>CM069905.1:41311659-41911659 GCA_036172215.1 Camellia granthamiana
TTCATTTGGGGCTCACTACAGTTCAGGACTCAATGTCACGGTCCTGTATCTAATCTCGCAGAATGCAATGCAAGACCGATGAATTATCAAAGAGTCCAAATCTGGCAAATCGTTTTGAAAAACAGATTTTTAGAAAGAAGTGCCAAACATGGACTGCTTTGCCAGATACAGAGTCGCCACCTAAATATTTTTTATGGGAGAATTTAGGAAACCCTGACTCGTTTGCCTAAGGCCACGTGTCCGTCATCACCAAAGTTGCCTCGGCTCAAGAACTTGGGTACGATTGGGGAAGGTCAGCTATGAGCACCCCCTCTCGCCCGATCCGAAGATCGGCCTCTACTAACCATGATATCTAGTTTTGAAAAACGTTATGTGTTCTTATTCCGATTAATTAGCTAATCTTACTATGTGATGCACACAACACAAAAGTATAGACTAGATCGCCTAATTTGGAACAAAGCATTGCATATCCGCTTGTTTGAAAGACAGTTTGAATTTTGCTACTCGCAAGTAGGCTAAAACACGGATTTCAACGAGTTGTTCCAACTCAAGCAATCCAACCTTCACCCACAGGCATTCAGGCAGTAAATCAACTAAGCAGTTAGCCTCATGGCAAGCATTCTTTCATGTTAACATTCACATTCATGCGAGATGCTAAAGCATAAACACTCACCTAGTACTCCAAGCCAAAACAAGGAACATGTTAGTAATCAAATGTATGCTCCAAGTCCATGTTAAGATGGCTAATGCATCACAGGCAAAATGCAGCTAGAGTGGGCTCGACTAATGCTATAAATGGCATGTGAAATGCAACAGATAACATGTATTCAAATTAGAATTGAAATACAATGCAGTTAGCATGATGCGCCAAGCCCGGTGCATGCAATACTGATGAATGATGCATACATGCATAGCATAAGGATGCTAATCAAAACATGTCCTAATACTAACCATCAAAAGCAGGTAAATAAAAGGGAGAAAGAAGTGGGGGTTGGAAGACATGCATCGCACACACGCACACTTATTACAAATTCGCCCTTTGTTCTGAGGGACCGAAAGAATAATACAATTTAATCAACTAACAAGCTAATTAAATAGCTACAAACCAATTAACTAGTTAAGCAAATTAACTAAGCTAATAAAGCGATAAAATAGCCTTGGGAAGAGGGTCCAATACATGCGTGTTCGGCTCTACTCGGAAATCCACCACCATGCACAAGTTGCCTCTGTTTTCACTGTTTTATGCCTCTGAAAATTGCACAAGTCCCAAGGAGCACTCTCTGAACACTGTGGGGTGCCACCGGCCATGAGGAATGGTCACTGGCCATGGGAAAGTGGTCATAGACCATTGGTATGGCTCTCGGCCAGATATTTGTGGTCGGTCGGCACTCAATGTGGTCGGTCGGCCATCTATGCTTGCAGAATCCTGTTTTGACAGCAACAGAGGACATGCAAGGTATGGCAATACATTTCAAAGCAATGTGGGCACCACCATACCCCTTATCATGTTTATGACTCAAAGGGGGATGTTATAGCGGTCCCGGGTTTACCCCTTGTTGTATAGCAATCCGGACATGTGTCCGTGGATGTTGATAGTTGAGTATTGTCTTGTTTACATCCTTTCTTGCTTTGTAATTGAGTTATAGGATGTGTTGGGCAGGTTTGTTACAGGTTGGTTGAGCTTAGGAACCAAGTCTAGTTGCCCAGGTTTTGGCTGGTCCGCTCGAGCGGAGATGTTTACGCTCGAGCGGAGAGGTTGTTGTTGCTTGTACGCTCGAGCGGGGATTTTGGCGCTCGAGCGGAGAATGCACCCATCCAGTATTTCGTGCACCTGCAAAACTTCTGCAAGTGTGGTTTCTACGCTCGAGCGGGTTTGGTGCGCTCGAGCTGGTTGCGCTCGAGCGTGGATGTTGCGCTCGAGCGGACAGTGTGTTTTTGGTGAAAGTTCTGGGAGGGGGAGACCTGCGCTCGAGCGGGCTGGAATCTACGCTCGAGCGGACGAACTTTGTGTCTGTGTCTTGGAGCTCGAGCGGACAATGTTGCGCTCGAGCGGACCATGTTTTATGTGTCTTACGCTCGAGCGAAGTGGCTTACGCTCGAGCGGACCTGTCGTATAACTGAGTGGGACTGGGCATTTTAAATCACTTTTTGACTTATCTTCTCTTTCCTACTTTACCAAAACGCCATTTTTAGAGCTTCTCACTCAAAAACCTTAACTTCTCTCTAAGTATTGATCTAGCTAGGGTGTTTTGCTCACCTTTGGTCTTCACAAAAAGGGTGTTGATCGTCGAGGGCGTCTTTTTGATCCGAATAGTTTGGTGTTTGGAGCATTTTGGTTTTGGGTCCTTCTCCTTTGGAGCTCATCCTTTGAGGTAGGGATATCCTACTCCTCTTTATGAGTTTTGTCTTTAAATTTTAGCATTTTGATATGTTGGAAGTTGTTGTGTAATTTTGGGAAACTTTGGGCCATTGTGTAATTTTACAAAAGTTGGGGGTTTTCATCTATGATAAACCTAGAAGCATGTTTGGTAAAGAAACATGGAATTAATGTTGAAACATTAAGAAAGTTGAACCTAAGGGTTGTGATGTTAATTATGGAGAATGCCCTAATTACATTGATTAATTAATTTGGATAATTAATTGTATTGATTTGTGATGTATATAATTGTTGTTTATATGCATTGTGTTGGGTTGGAGGAGATAGGGGATGTACTCCACGGTTTAGGGGAAGATAGGGGATGGACCTCTAAACCGGATGTTGTTGGGAGGAGATAGGGGATGAACTCCGTAGATAGAGCTGGTATGCTTATCTAGAAGTGTATTGACAGAGCGTATATGCTTGTCTTTGGAAGTATTGATGAAGTGAAAAGTGTTGGCATGAGTGTTTGTCTCATGTGTGATGTTTGGCCAGGTTCTGAGCCAAGGTTATGAAATGGCAAGTAAAAGGAATAAAAATGGAAACGAAAGGAAATATAGACTTAAGTGTCTTGGAATTGTATTATATTATGAATGGATGTAAAAGTGTTGACCATCTATCAACTGTTAATCTTTTAGTCATTGTTCATAATTGGTTTAGTATATTTCTACTGGGCTGTGGCTCACCCTATATGGGAACATCATTTTCAGGTACAGGTAGCATGCCACCTCCAAGGACTTAGTTGGGAGGCTAGTGGCGGACAGGCTTTTTGGTTGTCTTTCCTTTGTTGTATTACATGTAAATTCAAGCCAAGGGCTTTATGTGTAAATGAGTTAGCACTCTACTTTTGTGTAACCAAGTGTTAACTTGGAAAGCTATAAGCCCTTAGGGCATTTGCTTTTGTTGTTAACATGTGATACTTTTTGTAATAAAACTCTGGTAAATGGAAGGATGTAGACCTTTTATATATCATAGCATGTCTATATTGTTGGGATTAATGTTATTATTTTGAGGGCGTTACAACTTGGTATCAGAGCGTACCGGGTTCGAATACTTTGGGTACGTGGGAAGTGATTAGGATCACAATGGGTTTGTCTCGCTTGTTAGAGACTTAGACATAATATTATATACTTATGTGATAACATGCTGATGTGATTATTTGGGTATGTGATTTAATTTCTAGGATGTTGATTGGATCTTTGGGTTTCTGGGAGTCTTGTTGGAAAAGCACTTGATCAATGCTATTTCTAACCGGTACTCTAGTAACGCCTTCTATCATTATCCGGAAATGAAATTCATAAGTGCTTATGTGTTTATGTGCTTATGTGGAATGAATTACAGTTGTCCATGCATTAGGACGTGAGTGTTTAGTTTTGGCACGTTTATGAATGTGCTAACGTCTGTGTTACCTTTATTAGGATGTCAGGACGAGCAAGAGGTGGTAGGCGTGGTAGGCCTAGGAGGCAGGAGGTGCCATTACCGGAAGAGATTCCGACAGTTCAGGAGGGGGTTGGTCAGGCCAATGTGGCCGAACCAGCGGGTCAGCAGGCCATGAGTGCCTTGGCCCAGGAGATAGCAGGAGCTTTGGGTATTCTCAGAGCAGGGAATCAGGCAGCTGAGGCAGGGCCTTCCTTCTTGAAAAGGGAGTTCTTCCGGTCTAACCCGGAGGAGTTTGTTGGGGATCCTAAGGAGCCACTGAAGGCAGACGAGTGGCTAGAACAAATGAGTAAAACGTTCGAGATGCTAGGCATTGAGGACGGAGCATTGAAAGTGACCTTGGCATCCTTCAGCTGAAAGGAGATGCGGGTCAATGGTGGAAGTATGAGAAAGCTCGTGTTGGTGGTACTTGGGAGGCGTTTGTGAATGCTTTCCAGGAGAGGTTTTTATCCGCTGTGGCTAGAGAGAGGCTGATGGATCAGTTTAGCCGGCTTAAGCAGGAGGGTTTGTCTGTGGCCGAGTTTGAGGCTACATTTACTAGCTTGTCCAGGTTTGCACCTGAAACTTGTGGCGACAGAGGAGCGCCGTTGCTACGAGTTTGAGCGGAAGTTGAGATGGGATCTCAAGTTGAAAGTTGGTGGACCCTACATTCGAGAGTATAGGCATTTGGTGGATGCTGCAGCTCATATGGAGCTGATGATGCAGGAGGGAGAGGAGGAGAAACAGGGAGGCTCCAAGAGGGGCCAAGAGGGACAGGGTGATGGTAGGAGGCAGAGGGGTTATAACCCTCAGCAGTCCCAGGGTGGTTTGGCCAGGTCGACTTTCCCAGTACCAAGTGCAGGCTCCGGGAGGGGCAATCAGGGAGAGTTCACCTGTTTCAAGTGTGGCCAGCCGGGTCACAAAGCTTCAGTTTGCCCGCAGAAGGGCGGGAGTCAGAGAGCTGCTTCTTCGTCAGCTAGACCGCAGAGTCAGAGTTCGGGCAGGGGGCAGCCCTTGTCTTGTTATCAGTGTGGACAGCCTGGGCACATGAAAAGGTTTTGCCCACGGTTGAGTGCCACTTCAGGAGCATCCTGGTTCTAGACAGACGCATGGATTTCAGCCAGCTCAATCTGTGCAGGCCTCGAGGGCCAATCCGGGGGCTTCGTCGTCCCAGTCAGTGCAGCAATCCTATGCTCCGAGAGGCGAGCAGGTGGATCAGGGGCCTACAGGGCGCGTGTATGCTGTTACCGCGCAGGACCTAGTACCGGCTCCATCAGTAGTGAGAGGTACCTTTCTATTTTGCAATTTGGTTGCTAGTGTGTTGATTGATACGGGTGCGTCTCATTCTTTTGTATCTGCTGCATTTGCATCTGTGTTGGAATTGGAGTTAGCATTGTTGGCATCTCCTATTTGTGTAGTGTCACCTATTAGGGGTGAGTTGGTTTTGAAACACGGATGTAGAGGTTGTGATATAGAGGTTGATGATCATAGGCTTCCGTTTCCTTTTGTAGTCATGCCCATGAAGGGCTTTGATTATATTTTGGGTATGGACTGGTTATCGTCATACCGAGCTGTTATTGACTGCTACCGCCAGAGGGTTACTTGTTGTACCGTGAGCGGGGAGTGTTTCCATTTCTTGGGAGACCGGGTTGGTAGTATTGTGCCACCGGGGTATGGTCCGCGAGGGCGGAATGAGCTTAGTGGTCTACTTGCTAGCTTTGAGAGTGGTGAGTGTGATGAGATCCAGATTGTGTTGCCAAGAGTAGTTTGTGAGTACTCGGATGTTTTTCCCAAGGACCTTGTTGATTTGCCACCTCACCGAGAGATTGAGTTCTCTATCGATTTAGTGCCCGGCACGGTGCTGATTTCTATGGCACCTTACCGTTTTGCTCCAGCAGAGTTGGTTGAGTTGAAAGTTCAGCTCCAGGAATTGCTAGATAAGGGCTTTGTTCGCACCTAGTGTTTCACCGTGGGGAGCGCCGGCACTCTTTGCTAAGAAGAAAGATGGTGCCTTGAGATTGTGTATTGACTACCAGAAGTTGAATCGGGCTACGGTTAAGAATAAGTACCCTATGCCCCGTATAGATGATTTGTTTTGACCAGTTGAAGGGTTCCCGTTGTTTCTCTAAGATAGATTTGAGATCGGGTTACCACCAGTTGAGGGTCAGGGAGGAGGATATTCCGAAGACGGCATTCCGTACGCGGTATGGCCATTATGAGTTTCTGGTAATGCCATTTGGGCTTACCAACGCACCGGCAGTCTTTATCGACTTGATGAACCGGATTTTCCGGGAATTCTTGGATCGTTTTGTAGTCGTCTTCGTGGACGACATTCTTATCTATTCACCTTTAGAGGAGGAGCACGAGGAACACTTGAGAGTGGTGCTTGAGTTGCTTAGAGCCCATAGACTGTATGCCAAGTTTGGGAAGTGTGAGTTTTGGCTAAGAGAAGTCAAGTTCTTAGGCCATGTGGTTTCCGGGGAAGGGGTGTCTGTTGATACATCCAAGACTGAGGCAGTGCAAGATTGGGCACAGCCTAAGAGTGTGTTTGAGATCCGCAGTTTTCTGGGATTAGCTGGGTATTACCGCCGGTTTGTGAAGGATTTCTCCAGGTTAGCTTCACCGTTGACCAGATTGACTCGGAGGGGAGTCAGCTTTGTATGGAGTGAGACTTGTGAAAAGTCGTTCCAGGAGTTGAAAGTTAGACTGACCACCGCTCCGGTCTTGATTATTCCGGAGAGAGGGTTGGGTTATGTAGTCTATTGTGATGCCTCACGAGAGGGTTTGGGTTGTGTGTTGGTGCAAGAGGGGAAAGTGGTAGCTTATGGCTCACGTCAGTTGAAAATTCACGAGAAGAATTACCCTACGCATGATCTAGAGTTAGCGGCTGTGATCTTTGCCTTGAAAATCTGGAGGCACTACCTTTATGGTGAGAGATTCGAGGTGTTCTCGGATCACAAGAGTCTGAAATATCTGTTTTCACAGAAAGACTTGAATTTGAGGCAGAGGAGATGGATGGAGTTTATTGAGGATTATGACTTTGAGTTGCACTATCACCCAGGGAAGGCCAATGTTGTGGCCGATGCCCTTAGCAGAAAATCCATTAGTGATGTAGCTTGTGTAGCCATCCGGGAGTGGGAGATGTTGGGGGCACTTGGCGAGTTTGATTTGCTTCTGGGCGAATCCGTTGAGGCTGCGGCCTTGTTTTCTGTTGTTGCACAGCCTACACTTGTGACTCGAGTGTTAGAGGCACAGAGAGGTGACCTTGAGGTAGAATCCCTCCGAGAGAAGATCTCCAGTGGGAAGGTTGAGAAGGGTTTGACGGTGTATCCCGACCTGAGTGTGAGATACCGAGACCGTTTGTTTGTACCGGAGTCTTGCCGAGAGGAAGTACTCCGAGAGTTTCACCATTCGCGCCTTGCGGTGCATCCGGGAGGTACTAAGATGTACCGGGATTTGGGTCGCCAGTTTTGGTGGCGGGGTATGAAGAGAGATGTGGCAGTTTTCGTGTCCAAGTGCCTTACTTGCCAGCAAGTGAAGGCCGAGCATCAGAGGCCAGCGGGTTTGTTACAACCCCTTGCCTATTGCCGAGTGGAAGTGGGAGCATGTCACTATGGACTTCGTTGTAAGTCTTCCGAGGACTCAGCGGGGTAGTGATGCTATTTGGGTGGTTGTAGACCGGTTGACTAAGTTGGCGCACTTCATTCCTATGCGCGTGAGAGATTCAGTAGATCATCTTGCCGACTTGTATATTCGGGACATAGTGAGGTTGCACGGGGTCCCAGTGACGATCGTCTTAGATAGAGATCCTCGTTTTACTGCTAGGTTGTGGCAGAGTTTGCAGAGTGCCTTGGGTACTAAGTTGACCTTTAGTACAGCTTATCATCCTCAGACTGACGGGCAGTCCGAGCGTACTATTCAGATCCTCGAGGATATGCTTCGGGGTTGTGTCCTTGATTTCAGTGGGACGTAGGAGAGGCACTTACCATTGGTAGAGTTTGCCTACAACAACAGTTTTCAGTCTAGTATCGGTAACCGTTTGAGGCCTTGTATGGCCGACCCTGTAGGTCTCCAGTTTGTTGGGGCCGAGGTGGGTGATACACCTTTGTTGGGTCCGGAGTTGGTTAAGGAGACGACGGAGACAGTTGAGCTTATCCGTAGGAGGCTTGTTACAGCCCAGAGTCGTCAGAAATCTTATGCTGACCGTAGGAGAAGACCATTGGAGTTTGAGATGGGTGATCATGTGTTTCTGAAGATATCACCTAGACGGGGTTTGATGAGGTTTGGGAAGAGTGGGAAGTTATCCCCTCGGTTTATTGGTCCTTTTGAGATCCTTGAAAGGGTTGGCGAGGTTGCTTATCGTTTAGCTTTGCCGCCACAGTTATCCAGGGTTCATGACGTGTTTCATGTGAGTATGCTTCGGAAGTATGAGCCGGATCCATCACATGTGTTGGATTGGACCGACTTAGAGGTAGATAAGGATGCCTCGTATGAGGAGAGACCGGTTCGGGTCTTGGATAGGCGGGATCAAGTCCTGCGTGGCAAGACCATCCCTTTGGTTAAGGTTTTGTGGAAACATCACGGGGTGGAGGAGGCCACTTGGGAACGTGAGTTGGGAGTCCGCGAGAAATATTCGGACTTGTTTGTTGATGTGTAATCAAGTATTGCAATTGTGTAATTGTAATGAACTTTAAGAGCATTAAAAATGTCTTAAATTGAAAAACATGGTGCATGTTTTGGTTAATGTAAATGTTGTAGAACTTGCCTTGTTATGGGAGTTGATTATAATATTGCATGTGTTGGCTATATTATAGAAATGAAATTGTATCATGATTATTGCTTATGATATGAATTGTGAACCATGTGTGTTGGAAATGGTTGAAATGAAAAGAGAATGCATGTCGAAATGTATATATTGTAGAATGCCTCTTGATAAAAGATGGAATGACCGGGAATGGGTCGAATTGTGGAATGTTGTGGTATAGCATTGTTTAAAAGAGAGGAAAACTTGCTTTTCAAAAACTTGTTCTAAATTTCGGGGACGAAATTCTTTAAGGGGGGGAGGTTATAGCGGTCCCGGGTTTACCCCTTGTTGTATAACAATCCGGACATGTGTCCGTGGATGTTGATAGTTGAGTATTGTCTTGTTTACATCCTTTCTTGCTTTGTAATTGAGTTATAGGATGTGTTGGGCAGGTTTGTTACAGGTTGGTTGAGCTTAGGAACCAAGTCTAGTTGCCCAGGTTTTGGCTGGTCCGCTCGAGCGGAGATGTTTACGCTCGAGCGGAGAGGTTGTTGTTGCTTGTATGCTCGAGCGGGGATTTTGGCGCTCGAGCGGAGAATGCACCCATCCAGTATTTCGTGCACCTGCAAAACTTCTGCAAGTGTGGTTTCTACGCTCGAGCGGGTTTGGTGCGCTCGAGCTGGTTGCGCTCGAGCGTGGATGTTGCGCTCGAGCGGACAGTGTGTTTTTGGTGAGAGTTCTGGGAGGGGGAGACCTGCGCTCGGAGCGGGCTGGAATCTACGCTCGAGCGGACGAACTTTGTGTCTGTGTCTTGGAGCTCGAGCGGACAATGTTGCGCTCGAGCGGACCATGTTTTATGTGTCTTTACGCTCGAGCGGAGTGGCTTACGCTCGAGCGGACCATGTTTTATGTGTCTTTACGCTCGAGCGGAGTGGCTTACGCTCGAGCGGACCTGTCGTATAACTGAGTGGGACTGGGCATTTTAAATCACTTTTTGACTTATCTTCTCTTTCCTACTTTACCAAAAACGCCATTTTTAGAGCTTCTCACTCAAAAACCTTAACTTCTCTCTAAGTATTGATCTAGCTAGGGTGTTTTGCTCACCTTTGGTCTTCACAAAAAGGGTGTTGATCGTCGAGGGCGTCTTTTTGATCCGAATAGTTTGGTGTTTGGAGCATTTTGGTTTTGGGTCCGTCTCCTTTGGAGCTCATCCTTTGAGGTAGGGATATCCTACTCCTCTTTATGAGTTTTGTCTTTAAATTTTAGCATTTTGATATGTTGGAAGTTGTTGTGTAATTTTGGGAAACTTTGGGCCATTGTGTAATTTTATAAAAGTTGGGGGTTTTCATCTATGATAAACCTAGAAGCATGTTTGGTAAAGAAACATGGAATTAATGTTGAAACATTAAGAAAGTTGAACATAAGGGTTGTGATGTTAATTATGGAGAATGCCCTAATTACATTGATTAATTAATTTGGATAATTAATTGTATTGATTTGTGATGTATATAATTGTTGTTTATATGCATTGTGTTGGGTTGGAGGAGATAGGGGATGTACTCCACGGTTTAGGGGAAGATAGGGGATGGACCTCTAAACCGGATGTTGTTGGGAGGAGATAGGGGATGAACTCCGTAGATAGAGCTGGTATGCTTATCTAGAAGTGTATTGACAGAGCGTATATGCTTGTCTTTGGAAGTGTTGATGAAGTGAAAAAGTGTTGGCATGAGTGTTTGTCTCATGTGTGATGTTTGGCCAGGTTCTGAGCCAAGGTTATGAAATGGCAAGTAAAAGGAATAAAAATGGAAACGAAAGGAAATATAGACTTAAGTGTCTTGGAATTGTATTATATTATGAATGGATGTAAAAGTGTTGACCATCTATCAACTGTTAATCTTTTAGTCATTGTTCATAATTGGTTTAGTATATTTCTACTGGGCTGTGGCTCACCCTATATGGGAACATCATTTTCAGGTACAGGTAGCATGCCACCTCCAAGGACTTAGTTGGGAGGCTAGTGTGCGGACAGGCTTTTTGGTTGTCTTTCCTTTGTTGTATTACATGTAAACTCAAGCCAAGGGCTTTATGTGTAAATGAGTTAGCACTCTACTTTTGTGTAACCAAGTGTTAACATGGAGCATAAGACACAAGCCTTTTAAAGCATTAAAGGGGCATCAAATGCAAGCATACAAGCATACCACAAGGACTGAAATGACATGACTAATGGTGCCAAACCACTGAAATGATGCAAGGAGAGCATGCTAGAGGGGTCAACACTCAAGGCTTACAAGGGAGATTGCATGGTAGCTATACAAAGCAAGTCATGAACGACCCAAATAACTAAAAACAGACCTCAAGCATACTAAAACATGCATAAAAGATTCACAAAGCTTGACCAAAACAAGTAAGCATAGTAGTCTAAATGCTAAGTACATGTTAAGGCAAATAATGGCATTACAAGACAAGTATGCAAGGCAAGCATGGCGTGTCTAAACCAATTAAAAACAGTGCTATATCATGGCAAAATAAGCACAAATACTACTTAAGACATGGCCAACATGATCTCAACAATGGTGCTCACACATAAGGCTAAAATGGCACATATTGAAGGCAACAAGGAGAGGGGATGACCCTCTCCTTCTTAGGACCTTAAAGCACCATCCCCATCACTGAAATCCCTTCAGTGGTGAGGAGGCCAAGACAAGGTGGTCCCGGAGCTCACCAAAATAGCACAAAAATGGGGCCAAATAAGGCCTAAGAGGGGTCAAACAACCCCAAACAACAAAGTAACCTTAAGCAACTATTTTAAGAACTTAAAATCAGAACTTTTATATGTTATAAGTTAAGCTTAAAAACAGATGCAAGGATGGATAAAAGCCTATGCAAAAAGGGGGTATTTAAAGGGAAAGTTCTTACCCTTGTAGACCTTTTCAAGAACAATGCTCCAGCTGGTTTTCCAAGCTTGAATTCACCCAAAATCTCCAAGAACAACCCTTTGATGCCTAAGCAACTAAGGGAAGGTGTAGCACTAGGTGTTTGTGCACAAAAGTAAGACTAAACATACCTAAACACACACAAAACTCACAAGAGAGGGAGATATAGAGATAGATGTATACACAAACCCTAACCCTAATCTAAGACCCTTTGGAATTTTCTTGGAACCCTTGAGGAGCGAGGAGAAGGCCTCCTCTTATAGAGATTCACTCTTGCAAAGCTTACAAAACAAGCTAAGCAAGAATGAAATCCCTCCATACACGTGTATTGAGGGGGGCAAAGTAGGTGCCAGCTGGCACAAAATATTTGCCAAAAGCAAATACACAGTGGTCGGCCAGCTAAAAATGACAAATTGACCAAATAAATGGTCGACTGACCACAAAGAGTGCCGACCGGCCAAACATCTGGCCGATGGCAACAAAACAATGGCCGATGGCCTCAAGCCATGGCCGGTGAGGTGTGGGGATGGCCAACAAGCCATTCCTTGCCCCTCAAAAGCAAAACACAAGTGTTTGGTGCAAAACCAAACACAAAACAGTCGAGTCGAGAGGTCTTGAGGCAAGGCGCGTGGCTGAGACCTCCGAGAACTCAGGACGAACACGAACATGGATGATCACCGAGTGTTCAAACGGTGACGTCCAAGTCTTGAGGATGGTCAAAAATGGGGTGTCTACAGATAGGAGTGTGGATTATATGGCATCTAAGGAGGAGATTTGTGGTTGCAATTCGATCCCACCACACCAACCATCCGAAAGCTTTTATCTTCGGAGGTGCAACTGTCTTCCATAACTTCATGACAGGAAAGGATGGCACCTGAAGAGAGATCTCAAATAAATCATAAAGAGACTTAACAATGAAAATACCTGATGAAAGGGGAGTCCAGATCAGTTTATCCTCCACAGAATCTTTGTTTCTTTGGACCTGCTGCAACTTTCCAAGCAAATCATGGTGCAAGTCCTCTTCCCAAGCTCTCAGTGGTCTCCTGTATGAAGTATTCCACTGCAACTGAGTACCCAAATTCTGATGAGTCAAATATTGATGAACAAAGTAGTCCTTATCAGTTGCAAGTGTAAAAAGTCTGGGATATAAGGAGGACAAAGGTGAATTACAAAGCCATCCATCAGTCCAGAATTTAATTCTTTTACCATTGCCCAATATGAATTGGAGGTTATCAATGAATAATTTATGAACTCTAGAATTACACCTATCCAAATCCAAAATGGACTTCCAAACCACTGAGCAATTCCTGAAAGTTGAGGAACTTGGCAGCCCGGTGTTAGTGCTTAAATTGTTTTTGGCAGATAAGACTTTCTTCCATAGAGAGTCAGTTTCCTTAGAAAACCTCCACCACCATTTGCAAAGAAGGGACTCATTGTTGTCCCTAGATTTCCTAAACCCAAGACCTCCAAACTTTCTGCTCAAAGAACAGGCCTCCCAGCAGACCAGATGAAGTTTTTTCCTCTCTTCACTATCCCCCCAAAGAAAGGATTTTTAGAACTTGTCGATGGTGTTTGCCACTGTGGAGGGAATTCTAAAGAGAGACATATAATAAAGAGGAAGAGAGGATAAAACTGATTTAACTAAAGTAATTCTTCCCCCTAAAGAACGGTACCTTCTCTTCCAAGATGATAATCTTTTTTTGACCTTCTCAATTATGGGTTCCCATGTTGCAGCCCTCTTAGGATTAGCTCCTAAAGGCATACCAAGGTACTTGATTGGAAGTTTACCCACCGAACAATTTAAATACTCAGCTACTTGAGATGTGAAATCAACATTGGTGCCAACTCCACATAACACAGATTTTTGAAAATTGATTTTCAACCCAGATATTAATTGGAAACAATATAGCACTCTTCTTAGATTAATAATCTCATCCCAATCTGGGTAACAGAATATGAGAGTGTCATCAGCAAACTGCAAGTGTGTTAGATTTAAACCAACATTGCCAATATCAGCCCCTTTAATGAGATTCAAATTTTTGGCTTTCTTCATAAGAATGTTGAATCCCTCGACAACAAGATTGAAGAGAAAAGGAGAAAGAGGGTCACCTTGTCGTAATCCTCTTTGTGGGGAGGATTCCTGAGTGGGGGATCCATTTACTAAAACAGAGATATGTGATGATGATATGCATTCAGCAATCCATGAGACCCATTTTTCTCCAAAATCCAAACATTTGAAGCAAGTGAAGAAGGAAATTCCAATTGACACTGTCAAAGGCTTTCTCAAAATCTAGCTTTAAAAGGATTCCACCTCTAGAGTTGTGCTTGCAAAGATTCACTACTTCATTAGCTATAAGAATTCCATCTAAGATTTGCCTGCCCTTGACGAAGGCAGATTGGGATTTATTAACCAGTTTAGGCAAAACTAATTTCAATCTCCTAGATAGAATTTTAGCAAGAATTTTATAAATGCAGCCAATCAGACTGATGGGACAATAGTCAGACAGAGATGATGGATTTGGAGATTTTGGAATCAAGGTAATAAATGAAGAGTTTATACCTTTAGAGAGTTTGCTGTTGAGATGAAACTCCTTGATGAATAAGCAGATATCCTCCTTAATGATTGGCCAGCTCTTTTTAATAAACTTTATATTGAAACCATCTGGACTTGGTGCTTTGTTCCCTTCACACTCTCTGACTGCTTCCCAGATTTCTGCCTTTGAGAAAGGCAATTCCAGCCGTCGAGCATCATCAATTGATAGTTTGCGCTCAAAAGAGCCTAAAAATTTTGGTCTTGAGGGCCATCTTTCAGAAAAAAAAATTATGGATGTGCATTTTGACTCCCATTCTGATTTGTTCTAGATCTTTAATAGTGGATCCATTAAAGTTTAAGCTCCCAAATGAGTTCTTCCTCTGCCTTGAACTAGCCACCATATGGAAAAATTTGTTATCCCCTTCCTTGAATCAAATTTGTCTTGATTTTTGCAACCAGGTGATCTCAATCAATTTCAAAATGTTCCAATATTCAGACTTAAGGATTCTTTTGATTTGCATGTCATTATCGGACAGTGTGTTTCTTTCTTGTAGAAGATCCAGAGAATGTAATTGTTCCTCAATCAAAGAGAGCTTATCGTTTAAGTTGCCAAATTCCTCTTTGTTCCACTACTTGAGAGAAGCTTTAACCTCCTTAAGTTTCAGTGAGACTTTATAACCAACCCAACCTTGTAAAGCACATCTGGACCAAGCCTCCTTAACAACCCTTAAGAAATTAGGGTGAGATGCCCAAGCATTAAGGAATCTGAAGGGTTTTGGCCCCCAATCCCTATCATCCTCCATGAGAAGTATTGGATAGTGATTAGATAAAGTCCTTTGGTGTCCCCACTGGTTGAGGTTAAACTTGTCCAGCCAATGAGAATGTAGGAGGAACCTGTCAATCCTACTCCATCTATCTGTCTCTTGATTATTAGACCAGGTGAAGGATCTACCTAGGAAAGGCAGATCTCTTAATTCCATAGAGGATATGAAATCATTGAATTGTTTCATACTAGTTGATACTCTTAAGCATCCCTTTCTTTCCCCTATTTTAACAATTTCATTGAAGTCCCCCCCAATACACCATGGCAAATCCCAGCTTGATTTAAGATTTAATAACTCCTCCCACAATAGATTCCTTTCATTAGCATCATTTGGGGCATATACATTAACTAAGACACACTCAAAAGTAAAGCAAATAGTACCTTTTAAGAGGATGAAATGAGACCCTTTAATGCAATCTGAAACTGAAAATGCGGTTTTGTCCCATACACAAAGAATACCTCCTGAAAAGCCCAAAGCATCAACTGCAGCAAAACCTGGGTTTGAATTTGGCCAAATTGAGTTGATTAGTTGAGAACTGATGACTGATTTCTTTATTTCTTGTAAAAACAAGATGGTGACTTTTCTCTGAGAGATCAATCTTCTTGTTCCTCTTCTCTTCTCTCTTCTCCCCAAACCTCTAATGTTCCATGAGATTAGCTTCATAGATAAACTGATGGCATTTCCTTGAGTGGATAGAGTGGAATGGAATCAGTCCCTGCTGTGCCCTAATTCATGGCCACAAATAACATTTGCACCCTGAATTTCCTTAATCTTGCTAACAACCTCATCATCTTATTCATCACTATGGAGATCAAGCAATTTCCCAAATGTCCACACTGCTTCAGTTTCATTGAGTAAAATATGATTACGGTTTGCAATCGCATCGGAAGATAAAGATAGGAAAAGAGTTGCAGCTGCTGATCGAAGTGTTACTGACTTTCCTCCCTTCTTTCTACCACATCTTCGAAGCTTATCACCAGCAGCAAAGTTCCCTAAAACCTGTTGCAAGAGTTTCCTTTTGCTTTTCCTTTTTGATAAACCCATATATGGTTTGGAGGGACCTTCTAGCACTTGCAAAGTATTACTGGAACTAACATGTGGGACTGAATTAAGATTTTTGGTTTGGTTAGAGAAAGAGTTTTGGACAAAGGATAGAGAAGTATCACGAACTTGGTCAGGTAGAGAAGGAGATGGTGGGCAGTGTTGATGGTTGAACAGGTGTTGAGATGAGGACAAGGAAATATCTGGAATATTGATATGATCAAGGGCTTGGTTGGGTTGGTTTTTGTCCATGTCACCAAGACTATCCACACCATCTAATGAATCATCACCTTCCTCCTCCGAAGAGTCTCCATGGTCAAGATAGCCTGGAGAGATGTTGATCATCTGTTCCTCCACCACTCTAATATTGTATTCTACTCCTTTACAAACAAGTTGAACAAGACTATTTATGACCTCAAAATGGCTAGTAACAATCAGCACTTTCCCACTAATAAAGGATAAACTACTCAATGTTGATTCATCGACTGAGACCGTCTCGCCCCAAACATTCCCAATACTCTTGAAAGTATTGAAATTCCAAAGGTTTAATGGGACTCCATAACAGTTGATCCAAACTGCTCTAGTACAAGGATTATCGCGCTTCCAAAACGACCATTCCTTTGCATCTTCAAACCTACTACTGAACCAAGCTTCATCATTTTGTAGTCTAACCAGCATCTCTTCCCTAGAATCAAACGTTAGCAAGTAGGACTTACCTCCCATAGCACAAACCTGTATTCGACCCGCATCCTCTGTAGAAAATGAATCTCTAATTGATTGGTCCGCAAACGATAGGCTTGCTCTCACCACTACACTTCTAAAGAGCCATTCACTGCCCCCTTCCTGAGCATGAACCTTAATGTTAAAGTCCTTAGCTTGATGTCCTCCTTTTAAAGCTTCAACATATGAACGTTTAATCTGATTAGGCAGATGCATATTATTCCTTGGTAGGGGCTGATTCCACTCTCATGAGCTTGATATCTGCTTCTGGATTGTCTGGACATGAGCACGGTACAGTGGCCTTTCAAACCTGGCTGGTTTGACAATAAGTCTATGATCTCCATACCATGCCCCATTGAATTTCTGAGACGCCTCCTCTGCTGAAAAATGATTGTCATAGCAGATAAAGCCAAACCTGGAGTTAAACTTCTTAGTTCTTCTATTCGGGATTGAAACTTGAATGACTTTGCCAAATCTCTGAAAAAGACCCTTGAAGGAATCCACTTGCATATGCTCTGGCAAGTTGGCAACAAAAACAGTGAAAAACCTTTTGGTTTTTTTCTTCAATCTTGATACTGTTGTCCACCCTTGATTATCCTCTTCTCTCTCCATTTCCCTTCAATCTGAAAAAAACCTAGTGATGATACCCAAAATCTCTCTCTATGACCGTCTAGCATAAAGCCTGGGAACTTGTCAATAACCAAAACTCAAAAAAATATATATATATATATAAAAAATAAAAAAATAAAAAAAATAAAAAAAAATAAAAAATAAAAAAATAATAAAAAATAATAAAAATAATAAAATAATAATAAAATAATAAAAATAAAAAATAAAAAAAATAAAAAAATAAAAAAATATATAAAAATAAAAAATAAAATAAAATAAAAAAATGATCCTGTAGTGGTTGCGCCGCCGCAAGATGCTCTAACGGTGAACCCAGTTCAAGTTGATCAAACCCCAAATGGTGGCGATGTTGATCTTGAAATTGTTGATCTACCCGTAGTTGATGCCTTTAACCCAGAAGAAGTGATGGATGTTGAGGTGCCTAAAGCAGAAGTGATGGAGATAGAGATTGAGGTAGCTGAAGCAGAAGTGATAAAGGTTAAGGAGGTTGAAGTAGAAGTGATGGTGGTTGAGGTGGCAGGCCACGAAAGATACCCAGTGCTGCTAAGATTGCGATGCCAGAGAGTAGTGCAAGACAACTACGGGCTAGGCCTTTGAGGGTTAGACCTCAGACAAACCCTAACGCGTTGTGGAGGGTTGTACGTAGAACAAATAGAGACGAAGATTTTAAATTGCCATTTGGGTGGATTGAAGTTCGAATAGCTCGGAAAAGTAGGGCAAGTGTTGGTCATGTTGATAGAGTAAACTCTCTAATTCGTACAACATTTCTTATAGATCTTTATTTTGATCTCAATTTACATTAGTGCTCTATCTTTATAGTTGATACTTCACTGTTTCTATGTTGTTTCATTTGCATGCATTAGGTTTAACAACAGTTAGGTTTGCGGTTTCATAGTCATAATCTTTTAGATTTTTTTTTTTTTTTTTTTTTTACTTGCAAAATTGTTCTGTATCTAAATTGTTGATTCATCACCTTAATCTATGAATAGACTTGGCACAACTTAGACAAAAATGTAACCTAATTGTTGACCACTTGATCTAGAAAATGAACAATTGCTCTAAAAAAAGAAAAATATCAAAATAACAAAATAGTGAAACTTTTTTGATATCCAATGCACAAAAATGTTTTCTTATGGATAAATTTTTTTTAAGAGATCTAAGAGACGATTAATGTGATTTTTTTTTTGTTTTATATTTTAGTTAAAAAAAATTTCAAAAAAAAAAATGTTTGTAATAACTTTTTAGTATGATGAATTTGAATGTTTGGCTCTATTTTATTCATTTGATTATAAGTAGTTGTCATAAAAATCAAACAAAATGTCACAAAATCAACAATGGTTGAGAATCAAAATTTAATTTTTATGGCAACTACTATATCCATCAATGTCCTGTACCCAAATTCTAAATTACCTACCCTGTCATTATGTGAAACTCAAAGCACTAAATAATATAATTACTTTTAAAATTATTTGAAATGATTTTGGAGTGGAAGAAATAGTCAGTAAATGTGTCACTAAAGGAGTGACATTTGCTGACGACTAAAGAAAGTCCTCCCTAATACTTTTAGCATCGAATTTTTAAACTTGAACTTGTGGCAACTTTTCTTGATGCAAACGTTTAGCGATGAATTTGGTTGTTTTAGTTATAACTTTTGTTTTCACACTAGCTCATATTTTTTAGTAGGTCAGCACCTTTTGAGTGATTTTTCCTCATTTTGGTTGCTTTAGTCTACGATAGTAAAATATAGATGATTGTAATTAATGAAGTAATGTTTTAATGTTGAAATGTGGATATGCTTACTGTTATTTTAGTGAGAATATTGTTATTTTTATCCTCAGCAAGAGTTATAGAAGGTAATATCATTTCTTCTCAAGTTTCTAGAGTTTCAATTATTCACTATTTTGAATGATTCAAGGAAACATATTGATTGAGTAAAAACATGGTTGGAAAATAGATTAGTTTAATTATAAGTGTTAATTCTTGATTTTTGTTTTTGGACGTGTGCCACACACTATATGAGTTGGATGATTGGAGCTAGATTCTTTCTATTAGATTTTATTGGAATGGAGATCCATTTAGCAATTTAAAGTGTTTACCACTATTACATAGTAATTAATTTATTAATGTTCTGATGTTGAAATGTAGATATGCTTACTGTTATTTTAGTTAGAATATCGTTGTTGTTTGTTTCTCAGTAAGAACTACAGAAGGTAACATCACTTTTTTTTTTTTTGATCAGCAAAAGGTAACATCACTTATTCTCAAGTTTCTATATTTTTAGTTGTTTTCACTATTTTGAATGATTTAGGAAATACATTGATTGAGCAAAACATGCTTGGGAAATAGATTCGGTATAGGCGTGTTAATTCTTGCTTTTGATGCTTGGACATGTGCCACATGCTATATGCATGGCAGATGATTAGAACCAGATCCTCTCTATTACATTATTGGAATGGAGATATCCATTTGGCAATTTAAATTGTATTATGTTGTCATTAATATGTTAATGTTTTTATATTGAAATATGAATATGATTACTATTATTTTAGTGAGAATATCCTTATTTTTGTCCTCAACAAAGAGCTACAGAAGGTAATATCACTTCTTCTCAAGCTTCTATATTTTCAATTATTTTCACTATTTTGAATGATTCAGGAAACATATTGATTGAGCAAAACATCCTCTCCATTACATTATTGGAATAGAGATATTCATTTGGCATTTTAAATTGTTTACAATTATTATGCTACCTCTTTTTTCTCTAAACAAATAAATATAGCCTAGATATTTTAGTAACTCTTATTCTCTTATCATAAGGATTGTTTGATACAATACTTCAGACTCATAGAAATGCAATGTTATTCTGATTCTCATTGGTAAAAATGGTCATTGGATTTCATATTATCTCAAGATTCTTAGTTCTATATATCTTCATATGTAGTTTTTATTGCAAAACTGTTCATGGTGCCAACACTAAAAATCCTTCTTCTTTTTTTTTTTTTTTTGGTTTATTATTGAATTGTGCAGTATTTTATCGAAAAAAAGACTGGAGAGAATTGTCGATCCAGAGCAGAGGTTACTACATATCTAGCTGCTCAAGCTCAACGAAAAAAGCTACAGGTATATAAAAGCTCTACCTACCAAGAATAAAAATTTGGAGCTTTGTGTTAGCTCCAAACTCCTATTTATTGATGTAATCTATCATACCTTATATATTTTCATCAATAAAGATTTTCTTTGCCCAAAAAAACAAATATATATATATATATATATATAAAAGCTCTACCTTCTAAATCAAATACATTTTATATATGTTAAGAGAATAAACATAACTTACTATATTGTTGTTAAATAATATCAATAAACATTGGCTATAAAGCAGTTGATGGTCGTATCGATCATATGCTAATTAGCTACTTCATGCATGCTAATTAGCTACTTCATGCCAATGCAGGCACAACCTCGAAGAAATGGAGCAGTGGTCATTCAAGGCTGAGGGACTGTTTGCCATGAGAAAGGATATCTTGATCCGTTTGCGGGCCACAAGCAATGGACCCTATTATAATATGCCTTTTGTTTTGCTTTATTTGGAAAACTCTTCATCTTCAAAGAGCATGAGCCTTAGACCTATCTTTTTAGACATCGTACAATCTTTTTAACTTGTTAAAAGACCTCTTTTATCGCTTTGACTTAATTTTGTTTTCTCTCTTTTTCCTTTTTCCATATATGTTCATTGGAAAACAAACTCATGGGCTCTCTAGTGCGCATAGAGTTGTGGAGTGGATCCTATGAACACCCACCCTTTTAGTCAAATGCCCATTGTGTGACCTTAATACTATTTTGAGCATAGGTTGAAGCAAATTTGATTAGATATTGATGGTGAAATTTTTTGAGATTGTGGTTAACATTCTCAAACTGAAGGGAACGAAGCTAACAATGAACTGAAAATATAGCTTTGCCAACATAATATACAGGACTTGTTTGTGCTTTTGCCCTATTCAAACTAAATAATACATCTTCTTCCTATTTTTATTAACAAAAGAAATAAGTTTATTGATTTTTGGTAATTTCCATCTACAATTCTCATGAACCTTAGTAAATCATTTTCGTAAGTTTTAATTAACTATGTCTACATTTGATTAGAATGAAGTTTTGGGGTATGCATTTGATTAGAATGAAATTTTTTTCTAGGAAAGAGAGAGAGAAACCAGAAAAAGCTTTGGCGAGAAAAAACACCTTCTACTGAAACCCTATCACTTACATTACTCATTGAAATTTGATGCACTCAAAATTGAATTTTTTTTAATGATTTATAAGACCATTTCTAGCAAATGATATTTCAATTATGTCAATGTTATATTTTAACAGGTCTGCTTCAGCAGTGAATACGCTATTTTCTAATACAATTCAATTTCAACTATATGATGCAATCATACGTACCTAATTATAAATATTGGCATTATATTTCAATTGATATTTTAATTAAAATATTAGATAAATTAAAGAAAATTGGATGGTTGGTTTTTTATGATCGAATTTTCGAATTGTATTTTAAATTAAATTATTTTACTACAATGGTTAGTATTTTTAAAAAGAAAATATTTTTGTTATATTAATTCATTAAATTTATATAAAAAATACATGACTTGATATTTTTGGGGAACAATATAATAAATTTAAAAGAAGTAATAGTCAAACAATCATCGTGCTAAAATCGTGCAAAATTTGACACGATGCATAAAATATTGTTGGAATGTGTGCTTTTTTTGTAGCGAAAAAGGATTTGTTGTTAGAGTGTGTTTTGTGCCCATGGTACAAAATTTTAACAATAGCACGATTGAATAGCAACTGCGAGACTTGATATAAAGAGTGTTAAAATTGCTAGATGTCTCATAAGTTCTTAAGAAATCATCAATTTTCATTAAGTTACATTAAAAGAAAATACATTGGCTTGTTAGGGTTTCTTCTTGTCACAAACAAAAAATTACAGTAGGGTTACCATTACTGCATTAATCATTTCTAGGATGTTGAATACATTTTAGGGAAAAAATTACATTAAATTAGCTAATTCTATTGCTTGTGATTTAAATTCAATAGATGGACCAACCATTATTGCAATTTACATCATAACCAAAATAATCAAAATATTTATAATTAGATTTATGTAATTTCAATTTCATCAATTTATATATTACACTTTCAAATTTTTTTACAATGTGGTCTCTTTGTCAAAGGGACCAGAATAGATTTCAAAGAATTATAGGGATCATCAGTGTAAGTTATTTATTTTTCTTTGTTGTGCAGGAATTGCTAAAAATTCCCACGTGTGTTGCATGTGGCCTACACATTAAAATGTAATTGGAAGTAAGGTTTAAACTGATAAAATTTGAAACTACAATGATTGAAGTAAAATTTGACTTAAATTGGAAATACCAACAATGTAGCTTTTATTTTTATTTTTTCAAGAATATTAGAATGAAAGAGAGTGTAATTTGTGTCACCACTTCACCATTTGACCTTCCCTTGATAGCTAGTCTAACAACTAGATTACCCTAATCCTAATTAAACCTACACAATCCAATTCTTGATTTTTGTTTTCTTGATAGCTGTATATGGTTTGTAACTCTCTACTCTCCATAACAAGTCCATAGAAAACTTGTTATCTCTCTCTCTCTCTCTCTCTCTCTCTCTCTCTCTCTCCATAAAACTTGTTATCTCTCTCTCTAAAAAATGAGAGATGGCTATAATCTTCTATCTTTGTTGATTACTTACTATTTGTTTTTTATCGGCAGAAATCAATTGTTAATTATTAGATTAGCACTCTGGGAGAGTTGAACCCCCAATCTCACACTTGCAAGTACCCAAGTACTGCACCCTTGCCATTAGGCCACAAGGCCGTCAGTGATTGCACATAAATTTGCTCTAATGTATCAATAGATCATGCTAGTTCAATTGTGTCAATGCTAAAATATTAAATAAATCAAATAAAATTAAATGGTTAGTATATTATGTTATAATATCTTCAAATTGTATTTCAAATTAAAAATATTTTAATTTAACGGTTAGTATTTTTTTTTTTTTTAAAATGTTTGTTATATTATTTTATTGAATTTATATTAAAAAAATACATGATATGACATTTAAGGGGACGATATAATAAATTTAAAGGCTTAGTCCACCATGATTCTCCTAGGGATTTAGTCCTAAGGGGGAGGTCATTGATTCAATTCTCCCTAAGGGAAAGTTGAATTAAGGAAGCAAGCACTTGATGCCTTACAAAAGTAAAGAGGCTAACTCCTATAGATGCTAATCTAACAAGTAGTTAAAGAAATAATGAAACCCTGAATTCTTTATTCAATGAATGTATTGTAGCTACATTATTGTTTATATACACACTGTATAATAACTGTCTAACAATCTAACAACTTGTCTAACAAACTTGTCTAATATCACTAACAAACAGATATAGGAATAGTGGCTAAGCTGGATCTGGAACTTCAGCTGTGAGATGGGCTTGAGTGTTGATATGGTGGTGGCTCTGATGTCTTAGATTGTAGCAGCATGAGTTGTGACTTCGGTTGCTACTGTATATTCTTATCAGGCCCCTACAAGCTGATGGAGGGCTAAAACTCCATAAGCTTGTCTTTGAGATAGAGAAACCGAACTACGGATAAAGGCTTGGTGAATATATTAGCAATTTGATCAATGGTAGGGATGTACTGCAAAATGAGTTTCTTAGCAAGGACTTGATCACGGACGAAATGACAATCAACCTCGATATACTTAGATCGAGAGTGAAACACAGGGTTGGAGGCTAAAGCAATAACGGAGACATTATCACACCATAAAATAAAAAAGGTAGGAGGAATGATAGACAAATCAGTAAAGAGCATGCTGAGCCAAGAGTTCTGCGACAGTATGAGCTAAGGACTGATACTCAACTTCATTGGAAGAACAAGAGACAATAGGTTGTTTCTTGGCCGACCAAGAGATGAGATTAGAGTCTAAGAACACACAGTATCAGAAGGTAGATTTTATATCAGAAGGATCTCTAGCCCAATTAGAGTCAGAGAAGGCATGAATATCAAAAGAACTGGGTGAGTAGGAGAGACCGTGAGAAAGGGTGCCTTTGATAAACCGAAGTAATCATTTTACAGCAGAAAAATGACTCAAGGTAGGGGCATCCATATGTTGACACAACGGATTGACAGTAAAAAAAAATGTTAGGTCTTGTGATGGTCAAGTACTGCAAAGCCCCAACTATACTACGATAAAGAGAAGGATTATGAAACAAATCAGTGGAAGAACTAGTAAGACTAGGCTTGACAGACGAAAAGGGAAGAACATGGCTTGTAGTCAGCTAATCTAGCTCGCACAAGAATGTCATGAGCATAATTTTGTTAAGAAAGAGTGTAACCAATAGCAGTAGCTTGAACTGAAATTCCCAAGAAATAGGATACATTGCCTAATTCTTTCATAGAAAAGGCTTCATGCATATGAGCAATAAGAGATGTAATATGAGCAGCATTATTTCTAGTGAGCAAAGTGTCATCAACATAGACCAGAAGCACTGTAATAGTGCTATCAGACTTTTGAATGAAAAGAGAGGAATCACATTTACTATTCTGAAAGCCTTGAGAAAGAAGAAAGACAGAAAATGTGGAGTACCAGGCTCTAGGTGCTTGTTTGAGCCCATATAATGCCTTATGAAGTTTGCAGACATGAGTGGACTGAGTAAGATGAACAAAGCCAGGAGGTTGCAACATATAGACTTCTTCTTCAAGAACCCCATGAAGGAAAACATTAGATATATCAAGCTGCTTGATAGACCAATTGTGATGTAGAGCAAGACAAAGAAGGATCCGTATTGTAGGCAATTTGGCAACAGGACTAAAAGTCTCTTGGTAATCAATTCCCTCTTATTGAAGGTATACCTTAGTAACCAATCTAGCCTTGTGTCTAGCTATGGTCCATCAGAATTTCATTTCACTTTAAACACCCATTTACAGCCAATAGCAGTTTTGCCTGATGGTAATGGAACAAGAGACCAGATATGCTGTTTATGAAGAGCATGAAGTTCTTCTGTCATGGCTTGATGCCAAATGGGAGAAAGCAAAGCCTCATTATGAGATGAAGGCTCAGTGGCAGCAAAGGAAGGAGAAGCAGTGGTGGAGGTAACTAGTGTAGTAGCTTTGGATCTGGTGGCCATGGAATGAATATTGGAAAAAGGAATGGATTTAGAAATAGACAATTGAATGGAAATGGACTGAATGGGAATAGAAGGAGCATGAGGAGAAGAGATTAGAGGCAAAGAAAAATCTGCAGGAGATAAGGAAGCAGAAACTGACAGGGTAGGAGAAAGATGAGGTGGAGAAGGAGAATAAGAAACAGCAGCTGGGGAAAGATGAGACCAAAAAAAGGAATGAAGAAAAGATAGACTACCAGATGAAGAAGAAGTTGCTGAGAACTTGAGAGCAAAAGGAAAAATGTGTTCATTGAATACCATATGTCTGGATAAATAAATCTTGCTAGAAAGAGGATCCAAACATCTGTATCCTTTAGCAAAAGAATGCTAAGGGCAAAGCCATGGAAAACATTAGCAGCCAAACACTCTAAACATAGAAAAATCTGGAAGAGTCTGAAACAAAACTTCATAGGGAGTTTTATGAGTTAGCTTAGGGTTCGTTTGGGAAGTGGGTTAGCTTTTTGGATTTTTTGACTATTTTAGCCTGGGACTAAAAAGCCTGGTTTGGGAAGGATTTTAGGCTTTTTAGGTTTTTTTGGCTTTTTTGTGAGAGAAAGAATGTAATAATTATGGGTTGGATGTGATATTTTGTCTTATTAGGCTAAAAAACTTATTTTATTTTTTGTGGCTAAAATAGCCAAAAAAGCCCCAACTTTTGCTTTCCAAACGAAGCCTTAGAAGATGGCAACCTATTTATCAAGAAAGTAGCACAAGCAATAGCATTAAACCAAAATTGTACAGGAAGAGATGAATGATGCATCAAAGCAATGGCTATTTCAGTAAGGTGTTTATGCTTTCTCTTAGCCACATCATTTTGTGGTGGTGTATAAGGACATGAATGCTGATGGACAATGCCTTGTGTGGATAGAAAATCCTTTATTTTATTATTCATAAATTCTTTTCCACCATCAGTTCTAAGAATCTTGAGTTCAATAGAAAATTGCTTTCAGCATAGGCTTTAAACTCAAGAAACTTAGAATAAACTTCACTTTTGTAGCTCAAGGGATACAACCAGGTAAGCCTACTAAAATCATCTACAAACAGAACATAGTGCTTGAAAGAAGAAGAAGACTCAAAAGGTCCCTATACATCACTATGAATCAAAGACAGAGGCTTATTAATAGTAGAATTAGAAAGCTGGAATGGAAGTCTGTGGCTCTTGGCAATAAAACAGTCTATATAATCAAGGCACTGTTGCTTGGAAATCTTAATGCCGAGATGAGGTGTGAGATGATGCAATTTTAAAGGAGAATGATGGCCTAATCTATGATGCCAAAGAGAACTAGAAGTAGTGAAAGCAGTAAATATAGTAGATGGAGATAGACGAAAATGTGCTTGTGGTGAATCAATATGGTGAGTAGAAGTAGTAAGAGGTAAGAAATGATATAGGCCATGAAAGTTAGTACCCTTGTGAAGCACTTTCCTCGTAAGTTTGTCTTGAATCACAAAACCATAAGCATCAAGAATAACAACACAGTTATTATCTCGGGCCAACTTCTGAATAGAAACAAGATTGGAAGTCATAAGATCAAAGTGTAAAACATTTTGTAGTTTAAAAGAGTAATGAGGTGTAGGTAAGAGACCATCACGAGTATGCTGGATGGGAATAGAGTTACCATTTCCTATGGTGATTTGTTCTGAACCATGATATGGTTGATAACAGTTGAGGTTGCTCAGATCATTAGTGATATGATCTGTTGCAGCTAAGTCAAGATACCAAGGTACTTAAGAAGAAATAGAGGAAGGCATAGACGAGGAAGCTGCAGTAGCCACAAAGGCTCGTGGTGGTTGAGAATAAGCATTGGAGTTGTACTAGTTTGAAGGTTGATTGGAATTTGAATTTGAAGATTGGTATTGAGGATCCAATCTATACCAGCAGTCTAGAGCCAAATGACCAACAACTCCACAGATTTGACAGGCTTGTGATGAAAAATATTTGTCTCTACCTCAAGTAGATCCAAAACTAGATCTACTATTACCTCGATAGAAACTAGGTGATCTGCCTCCTCTGCCACCTCGAGAAGATGATCTACCTCTGTAGGAGGTATATAATTGACTTTTGGTCGGTAGATTGGTAGAGGAGCCTTTGATAATAGAAAAAGAAAATGTAGGCTCAGAGAGCTTCTTGCTTTTGGACTCCATATGAAGTGCTTCAGAACATGATAATGAAGATAATTCCTTCATGGAAATAATCTCTGATTTGGCTCGAATTGTGACTTTAAAAGCATCATATTCATCTGGAAGCCTATTCAACACAAGTAGCACTATGTCTTCATCATCAATGATTACAAATGCAAGTGCTAACTGGTTAACAATGTCCTTGATGTTAGACAAATTCTTTCATTGTACCACATTTCTTAATGATACTGTTCAACTTATTTTTCAACTGATGAACATGACTTCGTGACAAAGTAGTGAACCGTTTGTGTAAAGCAGACCAAACTTCAAAACAATTATTGAGATGAAGAATGGTAGAACAAATTGAAGGAACTAATGTTGCAGTAAGACAAATCAACAGATGAGCGTCAATTACCTCCCATTGCTAGTAATCTGGATTTGGAATCTTTGCTCCAGTAGAGTCATGAATCGAAGAAGGAGGACATGGTAAGGTTCCATCAAGAAATCCGAGAAGATTGGTTGCTCGAAGAGCATTTTGTACCTGAGTCTTCCAAATGACAAAATTTGATGCATCTAGCTTAACTGTGACAAAGGATGATAGATTAGTAATCAACAAAGCTAAGTCGGAAGGAATAGAAGACGAAGAAGCTATTAGAGAAGCCATAGATCGAAGAAGCTCGTTAGAGCATTTGGAAGCTCTGATACCATGAAGAAATAATGAAACCCTCAATTCTTTACTCAATGAATGTATTGTAGCTACATTATTGTTTATATAGACACTGTATAATAACTGTCCAACAATCTAACAACTTGTATAACAAACTTGTAACTAATCCTCTAACTAATATCTAACTCTAACCAATATCTAATATCTCTGACAGACAGATATAGGAATAGAGGCTGAGATGGATCTAGAGCTCCAGCTTTGAGATGAACTTGAGTGCTGATATGGTGATGGCTCTGATGTCTTAGACTGTAGTAGCATGAGTTGTGACTTCGATTGCTGCTGTATATTCTTATCAGTGGCAACTGAGTTTTGCTGATCAGAAAGTAAATAAACAAAAATAAAAATAAAAATATACATAAAATTCAAAAAAGTTAATAATTAAACATTTACTATACAAATATTGTGCTAAATTTGACATAATAAATAACACATTGTTGAAGTGTGTATTTTGTACCCATCACACGAAATTTTAAAAATAACATAATTAAATAGGCATTGCTAGGGGTCTATCTCACGACATGATTAAATAGGCATTATTTTGTACCCATCGCACGAAATTTTGTTTTAAGCAATGGGGTCTACCTAGGTCAATCTCTGACCACTGTCCAATCTTGATTAAGGAAGATGATAGGGATTGGGGTCCAAAACCTTTTAAATTTATCAATGCCTGGTTATCTCATCCATCATTCATGTCAGAAGTCAAAAAGAGGTGGGAGGAAGCTCAAGTTCAAGGGTGGGCTGGGTTTAGAGTGATGAGAAAACTGAATATGCTTAGGAGTCACTTAAGGGTGTGGAATAAGGAGGTGTTTGGCAATATAGACACTCAGTTAAAAGCAACAGAGGAGGAGCTACATGAATGGGATTTGAAGGCAGAGTCTAGGTCCCTTGAAGTTCAGGATCTCAAGCGAAGAAAAGAAGTTAGAAGCCAGGTGTGGCAGCTTAGTAGGAGCAAGGAAAGGTTATGGCATCAAAAGTCCAGACAGTTATGGGCTCATTCTGGAGATAAAAACACTAGGTACTTTCACATTATGACAAGTAGAAGGCAGAGAAAAAATCTGTTAGACTCTGTTGTTGTGGAGGGTACAACGATGAAGGATCTAACTCAGGTGAAACAAGAAGTGGTTAGGCATTTCAGTGTGTTGTTCTCTGAGAATTGGAAGTTTAGGCCTAAAATTCTAGGCCCTTTTGCTGTTATTAGTACTATGGATGTTGGCAACTTGGAAATTGAGTTCTCAGAAGATGAGGTATGGAATGCAGTATAGGATTATGATGGGAACAAAGCGCCAGGCCCAGATGGTTTTAATCTGACTTGCATTCAACGGTGTTGGTCTATATTGAAAGGGGAGATACTACAACTGGTGAATGAATTTTACCAAAATGGTAAGCTATATAGAGGGGTCAATAGTTCTTTCATTACTCTGATTCCGAAGAAGGATAATCCAGTAGGATTGGGGGATTATAGACCTATAAGCTTGGTTAGCTCTGTCTATAAAATTTTGGCAAAGGTGCTTTCCAGAAGACTTAAGAGAGTTCTGCCATCTGTGATTAGTGAAGTACAGTTTGCTTTTGTGAGTGGAAGGTACATTTTAGATGGTGTGTTAATAGCCAATGAAGTTGTAGATGCATGGAAAAGATCAAGAAAGAAAGGTGTTATTTTAAAATTAGACTTCGAAAAAGCTTATGACTCAATTAATTGGGAATTTTTGTGGTCGATGTTGAACAACTTTGGCTTTGGTGAGAAATGGATAGGCTGGATGAGGACTTGTGTTTCTACAACCAAGGTGTCTGTTTTGGTTAATGGCTCACCCACAGACGAATTTCAGCCACAGAAGGGGCTTCGGCAGGGTGATCCCCTTTCACCATTTTTGTTCATTATTGCAGCTGAAGCTCTCAATCTATTATTGGTTAGGGTAGTGGAGAAAGGCCTGTGTAGAGGAGCCTCAGTAGGAGGTAATGATCTGCGAATTTCACATCTCCAATTTGCAGATGACACAATAGTGTTTTGTGAAGGTGGTATGGAAGAGGTGCTAAATATTAAAAGGGTGTTGAGGTGCTTTGAAGTGATGTCTGATTTGAAAATTAATTATCACAAGAGTGTAGTGTGCGGTGTGGGTTTTCAAAAGGAGGAAATTTTGGGTTTGGCTCAAAGACTGAATTGTATCTCTAAGAAATTACCTTTCAACTTTTTAGGTATGCCTCTAGGGGCCAATCCTAAGAGGAAGAGCACTTGGAGTCCAATAGTGAACAAGGTGAGTAAGAAGTTGTCTTCTTGGAAAAGAAAACTACTCTCTTTTGCCGGGCATTTGACCCTGATTAAATCGCTTCTCTCTAATTTACCTATCTACTTTCTCTCCATTTTCAAAATGCCCAAGGGGATTGTTAAGGCTTTGGTCAAAATTCAGTCCAATTCTCTGTGGAGTGGATCTGATACAAAGAGGAATGTTCATTTGGTAAGTTGGGGTGAGGTTACAAAAAGCAAAAATCAAGGGGGTTTGGGTGTGAGGGATTTAGGTGAGGTGAATGAGTGTATGTTGCTAAAATGGTGGTGGAGATATAGTGCAGAGGATAAAGCCTTGAGGAAATCAGTGGTATACTCAAAATATGGTAGATTTAGAGGGGGTTGAGTGCCATCTCTGGAAAGCACAGATGGGGTGTCCACTGTGTGGAAGGATATAGTGCAGCTCAATTCAATAAACCAGCCTATGGGTGAATTCTATGAACAGAGCCTAAAGTTATCCGTGGGTAATGGGAGGAGGATTCAGTTTTGGACAAATGCTTAGCTCAATGGTAGAAGTTTGAAGGAGGATTACCCCAGATTGTATAGTCTATCCACTGAAAAGGAAGAATCCTTATTACAAATAAGTGCAAAAAAGAGTCTTGGGGTGTGGCAATTCCAATTTAGAAGAAGTCTGCTGGCTTGGGAGGAAGAGGAAGTGAAGAGGCTGTTCGAATTTCTGAAATCATCTCCTGCACTCAGGGAGGAAATTGAAAACTCTTGCTCCTGGCTTGCAGCTAATTCTGGGAAGTTTTCGGTATCCTCAGTATGGTGCTGGTGGGCTGCAGTTAAAGAATCAGGTGTGAGGGTGCCAGTTGGGGTGTGGGCATGTATGGCACCTCCAAAGATGCAATTCTTCTACTGGTTGGCTTGGAGAGGCAGAGTAAAGACTTCTTCCTTCCTACATAGGATTGGGGTCTTACCTGCCAATGTAGTGTCCTAGTGTGTGTTCTGTTAAAGCGAGGAGGAGTCTTTGGAGCATGCGTTTTTGTTCTGTCCTCTGGTTTGGAATTGCTCGGCAGCCATGGTCAGTTGGTGGGATCAGTCTTGGGTAATTGCGGGCTCAGTAGAGGGTTTGCTAAAGTGGTGGGCTGAGGGTAAAGGGAAGTCTTGGATTTCTAGAGCTTGGTAGGCTATCCCTTCTCTCGTGTTGTGGTCGGTTTGGAAATTAAGGAACGAATGTTTGTTTAAGGGTGTTGCACCATATTTTGGAAGATTATGCGAGAGAATGAAAGTTCAAATAGCACTGTGGGTAAAATGGTTTTTCAAGGTTGATTATTCAGTTCACGATCTGGTATCCAATTTGCACCAGATAAGATTGCATGCTTGAAGTCTTCGCAGGCATTAAGTGGAAGCAGGCTGGGTTGCTCAGTTATGGTATGTTTGCAGACATATCACAGATTTGTTTTGAAGTTATAGTGGGAGCAGCATTACAGATTTGGTGTTGGTTGATCTGTTCTGCATTTTGGCACTGTTCTGCTTTTGGTTGCATTGCTGTGAGCTGGTTGTTCTGCTCTGTTCTGCATTTTGTTAACTGATGCTTGTTCTACATTTTGTTGCTCTGTTGTGGCTAATTGTGGTTGTTTTATGTTCAGTTTTCTTTCCTTTTCTTGCTGGTTTCTCACCAACTGGAGCTTCGAGCTTCCTTAGCTCTGAGCTCCTCTTTATTGATGTCTATCTCAACTTTGTTTGGTTCCATCAATAAAGATTTATTTTGCTAATCAAAAAAAATAGGCATTGCTAGGCTAATCATTAAGAGCTCATCATCTCAAATTCAGTAATCAATTCCTGCTCATAATGTGAACACCATTAGCATGGTTAGTGTTGGAGATTCTAGTAATCTATAGGGTTACATTACTGTATAAATCATTTCTAACCTTGTAATAAACCTCATTAGACCATATTAATCATGACAACTCAATGTAAACTCACACACAAAAGAAACTATAGGGATTATTAGAGTAATTTATTCATTTTTCTTTCTTGTGTGAGAAATGATAAAAATTTACTTGTGAGTTGCTTGTGGTCTTTTTTCATCTGGAGTGATAATGGCAATTGATAAAACGAACCCACTGAAATATAATTGGAAGTATGAAAAAAAAAATTTGGAAAAGAAACATAAGAATCACTAGTGTAATTTATCCATTTTTCTCTCTTGTGCTGAAACTACAAAAAATTGCCACATGAGTTGCACATGGCTAGTAAATTGAAATATAATTAAAAGTGTAATATTTAAATTAATAAAATTAAAACAATAGGAATCGAAGTGTAATTTTTTTTTTTAAAAAAAAAATACAAGAGTCAAACTGGGGTCACCTCTGAGTGACTTTTGTTGGAAAATCATGTTCAAATTTTTACATGGTGACCTTTTTAATAGGGCAACCCCAATATGGACATCACCATTTAACCTTAATAGCTAACCCGACAACTAGATTACCCTAAACCTAATTAAACACACAACCCAATTCTAGATTTTTGTTTTCTTCATATATATCTGTGTATGGTCTATAACTCTTTACTCTCTATAACTAGTCCATAGAAAACTTGTTATCTCTCCCTCTCTTGCTCTACATAAAACTTGCTCTCTCTCTCTCTCTCTCTCTCTCTCTCTCTCTCTCTCTCTCTCTCTCCCTCCCTCCCCCCTCTCTCTTTGTTATTTGTCTCTCTAAAATGGTAGATGACTATGATCTTTCTATCTTTGTTGACTGCTCACCAATTTGCTCTGATGTATCAGCTAATCCAAAGCTTGAAGCCTTACAAGCTGAGTAGAAGAGGTCTAAATCAAGAAAACAAAGATCAAGCAGAAGATGAACTTGATGAAGCACAATCTACTCTTAGATCACTTGCTGAGAACAATGTGGCAAAGGGTACGAGAGAAAATCCACCACCATGCCCACCATTGGCGCTACCAAATGAAAATCCTAGAAAATGAAGGGGACAACCACCTAAGGCGGTGGTGGTGCAAGAACAATTAGAGCTCAGGGGACATCCTAGTTTGCTACCCCGGGTTGGGTTATGTAGTGAGAAATACTCGAGTGAATGGTAAAAGTGCAAGCCATGTTTATAAGGTAAATTTACGATTTTCTTTTTAATCAGCAAAGAAAATAGATCTTTATGCCTTACATGAAAATGGTTCTAAAAGCATTGGATCTATTTCTAATCTTCTTCTTCTTCTTCTTCTTCTTCTTTTTTTTTTTTTGAATGAAGTGGATTAGGGTTTAGTAATTTGCCTAATGAAATTATACCTTTGATCCATGCTTTTTCACATTTTAGTGTTTTTGGAATTTTTTTTTTTTATAGAATCTAACTTTGTGAATGGAGTAGATGTAAATCAGTTGTTGGTATTGCCCAAAAAGTCACTTTAATGAATCAATTTTTTGAATTTAAAAAATCTCCATTTTTTTTTTAAATAATAAAAATCAAAGGTAACTTTGTGTAATTCTAGCAACTCATCTGTGTTTAATTTATTCACAAAGTAGTCTTTGCTTTTTCTTTTATTTTTTATTATTTTACATTTTCGGAAAATTGCCTTCTCTTTTATTATTTTTAAAATATTTTTGGGATTTCTTCGAATTCAAAAACACTGATTTATCAAAGTAACTCATTGTGATGAATTAATGTTTCTGAATTAACTTTGATGAATTAGAAGTTAGGGTTTTTGTGGCGAACTTCTAATTGATCTACTTAAGTCATGAATTATAACTTTTTGACTCCTAACTTTACTCGAGGATTTTGATCAACAAAGTTTGAATGATTCTTTTATTTTATTCACTTCATTGACTCGTAATATGCACGGACACAACACGATACATGTATGAACCGGATTTATTGACACATAAATTTTCAAAACATGTAAGACATGATACGTGGGCAACACATGTACAATATATAATTTTATATATTTACTAAATAATATAAAATGATAAATAATTATTATATATTATATATGTGAATATTTAATTTAAATTTTTTTTTTTTATCGGCAAAAGAAAATCTTTATTGATGGAAACATACAAAGTATGATAGAGTACATCAATAAAGAGGAGCTTAGAGTTAGCTAAAGCTCCAAACTCTAGTTGGTGAGAGACCAACAAGCAAAGCAAAAACAAAAGAAAGCAACCAACAAAACAATCACTGGATGCATCGATACATGAGCTTAGCAGACCAACATAACAGCTTCCACTTGTACCACCAGTAGCAGACAACCAGCAGATTAGATCAGCAGACAATTAACAGATTAGTTCAGCTTCTTAGCCAATAATAGCAGACTACCAACAGATTAGTTCAGCAATCACACCCTCTTAATAGTCACCATAATCACCAAGACAACACCAAGACAAATCACCAGACTAGCACCAAGACAAATCACCAAGACTGATAGCAGACGAACAGATTAACTGATAGCAGCCATAGGACATCACAGCAGAATCACCCATGCAGTGCAGATTAAGATAGAGAACAACACAAAGACAGAATGTAGCAGCTGTAGAATATGACCCACAAAACTGAAGAAAACTGCTGATGCTCCAACAACACAGGCACCTTCTAAACTCAATAGCAAAGCCTGATTTGTCTCCAATTGACGACTACATCCTCAACTGAGAAAGGGAAGTCCTTAGGAGAAGTTTTCAGCCAAAGAGCTAATCTGATCTTTATTAGTTCCCATAAATATGCAGAATTAGGATGAGCATCACTAAAAACACACTCATTCCTATGCTTCCAAAGAGACTAGAGAACTACCAGTGGAATTTCTCCCTAAAATTTTCTGAGTAGACACTTAAATTTACCACCCTTCTACCAATTGAACAGGCCTGCCACAGATTGTGGAATACACCATTGAAGCCCCCAGTCATGTAACACAGATGACCATTGTCCAAGAGAAATGGCAATGAAGCTTAACATGAGAAGCAAATTAAGGGGCCATTTTGCAGAAAATACATAAGGAAGAAACATTGCTGCCAAGAATGCCAATATTGAGCAGAAAAACAGCTGTTTTGATTCTGTTTTTCTAGGCTAACCATCCAAAAAAATGAACTTTGGGGAGGGGGGGTAAGATATTGCTCCAAACGAACTTGTTAATGCTGAGATGAGGCCTAAGGAGAGAATTACAAAGAGAGTATAGAAAAGACACGGAGAAATCACTAGAACCTGAGGCTGCAGAGGATTGCACCAGGTTGTCAACACTGTTAAGGCTCAATAGGGGAGCAGAGGATAACAAAATAATCAACCTAGCTTCAACAACCATTTCCCAGGCATATAGAACTCTTATATAGGGAAAGTTCCAAATAGTAGTGTTGGTTTTCCTGGCATAAAATTGATGAAGAGATCCATTCTTATCAGCAGACAGGTTGAAAAGAGAAGGGAACACGTCCTTGAGATAGGCAGAACCACATCATTTATCATGCCAAAATCTGATACGATTGTCGTCTCCCACTTTGATTTGGTAGTTATCCAAGAAGAAGTTAAAAGTATTTGAACTATGAACCCTTATAAAGGTAATGTCCTTCTATATTCTAGAGTGCTTGTAGGAGGATTGCACAGGAGGATGCCAACACTCTACCTCAATCTTATACTTGCTGCATATAACTTTTCTCCATAATGCTGAAATTTGATTGCCAAATTTCCACCACCATTTAAGAAGCAAGCATGCATTAACATCCCTAATCCTTCTAATGCCCAGGCCTCCTTGGGCAACACTCTTTGTAACCTCTAACCATTTTACCAAATGTACTTTTCTTTTTAGACCATTACCACTCCATAAGAAAGCAGCCTCAATCTTTTCAATTTCATGAGCCACACCTTCAGGCATTTTGAAGAGGGAGAGATAGTACACAGGGAGACTTAAGAGGACAGACTTGATCAAGGTTAACCTCCCTGCAAAGGACGACATTTTCCTCTTCCAGCCTAATAGTCTAGATCGAATATTATCAAGCACAGGCTTCCAGGTTGATTTTCTACCTGGGTTGGCTCCTAAAGGCAGCTCCAAAAACTTTAGTGGCAAGTTTTGCACCTTGCAGGTCAAAAGCTTTGCAAAGGCATTCAGAGACACATCAACCACACCCACACCACAGACAACACTCTCGTGATAATTGATTTTGAGACCAGAAAGAACCTCAAAGCATCAAATGAGTCTTTTGACAATCACCACCTGGTCCATATCAGCATTACATAAAAGGATTGAGTCATCAGCAAATTGAATGTGAGATATAAGAACCTCATTAACCCCAATCGAAACACCATGAAGGATGCCAAGATTCAGTGCTCTATTCAAGAGAATGTTGAGCCCCTCAACCACTATATTGTAAAGGAATAGAGATAATGGGTCACCTTGCCGGAGTCCTCTTTGTGGTGAGAACTCATTAGTTGGTGAACCATTCACAAGGATGGAAATTTTGGATGTAGACACGGAGACTTTCATCTAAGAGACCCATTTATCCCCAAATCCAAAGCTAGACATCAAAGAGAACAAGAACTCCCAGTTTACTGAATCAAAAGCTTTCTCAAAATCCAATTTGATAATCAACCCTTGTTACTTAGCCTTCTTCCATCCATCGACTACTTCATTAGCAATAAACACCCCATCTAGGATGTTCCTTTCCCCTATAAAAAGAGTCTGAGTGTCACCAATAATGGAGGGCATCACAGACTTCAATTTGTGCATTAGAACTTTAGCTAAAATCTTGTATATAGAACCCACTTGGCTAATGGATTTGTAGTCAGACAGGTTAATGGGATTAGTAATCTTGGGAATAAGTGTAATGAAAGAGCTGTTGATTCCACAGGTGAGACTGCTGTGATTGTGAAAATCTTAAAAGAATTGCATAATCTCTTGTTTCATTATTCTTCAAAACTTCTGATAGCATAGGAGGTTAAACTCATCGGGACCTGGTGCCTTGTTACAATTACTCTCTTTAATGGCAGCCCATACCTCTGCTTCAGTGAAATCTGATACAAGATGGTGGAAGATAGTACCCTCAATTAATCTGAACTCCCTTCCCAACATAGGCCTATTAACCCAGCTTTCCTTGAAGTGTTTCCTGAAATGAAGGAAGACCTCATGTTTAACTCAACTAGGTTCTTCCAAGCACACACCATTTACCGAGATGGAATTTATCATGTTCCTATTATGTCTGGTACTTGCAATAGCATGAAAGAATCTACTATTTTGGTCCCCATGCAGAGACCAGTTCGTTCTGGATTGTTGATGCCATAACCATTCCACCCTTCTATAGAGTTTCCACACTTCACATTTTACCTCTCTTCTTCAAGCCAGTTTTGATTCAAGCAGTACTTTTTCCTCTGCAATTCTGTCTAAGGCATGCAATTCCTCCTCTGTAGCCTTGAGTTTAGTGGTAACATGGCCAAACACTTCAGTATTCCATAACTTTAATTCCACCTTAAGTGCTTCAGTTTTTGTTGGATTATAAAGCCTGCCCAACCAGTAACAATAGTGTTCTCCCAGCAAGAAATGAAAAGATGAGAAAAATTAGGATGCAAGGTCCAAGCGTTAATAAACCTGAAGGGCTTGGGGCCCCAATCTCTTTCATCTTCCATCATCAATAGAGGGCAATGATCTGATATTAACCTAGGTAGGCCCTAGAGCTTCATTTTGAAGTGAATCAACCATTATGGGCTGAGCATGATTCTATCAATTCTACTCTATTTCTGGGCCTCTTGGGAATTACACCAAGTGTATAATCGTCCAAGAAGGGGCAGGTCACTCAATTCACATCTGTCTATGAACTCATTAAGTTGATTCATTCCCCTATCTCTTCTTACACATCCAACTCTCTCTCCTATGTGCCTTATTTCATTAAGATCACCTCCTAAGCACCAAAGGTTGGGGAAGGAGTCCTTGAGCTTAATTATGGAATTCCAAAGAATGGATCGGCTACTAACATCATTAGGTGCATATACATTTAGAAGAACACAATCAAAGGAGTTGTTGAGTGTACCTGAGAGAAGAATAAACCTCCTGTTACAGCAGCTCCCAAATAGTTGGAAAACATCCGGGTCCCAAATGCAAAGAAGCCCTCCTGCAGTGCCATCAGGATCCATAGACATAAACTCCATTTTTCTATTTCCCCAAAGCCCACGAGCAGCAAAATCTGAAACCACTACTTTCTTAGTTTCTTGAAGGAATGCAATATCAATGTGCCTATCTCTCAGAAGACGTTTGATTCTGCCCCTCTTTTCAGGCTTACCAATGCCTCTGCCATTCCAAGAAAGTAACTTCATAGAGACCAATTGATACACTGTGAGGCCCTTAGCCACTGCTATCACAGCTTTGTTGAGCCCTCTTTATTGATTCTCTCTTTATCCTTTAGCTCAAGGTTGATAATCTTGTCCAACACAGCAACTTCTTTACCCTTAAAATTAATTCCAAGTTGCTCCCCCTAAGTTAATGGTTGCTTTAGCTTCTTTGAGGAGAAAACTATTTGAACTTGAGTCTCCCTCAGACAGTTCTAAGTGAGCAAGAGGAACGGCCGCAGGTCTGAAGATAACAGACCTGGATGTGTGTTTACTAATAACTGCAGCTTTGTGTCCATAAAGCCTAGCAAAATGGGAGAAGCCCTCCACATGAGCCTTCTTCTTCCTAAATTTGTTAGCATTCCGCAGGGGATTAAGAGTTGAAGTAGGTCGCCTATCAAGGCTTTGATCCTGAAGCCCCATAATGCCCAATCTAGATGGGCCAACATTATCATGTGGGCCTGAGGACAATGCTTTACTACTGCTAGGCTCGGTAACAGGTGGTTCAGATGGCTTAATAATAACAGGGCCTTGAAGTAGATGCTTACCATGTGATTGGGCTAAGTCCACCTCAAGATTAATGCTAGGCCCAAGATCTTCTTGTGGTCCACTAAGACTTTTGATCAAGCCAATTGATAAAACTTCCTCAGCACTCCTCAGGGGGTCAACATAGCTTTTTGGGTAGGGTGCTAGCTCCTTCATCATTGCTTCTTTCATTCCTACTGCACTAGCATGGCTGAGCCTCCCATCACACAAAGTCTCCTTAACCACTGTGTCTACCTTCTCTCCATTGTAGCACTGATTGATTCCCTTCCTGTGAGCTACCTCATTGGAACAAGCAACCGTTGCACCAACTTTTTTCACACCTATCACAACAGTAGTATTGCTAAGCCGCCTATCACACCAGGTCTCCTCAACCACTGTATCCTCCTTCTCACCACTATTACACTGTGTGAACCTTCTATCACCAGAGTGATCATACCCTTGTGCCACCGTAGCATCATCAACTTTCTCCATGCAACACTTCTTTGGAAAATTAATTGCCCCCACCCTGTAGAAGCCTACAATGGAGTTATAGTCATCGTGCTCAATGTGTGAGCTGTTAAAAGACTCTACTGGGTTGCCAAGATGGTCCTCATACACAAGTATAGGGTGGAGTTTGCCCTTGCACTCCAGATTTATTGTTAAGGAGATGAACTCTATGCAAGATGTAACCACTTTGATTCTAGTGTAGGAGAAGGACCTAGGTTGACTGATATCACCCTCCAAGTTAAGAACTGACCCCCACAAGCTTCCAATGTTGTTTAGTGTGTTCCTATTCCAAAGCTTGAGAGGTATGCCATAACACCGTAACCACACACATCTCTCTTGCTGAATTTGGACTCCTGGCTGCCATTCTAGAACAAACTGACTCCAATCTTTAAACTATTTCTTAATATAGTGGATGTTTGATTGCAACTCCACTTGGGATTTAAAAGTCACTACTACATCATGACCTCCCCCATTTCTGACCACAGCTTGCGGTATCCCATTCTCCTTTAGGGCCTCTTTGATGCTGTTAATGGAGTAATCCATATTAAGTCTGATTATGACACTGTCATAGAGCCAACCATGGCAATCTTCATTTACTTTGATGGTCGTGCTTGCTTTCCCAGTGATTTTGCCCCCTTTTAGGACCTCTGCGAACGATCTGTTACCAACAAATGATATTTGACCCCTGCTTGTGGTTGTTTCAAATGTATCTCTGTAGTTCTGGACCCGCCTCTTGCTTTGCACATCCCTGTTACTCCTGTCATAAGAAGCTATGTTGACTTCGAGAACCTTATCAACCACCAAAAGACCATTTGCTTTCTAAATAGCAATATGTGATGCTACAGGACAGTCGAATCTCACAAAACCAAATCTTGAGTTGGACACTCTTCTTCTTTTGAAGGGGATAAAGACGTCTTTCACTATGCCAAACTTGGTGAAGAGCTTGAACAGGGATTTAGCGTCCATTAAACTTAGAAGGTTGTCCACAATTACTGTGTATAGGCCCTGCTTTACTTCTTTGCCCCGAGCTCCACCTCCTCGCCGCTGCTTCACAACATGAATCCAACCTCCATTCCCGTAGGATGGTCGCAAGTATTTCGTATGTATCTAAGTGTCAGAAAGTATCTTTTTTCCCCTGGGCTAGGGCAACATCAAGGTTTTCTTCTTCTTCTTCTTCTTCTTCTTCTTCTTCTTTAAGATTGAGAAGTTTCCAACATTTTAGGAACTTGAAATGCACACGGGCCGCAATTGCATTTTCCCATTGGTATCTAACCTTACCGAGAATCGTCCGAAATATTTCCTTTTGTGCTTGCATCACTCCTGATGATTTTTATTTTCCTTCTCTCCCACATTTTCATTTGTTATTCCTCAGGAGAAGCAGATGAGTTGCTAAGTTTATCCTATTATTCATACAATTATTCACAGTTGATTAGTAAATTAATCACAGAAAAAAAAAGTGGTCTCAACATCTTAGTAATTTGCATTATTTGTACACAAGCCTTTAATTATGATTGTGTAAAGAAAATTTTGAACTGCTGTTATATTATGATTATCATTGAAAGAGTGATTTTTATTTTTACCTTTTTTTGTGTATTCTTCTGCTTGTGCAGTATTACATTGAATTGAGCACTAGAAACCGATGTGGCTCTAAAAATGAGGTGCTTCAATATATTTCCAAGCAACAGAATGAGCAGGTCTACGCAATGCTTCGACTTCTAAGACACAATAATTCATTTAAAGAAAACAAAATGAAGGGTATATTACACTAACGGTCCCTATAGTGATTTGTGTCATTTTGATCCACGATATTTTAATTGTGATACATTTGATCTTAAATTTCGAATCTCGTTTCAAATAAAGACAATTAAAGATATTGTTGTTCCATTTCAAGAACAAAGTCGTCAATTGATAAAATATAAACTAGCTTGACAAAAATAAATGTCAAAAAGTTATTTTTAAATTTTTAAAAATTATTTCTACTTACTAAAATTATATAAAAATGATAAATCTTTTATATTTTTTTTTATTTTTTACCAAATTAATTTTTAATATGCATTTGGATGATGATCATATAATAAGTAGTTGTTTTTGTTGATATTTTTGAATGATTATCATGTAATGGATGGTTATTAAGCTTTTAATGTATAATCAATTTATTTAATATATGAAATATTTTTAGTTTTGAATTTTTTGATTTAATGAATTGGCTTAATAATTACATCAAAATTTTCGCTATGTTTAACTTTTGAAAAAATAAAAATTAATTTAACAAAAATAAATATAAAAAAAAAATTATTTATACCTTTCCAAAAGATAAAATTATATAAAAATGATGTATTTTTAATTTTTTTCACCAATTTAATTTTTAGTTTCTTAGAAGAAATTTCTTAAAATAAATTCTGAAAACCAAACCAACAAAACTTTATATTTCAAACAACATTTTAGTAAACCAATACAAAATAAATTGTATGACAATTTTGCCATTCAAATGGAGCAACAATATCTTCGATTATCTTTTTTTGAAACGATATTCAAAATTTAGGGTCAAATGCATTACAATTGAAAGGTCAATAGCCAAAGTGACACAAGTCTCAAACTATAGGGACTGTTAGTGTAATTCACTGCAAAATGAATTGCACCATATATCTATTTCACTTTCCTTGAAATTTTTAGAAACTCACTTTTTTCTCTTTTGCAACTAGGTCCTTCACTATATTTAACAACAACACTAGGTTTAATCTACTCCTATTTATAATAACTAATAATTTTTTGATAGTTGATTATTATGTAACATTAATCGAGTTACATTTAGAATAATTCCTATGTTGTTATTTGATTATATGACTAATTACTTAAAACATAAAAAAAGTCGCGTGTTATATCAAACTTAAATATCTCATTTTAATAAGTTAGACCGTATTAAAATGAGATATTACAAAAAATATTACAACTGGTAATTGACCCATGTGTATGAGGTAGGGGTGGACATAGGCTTGATGATCCACTAAGCTCAGCCCGTTCAATTCAACTTGATATTTTTAAGGTTTGAAAAAAAAATTGGTTCATAAGACAGGATTGGACTTCAAATAAAGAGTTTTAATTCAGTTTGGCCTGGCTCAGCCATTTTAGTTAGTTATATTAAAAAATAATAAATGATCAAGAAAAATACAAATATACTGCGTCTATAATTTAGGGTAGAACACTTCTTAAAAGTCATATTTATTTTGCAATTGAATTTTGTTAACATTTTCAAATACAAATAATTATTAAAATGGTTTAAATAATTTAATAATCCTTTAAGATTAAAAATAAAATAAAATTAATAGCTCATAATTATTGAATTAAGTGAGTAGATTTGAGATTTAGACTCTTTTTGGGGCCGGGTTTAGGATGTCTAGGTTAGGCCTGATGTTGGGCTAAGTTAGGATTGAAATGACACATACACTCTTACTATATAGTGTTGGCTCGACCCGAACTCAAGTCGGCCCATTATTTGTTCGCCTTTAGTATAAGGTGCATAAATACTTAGAAAATTTGATAATCGAATCAACCCAATCTTCATAGGTTGGATATGGTCATTTTTAATACATTGGTTCAATTATGAGTCATAAAATAATTATCTCAATAGGATTCGGTTTATTTTCAATTTAAGTTATGTTTACATCCAACCAATCCAAAACCCAAACCTCTGCATATATTATATAAAGTTTTAATTAGGTTGGCATATTTTCATATAATAAGTCTATTGCAAATAACCATCTAAAAAAAAAAAAAGTCTATTGCAAATACTAAGGTGGACTTAATTACACCTCGCTATTTCATATATAACCGAAAATGTTTAAATTATCAGACCTATCTTTAAATAGCTCCTTTATCGACCAAAAGGCATGTTAACTCTGCTTAACAAGTTTGGAGTAGTAAAGGATGCTTTCATCCCAGCAAAAAGAAGAAAAGCAACGGAATCAAGGTTCGGTTTCGTGCAATATAATTACAAGGTTGCTGTTGAAATGGCAGTGTTGAAGGCTAATGGTCTGTGATGTGACAATAAGGCCTTGAAAATGAAGAAAGTAGAGTTCAAAAAAGGAGAGTATAAGTAACATGTAATGGAAACCAGAGGAGATGCTAGGATGCTGCAACGTCAACAAAGGAGCTTCGTGCAACGAAGGGTGGAAAGTGTAGGTAGAAGATCTTTCGCAGAAGTAGTACAGAATGAAAGCAGTTATGACAAGGCGCAGTTGACTGTTAAGGCCTCTGAGACTGGAAATGGGTGGCTTTATGATAGTCTAATAGTGCAACTTAAATCTTTTCTTCCATTTAATGAGCTTCAGGAGGAGGTTGATCAAAGAGGTGTGAAGGATGTTAAAGTCAGAGTTGAGGGAGAAAGGCTAGCAATGCTAACCTTCAAATCACAGCATCATAAAAATGAGGAAAGGTTAAAGCTAGAAGAGTGGATGTTAGAATGGTGTGATTCTGTTACAGATTGGGAGTAAGGAAAATGCTTTGCACAAGAAAGGTGTGTGTGGATTACATGTGTGGATGTCCCATTCAACCTGTGGAGTGTTAGTACATTTAAAGATATTGGCAATTAGTGGGGTGAAGTTGTTCAACTAGATGAAAACGTCACCATCTAGAATTCTTTCCAGTGTGGGAATGTTAAAATAATCACTAACGGCATGGAATTCATCAACACGGTGATTAATGTTGAATGTAATGGAAGCAGCTTTCCAGTTAGAGTGTGTGAAGAGCTACTAGCAGTAGTAAAGATATGTCATTGCAAAAGCTTTTGCCTGGAGAATGAGGTCACTGATTCTATTGTTCAACATGAAGTCGATCAACTGTCAAAAAATAGTGGGAGGGGTGAAGAGGAAGATGAAGATGAAAATATAGGGAACGAGGAGTTGGGCAAAAAATGTGATGTCGCAAGGGATGATAAGGACACGATGGGTAGAGATTCAGGGGAAAAAGATGAAAACAATAAGTGGTTCTCTGCATCAGCCGTAAAAGAAATGGTGGGTGTCATAGGAAATACAAAAGTCAAAGGATAAGGTTTGGAGGACAGTCTGGCGCCTACGGAAACTCCAAGAAATGAAATTCAAATAGTTTAAGGGCATATATGCACCCCTGGGTTTATCAGGAGGAATTCGGATCCACGGCCGCCCTACCCGGCAGCCATCCCAGCAGTCCCCCAAAACGACGCCGTTTTGGGGGGTTTTTTGTTTTTTTTTTTTTTCTTTTCTTTTCTTCTTCTTCGACCGTTCGTTCTCTCTCTTCTCGTCGGCCAACGAACAGGAACCAGAGGGGGGAGGGGAGGGAGGGGGGAGCTCACCGTCGCCTCGCCGTCGCACCTCGTCGCAGCTTGCCGTCGCACCTCGTCGCGAGCTCGCCGTCGCAGCTCCAGCCCGTGGTCGCAGCTCGTCGCGAGCTCGCCGTCCGGCCCCGCCTCCTCCTCCCCCGGTGGTTATGGCCCCCTCCAGTCCGGCCCTTCCCTTCCTCCTTCCTCCCTCTTCCTCTCCTTCCTCACTCCCTCCCCTCCCCTCTGGTTCCTGTTTGAAGAGGAGAGAGACCGGACGAACGAACGAAGAAGAAAAGAAAAAAAAAAAAAAAAAACAAAAAACCCCCCAAAACGACGTCGTTTTGGGGGGGGCTGCTGGGATGGCTGCCGGCTTGGGCGGCCGAGGATCCTTGCTCTATCAGGAGCCTTAGTGGTACAAGGCCCAAGTCAAACTTAGAGTTGGTATTGAAAGGATCTCAGGTTGGGGTATTGGTAAATGGGCCCATCAATGAACCTTCAAACCTAAGTGATTGTGTAGCCCAAACTCAGCAAAGGCCTTTGGCTATACAACCAGCCCAAGAAAGTGTGTTAGAAAACGAAAACACATCAAGAAGGGGGCAACATACTAAACCAGAGATGAGCAGAAGTAAACAGAAATGAGTTGATCTGCAAAAAATGGCAAAGCTTGGTTGAAAACAATCTAAGCAAAAAGGTGTCTTGTTCAGTAAAGGTTTTCAAAATAGAGTTATCTTTAGAGCAGCAGCTACAGTATCATTGTCAGTTGAGCAGAATATTAACTCAAGGAGAAGGAACAAGTTATTAAGTGAAGCTCAAGTTACCAATGAAGTTAGGAAAATTCTAGGTTTGAACTGTGAAGGAAAAGAGAAAGAGGTGGTTAGCAAATTAATTGATCTTGAAGAAAAGGATCTAGAGAGAATTGAAGGAGAAGGTGTTGCTCTTTAGGCCAGTTCAGGGTAAGGAATAGAGGACTCTGGGATATGTGATCAGTTTCTTTATGATTATCTTATCATGGAATGTTAGAGGTCTGCGAAGACTTGATAAGAGAAGAAAAATTAAAAATTTAGTCAGAAAGAGAAAGATAGATGTCCTTCTACTGCAGGAGACCAAGAGAAGCAAAGTAGATGATATTTTTGCAAAGTCACTATGGCCATAGGAGGAGTTGACGTACATGGAGATGGGTGCAGATGGGACTACTGGTGGTATGTTATACTTGTGGAATCCACAAATTTTTAAGCTTGAGGAGTGTTGCAGCAACATAAACTTCATTCTATTATCAGGTATGATATATCATTCTTTCAGTTGTGTTATCATAAATGTGTATGCACTCAATGATGTGTTGAAAAGAAGACAATTATGGAAGTCCTTAGCTAAGCTTAAACCATCCTTTTCAAGGCCCTGGTGTATAGGTGGTGACTTTAATGAAATAAGATTCATGAGTGAAAGAAAATGATGTTCTAGAAGGGCTAGAGGGATGAGGGACTTTAATGAATTGATTAAAAAGTTGGAGCTAATAGATATGCCAATGTTAGGCAGAAATTTCACTTGGTGTAATGTGTTGGATAGGGCTAGATAGAGTAGGATTGATAGATTCCTAATCGATCCTAGGTGGTTGGAAGGATTCAAGTTTAAATAGTGGGGGCTGCCTAGAAGAACTTCTGATCATTGCCCAATACTCCTTATGGAAGATGAAAGGGATTGGGGCCCAAAACCATTTCGGTTCATCAATGCATGGTGTTTGCATCATAAACTCAAAGCAGAACTAAAGAAATATTGGAAAGGCTCGTAGGTTAGTGGTTGGGCCAGTTACAGGTTATTCAAAAAACTAGGAAATCTAAGAGCACATCTGAAAAGGTGGAACTCTAAAGTGTTTGGTAACATTGATGAGCAGTTAAAAAGAGTAGAGGATGAACTTCATGATTGGGATTTAAAAGCTAAAGAAAGGATTCTTCAGGATTTTGAGATGAAAAGAAGGGCAAATTTTAGAAGTTTAGCATAGGATCTGAGCAAGAAGAAGGATTGGTTGTGGCATAAAAAATCTAGATTTGTATGGGCTGAAAATGGGGATAAAAATACCATATTTTTTCATATAATGGCAAGTAAAAGGCGGAGGAAAAACCTATTGAACTCAGTTACTGAGAATGGAGTACTTCATGATCAACCTAGGATGATTGTGGTAAATCATTTCAGTCAGCTGTTTACTGAAGAATGGAGGTGTAGAACAAAATTGTCAGGTGTTTTTGCCTCAATTAGGCAAATAGATTCAATTGACTTATTGGAGGCAGAGTTTTTAGAGGATGAAATCTGGGAAGCAATTAAAGATTGCAAAGGAAACAAAGCTCCGGGCCCAGATAGCTTTAATCTAAAATGCATTAAAAAATGCTGGGTCATCATGAAAGTGGACATTGTGCAGATGATGAATGAGTTCCACTCTAATGGTAAGTTGGCCAAAAGAGTAAATAGTTCATTTATCACCTTAATTCCCAAGTGTAGACACCCCATTTTTGACCGACCTTGAGACTCAGACGTCACCGGTTGAGCGCTCGGTGGTGTTGCATATCGTGCTCATTCAGAAGTCTCAGAGTCGCGGCCGTGAGCCCTCCCTCCGGACTTCCGAACCCTCTTCTGTGCCTTGCCTCGATTTGCGAATCAAACTCGGTTTTCTCTGTTTCTTTTCCTGAGGGGAGGGAGAGGTCCCGTAGACCATCTCTCAGTGGCCGTGGGCTGCATTTCGTAGCCGTAGGCCATTTTTCCCATTTCGGAGCCCGGTTCCCGGTTTTCGGAGTCGTCAGGCCGTGTGCCTCGGTTCGGGACCGCCTAACCATCTCCGACTGCTCCGGTTTTTGGCATGCATCTCATTTACTCCCTTGTGAGGGACGCTGAGGCCTGAGAGACCCACTTCGTGGTCGAATGCCACTTTCGGTGCTTAACGGCCTATTTTCGGGACCCCGAACTGCGTGTTTTGGCCCCCGAGCATTCGTTTTGCATCGGTTTTCATTCATTTTTGGCAGGTCTGTTTTATCACCAGGAAGGTCACTGAAGGGTGGGAGGCCAGCAATTGTCTCAGCAACCAGTTATATTCCTCCGGCGCCCTCCGACGCCCATTTTTCTCACTTCCGAGCCAATGTTGACCACCCTAGGGCCACCTTATTCAACTCCAGACCCCATATTTGTGTTGTACACACCTGGGAGGACCCTAAAATCATATGGCCGGCCAGAAATTCAATTTGACCCTTTTGAACCCCTCCTAAAAGTGGCTTGTTCTCTCTCCTGTTTTACATTTTCCAGATTTGAACCACAGGGTTGTGATGAGGGGACATGGGAGGACACCAATATTTGGTGGCCGGCCAGAAAATCCAATTGACCCTTTTGACCCTTGGCCGGCCGGCCATGGGGGGTGGCCGGCCGGCCACCTGCAACCAAGATAGTTGGCCGGCCATGATCCTTGCAATGTGTGTATTACAGTTGTATATCTGTTTTCCCCCAAAAAGATCTGTATCCGGGGGAAAACTTTTGGAGGGAAACTTGATGCAATTTCCCTCCACTTTTTCCCTCCTTTTCTCCCCCTCTCTTGTCCATAAAACCAGCCTCCCAGGTCTGGTTTTAGGGTTACAAAATTTCCCTAAGAGCCTTGCATACATTTCCCTCAATTTCTCTCTCATTTTCCTTCAAAAATCCCAAGTTCCACCTCATTTCTTCATCACCACCAAGCACCACCACCACTACTCCATCTCAGCAGCTTGGAGGAGTTTTTCAGAGGCCAAGGGAGCTGCAATTTGGTCCAAGAAGCAACAAAAAGATTGGTCTTCAAGGGTAAGTCCATTTCCCCTCTTTTTGAGCTCATTTTTGTACCATTTCTTAGCCTTATTTCCTTGCTTTTTTGAGCTCCGGCCATAACTGGAAATATTATTTTTTTGAGCTCCTTTTCATCTTCCATTAAGGGTCCTACCCTGTTTGGGACCCCCACCTTGCACCTTCTTCATTACCCTCTTGAATGCCATTTTTTTTGCATAGTAATTTTGGCCCATATGTAATCTGTTTTGGAGCCTGATGTAAACTGTGAGTAGGCTTATTTTGATTCCCTCTTCAACATTGAAGAAGGACTCAACACTGTTTGGGACCTCCATGTATCACTTGTCATTATCACCCTCTTTGGTCTCCTATTTTGCATGATTTATTAGGCTATTGTGTCTCTGTTTTTGGGCTTTGGTCAGAACTGAAAATGGCCCTAAAATGACCCCATCTTCATGTTTCATTAAGGGTCTAGGGCTGTTTGAGACATCCTTGGTATACTTCATGTTATAGCCCTCTTGTGGCCTTAATTTTGCATGGCATTTTGAGCATATTTTCATACTGATTTGGGCTTGATCATCTAATGTAAAATGCCATATTTTGGGACCCTCTTCAACATTGTTGAAGGTCCCTCACTTGTTTGAGACCCCCTTATATCAGTTACTTCTTTGCCCTTTCGTTGGGTCATTTCTTGCATGAATTGTTTGCCATACTTGTATCTGTTTTTGGGGCTTATCATCTACTGAAAAACATAGGGTATGTTTGGTTTGTGTTTGAGAGATGTGTTTTAGAGATAAAAAGTACGAAAATATGTTTGGTTTGGTTTTTTGGGAAATTTGTTTTGGAAAATTGTTTTGAGAGAGAGTTTTGGAAAAAGTGATTGATTTGATGTGTGTGTGAGAGAGATTTGTTTGGAAAACTTGTTTGGTTTGTGTGTTTTGGGAAATTTTTTTGGGAAAATTTGTTTGGTTTGATTACTTTTGAAAACTTATTTGTAGAGAAAATTTCCGAAATTTTTTTCAGAAACACAAACCAAACGAACCCATAATATTTTTGGTCCCTCTTCAGTGTTTTAGAAGGGTCTTTTTCTGTTTGGGCTTTGCATCTACCACTTGCCTCATTGCCTCCCTTGCGGAGCCATTTTTGCATGCTTATTTTGCTCTATTTGTACCCACTGTTTGGCCATGCTTTGAACTGTAAAAATGCTTATTTTGGGTCTGCCTTGCTTCTGTCTTTTCATTCCATGCACCAATTATGCGTGCTTTGTATAGCTATAGGCCATTTCATGTGCTTAATTCTATGTTTCGGGACTCGTTCCTTGCATCGGGTGTCATTTCGCCTTGTTTCGGGGCTGTTTTCCCCCTCATTTTGCTACTGATTTTTGCATGTTGCATATCATATTCCATGTCTTTGCCATGTCTCATTAGAGTGGCATTTCGGTGCCTGAGGGTCGGTCCTCGGTTTGCATGCACGCGTGCACGCATTTCGAGGTGTCTCATTTTCATCTGATGGCCTCCTATGTGAGTGTGGCTGAGGCTCTCTCATGTTGGTGTAAGCCCATTATTGCATTGCGTATGCCACTTCATTCATAGCATTGTGTATGCTCGGTTGTGTATTACCTCGTATAGCGTGTATGCCATTTCATAGCATGTTGCATGTTAGGATGTATCTTAGTTGCATTTCATGCATGTCATACATGTTGCATCGTGTTCGGGATAGGAGTTAGCCCGGGCACTGGAAACGAGGTACGTTCCATACTCCGAGTGACGGAATGTGTCTCAATTCTCAAGTCACCGACACTCCGGATTATCCATGATGGAGTTAGGTTTTGTTGTATTTTCATATGCATTCATTTCATATTGAGTTGTGCAATTCGACTCCTCGGCCATCATGCATCGATATGCATGATTGGTGGCACGAGGATCGAGACACGCATACATTTGTGAAAATACATTGCTATGCCCCTTTCCTGCTCTCTGTTGCAGCAAATCAAGAATCAGCAGTCTTTCGAGGCTTGGCGCGCTTTCTAAGAATCATTGCAAAACAGAGGCTAATTGGGGCATTCCAATGGATTTCCGCGCAAAGCAGCCCAAACATGCATCATTCCATCATCTGGAGCAGAATCAAGGCAGTCCTTGGCTTGCATGCCAGTTTTATTATTTTCTTAGTTAATTTGTAAATTAATTAGGAATTTGTACATTATTTGGACTGTATTATTTGGACTGTATTATTTGGACTGTACTATTCTTTCATTCGGGACTGTATATTTATTCGGACCCTCTGCGCAGGGGCGTAATTGTAATAAGTGTGCGTGAGTGTGATGTATGTCTTCCAACCCCACGTCTTCCTTCCCTTTTATTTACCTGCTTATGATGGTTAGATTAGGGCATGTTTCAATTAGCATACAGTATGATAGCATGTTTGCATTCATTCATCTGGTTTTGCATGCACCGGGCTCGGCGCATCATACAAACTGCATTTGTATTTCAATTCCAAATTGAATACGTGTTAGTTGTAGCATTCCATATGCCATGTTTAGAATAGCCGAGCCTGCTATAGTTGCATTCTGCATGTGTTGCATTAGGCATTTCAGCATATTTAAGATCATGCATGATTTCTGATAAGCTTCTGTTTTGGCTTGGAGTACTCGGTGAGTTTTTATGCTTTAGCATCCTTGCATGCGTGTGAGTGACTGCCATGATAGCATGCTTACCATGAGGCTAACTGCTTATGTGATATAACTGCCTTGAATGCCTGTGGGTGGAGGTTGGGTTACTTGGATTGGAACAATTCATCAAATGTTTGTTTTAAGCCCACTAGATAGTGGCAAAACCATGTTTTCTAAGCCCACCCGAGGGTGGCAAATCCACGTCTTAGCCTACTTGCGGGTAGCACCATCAAACCATTTTCAAACAAACAAACATGAAGTGTTTTGTTCCAATTCAGGCGACCCAGTCTATACTTGTATGCTGTGCGCATCACATAGTAACCTAGGCTAATAACCGGAATAAGAACACACAATGTTTTCAAAACTAGATATCACGGTTAGTAGAGGCCGGTCTTTGACCGGGCGAGCGTGGGTGCTCACGAAGTGACCTTCCCCAATCGTACCTCAGTTCTCGAGCCGAGGCAACTTTGGTGATGACGGACACGTGGCCTTTGGCACCGAGTCAGGGTTTCCTAAATTTCCCCGTTAAAAAATATTTAGGTGGCGACTCTGTATCTGGCAAAGCAGTCCATGTTTGGCACTTCTTTTCTAAAAATCTGTTTTCTCAAAACGATTTGCCAGATTTGGACTCTTTGGTTCAAGATTAAGAACCGTGACATTCGAGTCCTTTGAACTGTAGTGAGCCCAAATGAACAGAACGGGACTTAACCCTCCCGGGGCGTTCGGGGACGTCTACAGTTTCTGGCGACTCCGCTGGGGATTTAGAGAACTTGACTCGAACTCGTGATATCTTGTTTTGACTACACTTGTGTGTTTCTTTGCATTGCATTTGCATTGGTGCGCCTAGGACACCGTGTTTGCCGTCTGCTATTCCTGAGCGGTTTGCCGGAGGCTTGTCTTGTCAAGGCATGTCCATAAGGCTGACCGGTTACGGGCTCTGCCAGCATGGGAACACAAACCCCGGTTTTACCGGGGCACCCTTTTTGACCATTCGACCTAGTGCATATTCGGATCCATAGTGACCATTCCAAATTAGGACAGGTTGCTTACCCGTTTATAGGTTGTTTGAAGCCGCTGCGTGCGTAGTGAAACCCTAGTTCCTGACAAAATAGGACAGGGAAACCCAACCCCAACATAGGGGTGTTTTGGTTCTCACTTATCTGCTATGTGCTTTAGAGTGCGTCTCTACAGGAATGCATGTATCAGTGTTTGAGTTTGGGCATCAGGCCTGCGGGCATCAGTCAGTTATTTAAGAATCAGTTATCTGCGGGTATCAGGATTCAGTTTTGGGGACAGCGATTTAGGGATATTGATTAGTGTTTGAGGACAGTGTGTATTCAGCTTATCAGCCGTGTGTTGTTATGCCCAACCGTGTGTTGTGTGTTTAATTTAAGCGGTTATGCTGCCCGTTTATCTGGTTATTTATTTCCTTTTCGCTTTATTTATCTTTTTGCTAGGGGCAGTTTTAGCACGATTGCTTCCGAACCAGTAGATATTCCCCAAGCACTTTGGACACGAGGTCGCCGACTCAATCGATCCGAGGATTTGGTTGACGGACATCCAGTGTTCCACTCCCTACCCCCAGTTGTTAGAAGAAAGCCAAGGAGGCGCAGTGCGTCAGAGCAGGGATTACCGAGGCAGCAGGCTACTTTAGCAGCAAACAGTCAGGTTGGGGTTTCTGTTTCCGCCATAGAGATACACTTACCGATCAGTCAGCTGGACCAACAGAATATGGCCGGGATAGAGGAAATGATGCGTCAAATGCAAGAGAGCATGAGACAGATGCAAGAGGATGCCATCCGCCAAGCGGAATTTTCTAAGCAACAGGCCACAGTCATGGCCCAACAGGCTGAGCTCATTACTAGGCTCCAGCAGTAACCCGGAACATCAACCTCACACCCGGCTCCTCCTCCGTCGGGGGTCCCATTACCCGAGCAAACACCCACTGTTCAAAATACCCTGCCAAATCCCCAAAACACCCTACCTAATGCCCAGAACATTCAAGAGGACACGGGCCTTCCAACGGGGCTAGCTCCGCCCCCGCTTCCGCCTCAACTATCCAAGACCCACACACCTGCCAACCATCCGGACCCTCCCTTCGAGTTCGAGATAGACCATACAGCTCTGAAATTGAGCAAACTGGAGAAGCTTTTTAAGAAATCCCAGGGGGTGAAGGCTATTCCGGATATTGAGGATGGATATACCGACGTGGCCGTGACACTACCCGACAGATTCAAGATGCCGCAAATTGACCGTTTCGACGGATCAGGGGACCCCATGGTCCATCTTCGGCTATTCTCGGACATTCTGCGGCCAATGGGCCTGACCAGACCTCAAGAACTTTCACTATTTGGCCGAACCTTGTCAGGTGTGGCCGCCATCTGGTATGCAAAGCTGGAAGATGATGTCAAAAAAAATTGGGATGAAATGGCTGAGGCCTTTGTTGCACAGTACTCGTACAATACACAGATCGAGATTACAACTTGTGATCTTGAGACGACGAGACAGGAGCCCAAGGAGACTTTCTCCGATTTTGTGACTCGATGGAGGGCGAAAGCATCGATGATGACTTTGAGGCCCACAGATAAGGACCAAATCAGGATGATTGTGCGCAATCTCCAACCGAAATTGATGCAGAAAATGATTGTACTCCCCTTTCCCACCTTCTCAGACCTACACGAGATGGGGGTACAAATCGAGGATGCAATGAAACAAGGTCTGATTGACCAGGACCGGAAGCAACCCCGGAGGACATTTAACCGCAACAACAACGCAGGCCCGAGTGGCGCTGCAAATACAAGAGCTTCGGAGGTCAGTGTGGTCACCACCACTCCCCCTCCCCATCCAAGGCCCGCGGTGGCCACACCCTTCTCCGGTGTATCCGGAAGTAATACCCAAACCACAAAGTATCAGCCCAGAGGCCAAAGAACCTCTACGCCCCTCTATATGCCCCTGTCCAAGGCTCTGGGGGTATTAATCAGGAAGAAGCATTTAACGCCCCTAGAGCCGAGGCCACTACCAAATCCACTCCCTCCCTCTCATGATCCGACAAGATACTGCGCGTATCACCAACAGCACGGTCATGACACCGACCGTTGCTATAGATTGCGTCATGAGATCCAAGATCTTATTGACAAGCAGGTGATCGCGCCTCCCGAAAAACCCAACGTCACAACAAATCCCCTCCCACCACATAACCAAGCCCCTCCTCCTAACAGAATCAACTTCATCCAAACCGGGGTCATGTCTTAACGATCCTAGTATCTATATCACCCCATCCCACCTACCTAAACCGGAGGTGATCCTTCCTGTCTGCACTGACTTGTGCATGATGGACATCTCCACAACCCAATCTGAGCCAAAGGTGGTGACCACCGAAGATGGGATAGGGCAGATTTCGGAGAAAAGTGGGGTTGTTGAGTTTGGGACGGAATAGTCTGAGAATCTCGCTGCAGGAGCCTATGATCCAAGTGCATACATCCAGTCAGTGGGCCAGTCTGAACTGAGTATGAGGCTGCCAGAAAAAACAGAAATATGTGTGATTCAGGGGGACAGATTGGAGTGGGGAACAGATGACCTAACAGCTGTAGGAGAGGACCTTGCCAACCTCCAGTTCTTCAACGACCAAGAATCAGGGGATACAGCAATCAACTGGTTCGAATATGAGGAGTCGGCAGAAGTTACCGGATGGTTAGATGATCAACCAGACGTTGTGGAATATCAACCAGAACAAGGCCCGGTAGGGGCGAGTGTATCAATGGTGGCCGGAAGGGCCGAGAGTCAGAATACAATGCCGGAGAGTGCCGGCACTGAGAATTTCGCGCAGGATTTGGGGATTGTAAATGCAGGAAATACCGACCAACCAGCTGTACTGACACAGTTGGAGCAACAGAGATTTGAGGATTCCGAGAGAATCAGAAAAGCCAAGGCCCATGTGGGGGTCGAGAGTGCTGTGTGCACGAGAACAGGGAATGTTGCGAGCATGAAGACTGAAGGTGCTGCGAGTACGATCATACCGGAGCCGGACAGGTGTCTGTCGGCTGCCGACGGGATGTGGTGGGAAGACGACGACTTATGTCTTGCCCACACAGATGAGGATTGGGGAAGCACTTAACCAGATGACACCTGGTATCTCGATGAGGTCGCTCATATGACAAGAAGTGGGCGGTATTTCAAGCCTCTGCACTTAGACCAACCTGAGGCATCTGGGAAAGACAAGGAAGCTGAGAAACAGAGAGAGAAACAGATTGAAGAAGAAGCTGTGCTCAAGCAATTGAAGAAGATACAAGCAGACATCTCCATCTGGGGACTGCTTATGGCGTCGCGAGTACACAGGCAGGCTGTCCTATCTGCTATGGACAGAGCCAAACTCTCTATAAACACTACACCAGAGCAGCTGGTTGGGCTAGTTTTTCCGAGAGGAGGTTCCCCGGCTTTAACCTTCTCAGACAAAAAACTGTCGCCTGAGGGCGTGAATCATAACAAACCTCTCTACATCTCCGTGGAATGTAGAGACAAGTGGATACCGGTGGTACTTGTTGATACCGGGTCTGCTATCAATGTCTGCCCAGCCAGAACAGCGTATGCAATCGGGTTGAAACCCGCAGACTTCATCCCGACAACTCAGGTGATCAGAGCGTACGATAATACTAGCAGAGAAGTGATGGGGACTGTCAAGATTCAGACAAAGGTTGGACCTGGACAACACGAGATAGATTTCCATGTCTTGGAGGTTCCCGCAACTTTCAACCTACTTTTGGGGCGACCGTGGTTGCACCAGGTGAAGGCCGTCTCGTCCACTCTGCATCAGATGGTGAAATACCCCTATGGAAAGGGAGTAGCCATTATGTTTGGGAATTCATCGATCCATCCCCCTCCGGAGGTGTCTACACTAGTCCTAGAAATCGAGCACGGCATGGAAGACGTGTTTATATCAGGATTTACTCTGGCCGAGGCCCGGGTTGTGCAAAACGTTATGGCTGTGAATGAAGGTATGTACGTCAGTGCTCAATCCGCCTACCTCATGAACAAGCTACAACACATCCCCGGGATGGGATTAGGAAGGAGCGGCAGGAAAGGCGTCGCAACATTGGCCGAAGTGCCACACAACCCGCATACCTTTGGACTGGGTTATCTGCCCACCAAAGAGGACTGGGTGAGGAAAGGGAAAGAAATGGCCGGAAGAGCCAGAGCAAAGCAGGCTGGGAAGCCTTTTGAATTAATGCATAGGCCCATCCAAGGTACCCTGAACGGACGCTTCGTCCGGGAAGGGGAAGACTTTCCATTTTGCGGCTTCCCAGAGCCGTGGATAAACGCGGAGAAGAAGCGCGTGCCCGGTTTTGAGATCTTCTTCGACCTGCAGTTACCCGGGGAGGATGTTGCCGAAGAGCAGACGGACCCATCAGCTGAGGTTGAGCAGTGTAAGGCAGTGGATCCTGAGGGCACAGAATTTGAAACGGGGGTAACGCTGGCATGTCTACTCTCTGATCCTTCGATCGACCATAAGTGCTTGGGGGATAACTTCGAGGTTTCCATGATTGGGGATGAAACGGCCGCGAGCCAACCAGCAGCTATCTTGGATGCATCTATCGCACCCTCTCTCACTTGGCAATACGAGGAGGGATTTTTGTCCAACAGCACCGGGTCAGGTAGTGAGCCGGAATCTGATTCCACCGAGTCTTGTGAGTCGGAATCAGATTCCAGCTCGACTGAGTCTGAGTCTGGTACTCCTAGGGATGTTAGCCCGGATGCCACAGTCCTGTCTAGGTCGTCTTTTTCCTTTTCATTTGAGTCTGTTGTAAATGAATCGGACGATTTGGATGTGCCTAATGAGAATCAAGCAACTGTGGTTTCTGAGTACTTTTCTGTGCCCTTAATTTATTGCATTAATTCAGACTTTCAAAATTTTGAAAACGACGAGGACGAAGTTCCTCCGGTTTTGCAACGATTAATTGAGCAGGAGCAGGAAAGATCTGTTAAACCCCTAGTGGACGAAATCACTACCGTGAACATTGGTACTGAGGAGGACCCGCGGCTGGTCCAGATCGGGTCCACGTTGTCTTCGGAGGAACGCGAGCGCTTAGTCGCTTTATTAAAAGATTTCAAAGATGTTTTCGCGTGGTCCTACGAAGACATGCCTGGAATCGATCCTGAGATTGTACAGCATCGGATCCCCCTTGACCCCGAGGCCCGACCTGTCAAACAAAAACTCAGGAGAATCCGCCCGGACTGGGCTCTCAAGATTAAGGAAGAGGTCACCAAGCAAATTGACGCAGGCTTCCTGCTGGTATCTGAATATCCGACTTGGTTGGCCAACATTGTTCCAGTGCCGAAGAAGGATGGCAGGATCCGAGTATGCGTGGACTTCAGGGATTTGAACAGAGCTAGTCCGAATGATGACTTTCCCTTACCGCATATTGATGAGTTGGTGGACTTCACAGCAGGGCACGCATTGCTTTCATTTATGGATGGTTTCTCAGGTTACAACCAGATAGTAATGGCACCAGAAGACAGGGAAAAGACTGCATTCACCACCCCGTGGGGGACATACTACTATAGAGTCATGCCGTTTGGGTTGAAGAATGCTGGAGCTACTTATCAACGGGCCGCGACCACAATATTACATGATATGATCCACAAGGAGGTTGAGGTGTACGTGGACGACATGATTGTCAAGTCCAAAGAAAGAGAGGGCCACTACACCGCCTTGCATAAGTTTTTTCAAAGGATCAGGGAATTCCGGTTGCGGCTGAACCCTCAAAAGTGTACATTTGGTGTTATAACGGGAAAAATGCTGGGGTTTCTGATTACCCAAAGAGGCATCGAAGTCGACCCTTCCAAAATCAAGGCCATCCTAGAAATACCCCCACCAAGGACTGAAAAGGAGGTGAGAGGCTTTCTGGGTAAAGTGCAATTCATAAGACGGTTTATCTCAAAATTAACCTTGACTTGTGAACCACTTTTTGGCCTCCTGAAGAAAGGCAAGAAATTTCAATGGGACGGCCGATGTCAAGCAGCGTTTGAACAGATCAAATAATATTTATAGAACCCGCCGGTGTTGTCACCACCAGAACTAGGGAAACCGTTGATATTGTACCTTTCAGTGACTGAGACCACAATGGGCTGTATGCTCGCACAAGAGTCTGAAGACAGGGTGGAGAGAGCCATTTACTATCTGAGCAAGAAGATGCTAGAGTATGAGACTCGGTACACACCGCTGGAGAAGGCTTGCTTAGCTTTGGTATGGGCTACCAGGAAGCTGCGGCACTACTTGTTAGCTCACTCCGTAATGTTGGTTTCACGTCTCGATCGCATCAAATATCTTTTCGAGAAACCAGCACTTACGGGTAGGCTAGCTCGTTGGTTGCTGTTGCTCTCCGAATTTGATTTGAAGTATGTCACACGTAAGTCAGTCAAAGGAAAAGCAGTAGCAGAGTTCCTTGCCGACCATCCGGTTGAGGGGGATGAAGCAGTTGAATACTTGTTCCCAGATGAAGCCATTTTGCATATCGACGACGAAGCTTGGACAATGTACTTTGACGGAGCGTCAAATCAACATGGGTATAGGATAGGAGTGTTGCTGATAGCACCCGATAATTCCCGTATCCCTCTAGCCTTCAAACTCCGATTCAAAGTCTCGAACAATGAAGCAGAATATGAGGCGTGTATTGCTGGCCTAGAAGCAACCCTGGAACTAGGGGCAAGACGGCTGGATGTCATTGGGGATTCGAACCTTGTTGTGTCTCAAGCTAAAGGAGACTGGAAAGTAAAAGAGGAAAAGATGATGATGTATCACCAGACCTTGGATTTACTGATTCCTCGGTTTGAGAAGTTAAGTTTTACTCATCTACTAAGAGAGAACAACAGGTTCACAGATTCTTTAGCAACTCTATCTTCTATGATAGACATCCCGTGTGGAGTCCGAATGCGTCCAGTCATCATTGACCAGAAATTTGCACCTGCCTATGAGTCGATTGCAGCCATAGATGAAGTTCAGGACGAACACCCCTGGTATTACGACATTTGGAATTTCTTGGAGAAAGAAGCATACCCGCTAGGGGTAAATGCCAAAGACAAAAGGGCAATCAGGAGAATGGCAGTTCAGTTCATCATCTGCGGGGGTAAACTGTATAAACGGGGTCATCTGGGAATGCATAAACTGTGCGTTGATGCCGAAGAATCAAAGCGCCTAATGGAAGCCATCCATGGAGGAGAATGTGGAGCACATATGAATGGGGTAATGTTGGCACGGAAGATCCTCAGACAGGGTTATTACTGGTCCACCATGGAGGAGGATTGTATTGGTTTCGTCCGGCGATGTCACAAATGTCAGATTCATGCAAATCGCATGAACATCCCACCGACAAAGCTGTACAATATGACTTCACCATGGCCATTTTTAGTCTGGGGAATTGATGTAATCGGGGCCGTTACGCCAAAGGGGTCGAATGGGCATGAGTTCATCCTGGTTGCGATAGATTATTTTACAAAGTGGGTTGAGACCCAATCTTACGCAGTGTTGAAGGCTTCGCACGTTGCAAAGTTCATCAGAAACAACATCATCTGTCGCTACGGGGTCCCAAATGAGATAATTTCAGATAACGGTTCCCACTTCAAGAAGGAAATGATAGACTTGTTGGAGAAATACAATGTGGCTTTTCATAAGTCGTCTACCTACCGACCGCAAACCAATGGAGCAGTTGAGGTTGCCAACAAGAACATCAAGCGCATACTACAGAAGATCGTGGAAACCTACCGGGACTGGCCAGATAAGCTGCCGTTTGCTCTGTGGGGCTACAGGACTTCAATCAGAACTTCTACTGGGGCGACTCCGTACTCATTGGTTTATGGGATGGAGGCCGTTCTGCCTATTGAGATTGAGGTCCCGTCATTACGAGTATTGGCTGAGTGCCAGATAGCCGAAGCGGATTGGCAGCAAAACAGATTTGAGGAACTCATGCTCTTCGATGAAAGAAGGCTGAAAGCACTGTACCACGTCCAAGGTTATCAACGCAGAATCGCCCGAGCTTTCAACAAGAAGGTTAAGTCCAGGAATTTGAAAGAAGGAGATTTGGTACTCAAGGACAACCGAGCTCCCATCCACGACCCAAGGGGCAAATTCAAACCCAATTGGACTGGTCCCTACATTATCAAGTCAATCTGGTCAGGTGGAGCCGTGGTTCTGATGGATTTGGATGGCTTAGAGTTTTCCCAACCGATCAATATGGACAAGTTGAAGAAATACTACCCCTGAGAGGCTCGCTAGGCCGAAAACCCGAAAGGGCGACCTAGGCAAAACTCAGAGCATAGAAAATTTGAAAATTATAAAAACTGAGCTCGCAAGGTTGAAAACCCGCAAAGGGCGGCCTTGGCAAAAGTTAGAGTGCAAAAGGAGAGTAAAAAATACCCGAGCGAACCTAAGCCTGAACTACGTAAGGCTTGATTCCCATCTTTAGGATACGTAGGCAGCTTCATCCTGAAGTTCAACCACAATCTTTTCCCCGATCAACTTTGTCCATTTGATCATCTCAGTCATCTCTATTCATCAGCATTTATCGTGATCTCCGGTACAGTGCTATTCAGACTAGGGGCAACTTTCTGTTGCGATGAAGTGCCGCGGTACCATTCGGACTAGGGGCAACTTTCCAGTTGCTAGGATTCGGGGTTGTGCATCCCAGTGACAGATCTCAGGCGTGTCCAGTTCTGATCCGTATCAAAAATAGTTTTGAAAAGTTTTAATAAAAGTTGACTTTGTTCAAATTAATCTTTTCACAACTAGGACCATTTTTGGACCAAAGCGGAGGATTTTCAGTACCACAACCTTCAATTTCATTGATTTCAAAACAGAGTTCTCTTGCTCTTACATACAATTGAAGCTGCTTTTTATTACACTCATAAAGAAAACTTGAAAGTACTAATAAAGCAATAAATCTGGGGCATAGTCAAGTCAGGTGTCCCTGCGCCCCCTCCCAGAGCTAGTCGAAGCCTCCGATACCGACCTAGGCCCAATCTGTGCCTCCTCATTGAGCCAATCCCAGCACTCATCAGACAAAGTGCAACTGAAAATAGGGGCGGGGGGCAGGAGCTCTCTAGTCCTCCAAGCTGTAGTATGTCGGGCAAGGTGTGCACCTCGGACCGGGAAGGCGACCGGATATTCTATCCCCTCCGGAGGGCAAGTCTGATCATGGCCGAACTGGCGCAGAATGCGGAATGGGAAATAGAATACACAATGGGTCAGGCCAATCAACCGGATCCCAGTATCCTGGAACATGCTATAGCTCATCGCCAGAAGGTTAAGCCAAGGACAGCGCCAAGCAATGCATTCAGCTGACAAATTGCACATCCATTCAAACCACCATCCCTCATCAAGGGCGTCGACCAAGCGTTGTCGAAAGAAGTAGCCGCGGGCTGAGTAAGCAGGGCAAGAGTCCACAACTTGCAATTTATCCATCAACCATATCTGGGGAGGGATGAAAAAATGAGAGAATAAAGAATAGAGAGATGTGCGATGAGAGAAAAGTAAGATGAGGGTTTTATGAGAAAAACCGAGCCTGAGGGCCGAGCAATGTGAGCAAATACATATGTGAGCTTGGGTGGGAAACATTACCTGCAGCAGTAGTGGACTCCCCGCAAACCTGGTTGTCTCCCGGCGGTAGAAGGCATCCAAACCCAGCAGTGTCTCAGCCAATGTCATGACGGTACAGCTCTTTCCTTCCCTCAAGCCTTGAGCGACTTTAATCAAACGGATGTTAGCTCTCCCGGAGCCCGAGACAAACAGAAAATGAGATAGCATGCACAAGCAGAGGCATGTTGTCGAAAACCTTGCCGATAATGGTCACCGCGGTCACCAGCATCGGAGAATCGGTAAATCAGGCTCGGGATATCCAACATCCCGTTACAAATCAGGGATCGAGCATCATGCGCGTTGAGACCGCACATCCGCCCCAAAGCTTGGGCGTGGCCAAAACGAGACTGAGGCAAGATCTCTTCTGAGCGTTCAGACTCCATCAAGACTTGAAAATCTTCAAAAGTGGGACATACCTCTTACCCTCCGAAGCTGAAGACATACGTCACCGGGTTCCAAAATCTCGCCGCCGCATGAAGGAAAGGAAGGTGCAGTGGAGTCTGGCCCAGCGTGAATAGTGCATTCAAGCCGAAACCCCGGAAGTTCAACTTTTCCGAGCCATCTAAAGAAGAGATCCAAGATGTGAGATTTTCTACGAGAAATGCCTCCATTTTAGTGCAAAGCAGTGATGAAATGAATGAGTTCCAAAGTTGGAGCTTTTATAGGGGGGTGAAACACTATTCGAAGGACAAGTGTCAGAATTCTGTGGGTTGCAGGGAAAAGTGGCCGGCCGGCCACCTATTTTAGCAGGCCGGCCACCTTTGACTCAAAAAAACTGGCCGGCCGGCCACCTTTCAATCCCCAAATGTAAAATGTGGCCGGCCATGCTCATTGGTCCTGTTTTGCCCTCCGGAAGGAAGTTCGAGGCATTTCGATGCATCGGGAGTATTGAAGGCCTCTATTTCTCTCAGTTTCAAATGCGTTCCATCACCCAGATCGTCCGAAGTACGCTTTGTTTCGTTTAAACATTGTTATATTTTGCTTATCGAGTTGTCGTTTTGTTTATCGAGTTGTAAGTTTTGTCGAGCTGTCGCATTTTGTGTTTTGAGTTGTTACTCTTTGTTTACGCAATTTTGTTAAGTCGTGTTTATCGAGTTGTTAACATCGTTGTACTTTGCTTATCGAGTTGTAAACTTGCTGAGATTCTGTTATTTCTTAGTGAGTCGATTTGTTTAGTTTATTGCGTCGGTTCATTACCTGACCCAGTAAATACACAAGGCATGTTTCCATTCGATCCCATTTTTGTGCAAAATGATGCGATGCGATGCTGAGAACATAAAAATACAACACTTTTTCAAAAGCTGTTTCATTCCATCATGTTTTACAACAAACAAAGGTACAAGTTTTACAGAAAATAAAACTGCCTAACAAAATGCAAAAGTGCTGCAAACTGCTAGCAAAAAGGAAAATAAAGCAGGAAACAGCAGCATCAATGTCCTCGGGAGCGGGAATGAGGAGCCCCCCTCATCCTCTTCTGCGGGACAACCTCTACACCATCATCACCATCCGGGTCGGAGCTGTCATCCTCAGGATCCCCCTCAGCCTCGCCTCCACTCCCGGAACCAAGACCAGAATCCCCCTCCTCAGCGGATGTCTCCGACTGACGGTCTGTGGCCTCCTCCTCCTCCTCATCCTCATCGGGTTCCGCCTCTATAATATGCGCCCTGCGCCTGCGAGAGGACCCTCCTCGAGCTCCTCGGAAAGGCCTGGATGGCCCAGCTCCTCGAAAGGGCCCAGAGGGCCTAGCACCTCGAAAAGACCCAGACGATCGACCTCCCTGAGAAGGCCCGGGTGGCCCGGCCTGCGGCGGAGCATATACAGGAGGCATCTGAAAGTGAAGAGTTCAATACATCAGTTCAAATATGAAAATCAGATGCAAGTACAGTATGAGAGTGGGGTGTGTGTCAGATGTGCTCTACACAAACAGCCTATCAATGCAGTAGAATGTCCAAAACCAGCGTGTCATCAGAAATATGATAAATGCAGGAAAGATGAACAGTACCTGCACACCCATAATAGCCAGTTGTGCCTCCCTCCACAGGATCATGCCCTCAAATGTGGCCAGCATTCCAAGCATCTCATCCACGTACTCAACTGGAGGATACAGATACAAATGCAAAACTATCAGTAAAGGAATGAATGCCCAAGTATCCGACTGATAAATCAAAGCTGTAAAACATACCGGTGGTGAATCAGGGTCTCTGACATATCTATGGTCAGGAAGAGGAGGCTCCAGCGAGACCTGGTAAGGAGTCCCAAATCGCCAACTCGTCAACTCGGTCGGCATGTCTGGCCATCCAGGATGATGAAGAGTCGGAGGGATCGGGGGAATGAATCCGCGCCCACCTCTGGACGTACCAGCCCTGCTGGAGGAAGGGATATCTGTAGCACGAGCCTGACTCGAAGATGGTACATCAGCAGGCCTCAGTGACGGAGTACGCACTCCCGTCAAGGGAGGCATCAGATATGTATGGCGATAAGTGGCGTAGTCTCCCTCCGTAAGATGTAGCAAAGCATCAGTGCCTAGCATAGCACTAACAACATCCTAGGTAGAGAGCCTATCAGCAGTCCGCATACTGGCTGGAGGTGCTGCGGGAGGGTCCTGAGAAGTGTACCCCCATACCTGACGCAGAAAGCGTTCCCCCAGAAACCATGCTCTACCAACCGGTCCCTCGAACAGGATCCTGTACTGGGAGGTGCCTGATCCTCCGGCATACTGAAATCGGAGACCATCACCCAAGATCGCCCAGGGCTGCCACGTAATCTGCGGATAACCAGTGCATAAACCAATAAGAAATCGGGGATATACAGGGCAAATCAAAGATGAAAACGGAAAGGAACTGAGAGTTTTGAAATACCTCTGTCGTCCGCACAGTGTCGAAATACTGCCGCAGATAGAAGAGAGTCTCTCGGGGTCTCGGCCGGTGCTGGCCCTCGAATACCAATGAATACGGGGTCATGAGGGGCCCTGCCACCACCAACTCTGGGGCCAACGTCGGAAAATATACGTAGACCCATAACTGTAGAAAACAGTACAGAATGTGAATACAAAGTGCTGAGAGCAGAATACAGAGTGCAAAGTGCGCCGTGTGTGCAATGTACAAGTAATGGGGAGCAGAAATGTCAATTAAGAGGACAAAAAGTACCTCCCAGGCCCTCCAATAACCGCCGAGTAAGTCTCCCTGCCCGCGGGAGGTAGCGCTCATGTAGCAGTAGAGAGTAGCCAGGCCGGCGCCACCCCAGTCATACCGACCGACCTGTGACAGGTCCACCAGAGCGCTCAGTAGATACAACCCGATCGTGTTCCCTCTATCGGCAAACAGAGTCGTCCCGAAGAGGAACATAAGGAAACCATGGGCATACTGCTCAGCCTCCTCAGGAGTCCCGGGCTCCATCCCCTCCCTCCGAAAATGGGAAGAGAACCAGGTGTATCGGACTCTCCCAGAAGCTCTGTCCACAGGTGGGCGGGCCCCCAATAGATGTATCCAAACGGCCTCCCACTCGCCCATATCCTCGTCGTAAGGAATGGGCCAGCTTCCTATATCCAGGCCGGTCAGTACAGCAAAATCCAGCGGGGTCATGGTCAAATCCCCGGTGGCGGAGAAATGGAAGGAGTTGGTGGTGTCCCACCATCTCTCCACCAAAGCTGCCAATAGTGTCCTCCGGGCAGGACAATGTGATAACCCAATGCAGAAGGCGCCGAATCCTGCCAAATCAACTAAGTCCCGGACTGCCTCCGGGAGCTCAGCATACCACTCTCTAGCAGTGGTGGAACCATATCCTTGCACGATGCGAGAACCAACCTGCATTCAGAATGAATACATGTGTCAGTATAAATAAATAAGCTGTGTGCAAATGAAATGAATAAGCTGTGTGCAAGTAAATAGGCTGCGTGCGAAGTAAAATGTTTGGGCTGTGTGTTCAAATCTAAATCAGAGTTTGGGCTGCGTGTTCTACTCTCAATCAGTGTGTGCTGTGTGTTCACCATCAATTTGAGCTGTGTGTTCAAACAATCAGAGTTTGGGCTGCGTGTTCTACTCTCAATCAGTGTGTGCTGTGTGTTCACCATCAATTTGAGCTGTGTGTTCAGAAAATCAGAGTTTGCGCTGCGTGTTCTACTCTCAATCAGTGTGTGCTGTGTGTTCACCATCAATTTGAGCTGTGTGTTCAGAAAATCAGAGTTTGGGCTGCGTGTTCTACTCTCAATCAGTGTGGGCTGTGTGTTCACCATCAATTTGAGCTGTGTGTTCAGAAAATCAGAGTTAGGGCTGCGTGTTCTACTCTCAATCAGTGTGGGCCGTGTGTTCACCATCAGTTTGAGCTGTGTATTCAGAAAATCAGAGTTTAGGCTGCGTGTTCTACTCTCAATCAGTGTGGGCTGTGTGTTCACCATCAATTTGAGCTGTGTGTTCAGAAAATCAGAGTTAGGGCTGAGTGTTCTACTCTCAATCAGTGTGGGCCGTGTGTTCACCATCAATTTGAGCTGTGTATTCAGAAAATCAGAGTTTGAGCTGCGTGTTCTACTCTTAGTCAGTGTGTGCTGTGTGTTCACTTTCAAATTCGGGCTGTGTGTTCGACAAATCAGTGTTTGAGCTGTGTGTTCAATTCTTAACTAATGTGTGCCGTACGTTCACAATCAATCAATGAGCCGAGTGTTCAGAAATTCAAGTGTTCAAGTCATATGTTTAGAACGCAAACAAAGTACTATGTCATGAGCTAAACTGTGTGTTCAAGCATGGCAAAGGTAAGAAATGCACAAAAAATGCAGAAAATAAAGTAAAATACCTCTCGTGCCTCGTAAGAGAGGTGATGCTCTGGTTCTCGTAGAAGTAGATCCCCGGGTGCTCGATCATTAAAGTCAGTGTAATGACGAAAAATGGCCCGCGGAAGAACGTGCACCGACGGGGTGTATCTCTCGGGAATAAAGGGTCGGACCCTCGGGGGTAGCGTCATGACATCAAAATCATCCCCGGCACCTGGAGGGCCTCCACCGTGAGGAAAATTACCCGCCATTTCGAAAAATCTGCAAAAGGAGCAAAAAATGAGCAAAATTAGCCAAAATTGGAAAAAGTCAACAAAAGTCAACTCTCGGGAAATGAAAAGTCAACAAAAGTCAACCCTCGAGAAAATCTTCTAAATATTGAGACAAACTTACCTCAAGTGGTGAAAATGAGAAAAGAAGCACCAAAATCAAAATTTAATCGGTCCAAAGTGCTTGAAATCGAATGTTTTCGCGAAAACAACTTGCGTGGGGCATTGGAAAACGCGTATAGAGCTCAGATCTGGAGAAGAAAATGGTTTGGGAAGGTGGAGAAGAAGTTTTCGCAGCTGTGGTTGTGAGCTCAAAGTCATTGGGCAAGAGAATATAAAGAAAATGAGGTGAAAGGACCAAATTGCCCACGGTTTTGGGCAGGTGGTCGGCCGGCCACCTTTTCGGGCTGGCCAGCCATTTGCTTTTTGAAACTTGGCCGGTGGCCTCCCCTGGGGTAAATAACTGGCCGGTGGTATTCCCAAGGTGCCCACCAAGCTCCCTGCAAATTTTGAGGAGGATCGGAGTTCCCGGGACCTGAAAAGGTTCAAAAAAAGTGCGCTTTCTGTTGCGAAATTGCTCCGCCGGAACTTCAGCTTCAACTTCTGACATGTGTCTCATCATTATTCATCAAAATCAAGGTGTATCCTTTTTTGAACATGTTGTAACCTCTCCGGGAAGTGAACCGGAGGCTGCGATCGAGTCGCCTTCGCCGAAACGCGCGTTCCCTTGCTCGTTGTTTCGTAACAAACGTGCACCCTGATTTATGCTCGTTTTGCATTCTCATGTACATAACTTGCATTCTCGTGAGCATACTTGCATTGTTATGCACATTTCTTGATATTATCGTACCTCTATGCTTGAGCATGCGTCGCCACGCACGTTCCCTTCTCGCATTGCGATGCATTCACTCGCCGACACTGCGTGTGTCAAACTCTCAGAATCACATTGAATATATGTTGTTAGCATATTGTGCTTGTTCAGTTTCTCTCTTTTGCAGGCACGATATTGCATGTACGGTTCATTTAAGGTTGGTGCGACCAGACGAATCGCGCAGGTATCGTATCTTCTCCGTGTGAGACGCGACGAGAATTGAATAATTCTTCGCATTCCTAACTGCATGAAATGTAGTTGTTGCTTTGCATTCTTGCTTAAAACTGTTGCATCTATTTGCGAATACTTGCTTCATTACAGCTTGCTGCAGTTGTATGATCATCTATCTCCGTGCATATCGCTTTGCATTTTGCCCCCTTTGCCTGCGGGCACATCTCTGTTTATCTTGTATGATTGTCTAAGTCTTCGGCCTTGTCAAAAATGGGTCGTCTCTGGGCTTTGACATTCACTCCCGTCACCCGTGACTTTCGAGTTCTGTCAAAGAGGGGCAACTGTAGACACCCCATTTTTGACCGACCTTGAGACTCAGACGTCACCGGTTGAGCGCTCGGTGGTGTTGCATATCGTGCTCATTCAGAAGTCTCAGAGTCGCGACCGTGAGCCCTCCCTCCGGACTTCCGAACCCTCTTCTGTGCCTTGCCTCGATTTGCGAATCAGACTCGATTTTCTCTGTTTCTTTTCCTGAGGGGAGGGAGGTCCTGTAGACCATCTCTCAGTGGCCGTGGGCTACATTTCGTGGCAGTAGGCCATTTTTCCCATTTCGGAGCCCGGTTCCCGGTTTTCGGAGTCGTCAGGCCGTGTGCCTCGGTTCGGGACCGTCTAACCATCTCCGACTGCTCCGGTTTTTGGCATGCATCTCATTTACTCCCTTGTGAGGGACGCTGAGGCCTGAGAGACCCACTTCATGGTCGAATGCCACTTTCGGTGCTTAACGGCCTATTTTCGGGACCCCGAACTGCGTGTTTTGGCCCCCGAGCATTCGTTTTGCATCGGTTTTCGTTCATTTTTGGCAGGTACCTCTGTTTTATCATCAAGAAGGTCACTGAAGGGTGGGAGGCCAGCAATTGTCTCAGCAACCAGTTATATTCCTCCGGCGCCCTCCGACGCCCATTTTTCTCACTTCCGAGCCAATGTTGACCACCCTAAGGCCACCTTATTCAACTCCAGACCCCATATTTGTGTTGTACACACCTGGGAGGACCCTAAAATCATATGGCCGGCCAGAAATTCAATTTGACCCTTTTGAACCCCTCCTAAAAGTGGCTTGTTCTCTCTCCTGTTTTACATTTTCCAGATTTGAACCACAGGGTTGTGATGAGGGGACATGGGAGGACACCAATATTTGGTGGCCGGCCAGAAAATCCAATTGACCCTTTTGACCCTTGGCCGGTCGGCCGGCCACCTGCAACCAAGATAGTTGGCCGGCCATGATCCTTGCAGTGTGTGTATTACAGTTGTATATCTGTTTTCCCCCAAAAAGATCTGTATCCGGGGGAAAACTTTTGGAGGGAAACTTGATGCAATTTCCCTCCACTTTTTTCCTCCTTTTCTCCCCCTCTCTTGTCCATAAAACCAGCCTCTCAAGTCTGGTTTTAGGGTTACAAAATTTCCCTAAGAGCCTTGCATACATTTCCCTCAATTTCTCTCTCATTTTCCTTCAAAAATCCCAAGTTCCACCTCATTTCTTCATCACCACCAAGCACCACCACCACTACTCCATCTCAGCAGCTTGGAGGAGTTTTTCAGAGGCCAAGGGAGCTGCAATTTGGTCCAAGAAGCAACAAAAAGATTGGTCTTCAAGGGTAAGTCCATTTCCCCTCTTTTTGAGCTCATTTTTGTACCATTTCTTAGCCTTATTTCCTTGCTGTTTTGAGCTCCGGCCATAACTGAAAATATCATTTTTTTGAGCTCCTTTTCATCTTCCATTAAGGGTCCTACCCTGTTTGGGACCCCCACCTTGCACCTTCTTCATTACCCTCTTGAATGCCATTTTTTTTGCATAGTAATTTTGGCCCATATGTAATCTGTTTTGGAGCCTGATGTAAACTGTGAGTAGGCTTATTTTAATCCCCTCTTCAACATTTAAGAAGGGCTCAACACTGTTTGGGACCTCCATGTATCACTTGTCATTATCACCCTCTTTGGTCCCCTATTTTGCATGATTTATTAGGCTATTGTGTCTCTGTTTTTGGGCTTTGGTCCGAACTGAAAATGGCCCTAAAATGACCCCCTCTTCATGTTTCATTAAGGGTCTAGGGATGTTTGAGATATCCTTGGTATACTTCATGTTATAGCCCTCTTGTGGCCTTAATTTTGCATGGCATTTTGAGCATATTTTCATACTGATTTGGGCTTGATCATCTAATGTAAAATGTCATATTTTGGGACCCTCTTCAACATTGTTTAAGGTCCCTCATTTGTTTGAGACCCCCTTATATCAGTTACTTCTTTGCCCCTTCGTTGGCTCATTTCTTGCATGAATTGTTTGCCATACTTGTATCTGTTTTTGGGGCTTATCATATACTGAAAAACATAATATTTTTGGTCCGTCTTCAGTGTTGTAGAAGGGTATTTTTCTGTTTGGGCTTTGCATCTACCACTTGCCTCATTGCCTCCCTTGCGGAGCCATTTTTGCATGCTTATTTTGCTCTATTTGTACCCACTGTTTGGCCATGCTTTGAACTGTAAAAATGCTTATTTTGGGGCTGCCTTGCTTCTGTATTTTCATTCCATGCACCAATTATGCGTGCTTTGTATAGCTATAGGCCATTTCATGTGCTTAATTCCATGTTTCGGGACTCGTTCCTTGCATCAGGTGTCATTTCGCCTTGTTTCGGGGCTGTTTTCCCCCTCATTTTGCTACTGATTTTTGCATGTTGCATATCATATTCCATGTCTTTGCCATGTCTCATTAGAGTGGCATTTCGGTGCCTGAGGGTCGGTCCTCGGTTTGCGTGCACACGTGCACGCATTTCGAGGTGTCTCATTTTCATCTGATGGCCTCCTATGTGAGTGTGGCTGAGGCTCTCTCATGTTGGTGTAAGCCCATTATTGCATTGCGTATGCCACTTCATTCATAGCATTGTGTATGCTCGGTTGTGTATTACCTCGTATAGCGTGTATGCCATTTCATAGCATGTTGCATGTTAGGATGTATCTTAGTTGCATTTCATGCATGTCATACATGTTGCATCGTGTTCGGGATAGGAGTTAGCCCGGGCACGGGAAACGAGGTACGTTCCATACTCCGAGTGACGGAACGTGTCTCAATTCCCAAGTCACCGACACTCCGGATTATCCATGATGGAGTTAGGTTTTGTTGTATTTTCATATGCATTCATTTCATATTGAGTTGTGCAATTCGACTCCTCGGCCATCATGCATCGATATGCATGATTGGTGGCACGAGGATCGAGACATGCATACATTTGTGAAAATACATTGCTATGCCCCTTTCCTGCTCTCTGTTGCAGCAAATCAAGAATCAGCAGTCTTCCGAGGCTTGGCGCGCTTTCCAAGAATCATTGCAAAACAGAGGCTAATTGGGGCATTCCAGTGGATTTCCGCGTAAAGCAGCCCAAACATGCATCATTCCATCATCCGGAGCAGAATCAAGGCAGTCCCTGGCTTGCATGCCAGTTTTATTATTTTCTTAGTTAATTTGTAAATTAATTAGGAATTTGTACATTATTTGGACTGTATTATTTGGACTGTACTATTTTTTCATTCGGGACTATATATTTATTCGGACCCTCTGCGCAGGGGCGTAATTGTAATAAGTGTGCGTGAGTGTGATGTATGTCTTCCAACCCCACGTCTTTCTTCCCTTTTATTTACCTGCTTATGATGGTTAGATTAGGGCATGTTTCAATTAGCATACAGTATGATAGCATGTTTGCATTCATTCATCTGGTTTTGCATGCATCAGGCTCGGCGCATCATACAAACTGCATTTGTATTTCAATTCCAAATTGAATACGTGTTAGTTGTAGCATTCCATATGCCATGTTTAGAATAGCCGAGCCTGCTATAGTTGCATTCTGCATGTGTTGCATTAGGCATTTCAGCATATTTAAGATCATGCATGATTTCTAATAAGTTTCTGTTTTGGCTTGGAGTACTCGGTGAGTTTTTATGCTTTAGCATCCTTGCATGCGTGTGAGTGTCTGCCATGATAGCATGCTTACCATGAGGCTAACTGCTTATGTGATATAACTGCCTTGAATGCCTGTGGGTGGAGGTTGGGTTACTTGGATTAGAACAATTCATCAAATGCCTGTTTTAAGCCCACTAGATAGTGGCAAAACCATGTTTTCTAAGCCCACCCGAGGGTGGCAAATCCACGTCTTAGCCTACTTGCGGGTAGCACCATCAAACCATTTTCAAACAAACAAACATGAAGTGTTTTGTTCCAATTCAGGCGACCCAGTCTATACTTGTATGATGTGCGCATCACATAGTAACCTAGGCTAATAACCGGAATAAGAACACACAATATTTTCAAAACTAGATATCACGGTTAGTAGAGGCCGGTCTTTGACCGGGCGAGTGGGGGTGCTCACGAAGTGACCTTCCCCAATCGTACCTAAGTTCCCGAGCCAAGGCAACTTTGGTGATGACGGACACGTGGCCTTTGGCACCGAGTCAGGGTTTCCTAAATTTCCCCATTAAAAAATATTTAGGTGGCGACTCTGTATCTGGCAAAGCAGTCCATGTTTGGCACTTCTTTTCTAAAAATCTGTTTTCTCAAAATGATTTGCCAGATTTGGACTCTTTGGTTCAAGATTAAGAACCGTGACATTCGAGTCCTTTGAACTGTAGTGAGCCCAAATGAACAGAACGGGACTTAACCCTCCCGGGGCGTTCGGGGACGTCTACACCAAGAAAGAAAATCTTGTGGGGTTGGGTGATTATAGGCCAATTGGTTTGGTTAGCTCTATGTACAAAATAATAGCTAAAGTCTTATCAAGAAGGCTACGACAGGTTTTATCCAAGATCATTAGTGAAGTTCAAACAGTGTTTCTTAGTGGAAGATTTATTCTCAATGGGGTCCTAATTGCCAATGAAGTGGTGGATTGGTGGAGAAGGTCAAAAAAGAAAGAAATCATCCTAAAGCTGGACTTTGAGAAGGCATATGACTCAGTAAATTGGGAGTTTTTGTATTTGATGATGACCAATTGTGGTTTTGGTGAGAAATGGGTGGGGTGGATGAAAACTTGTTTATCTAAAACTAGAATATCAGTGCTAGTTAATGGATCACCTACATCGGAGTTTTCCCCCATGAAAGGCCTCAGGCAAGGTGACCCACTGTCACTTTTCCTCTTTAATATTGTAGTTAAGGGCCTCAATATTCTTATGGAAAGAGCAAAAGAAGAGGGCTTGCTTAGAGGAATAAAAGTTGGGCCAAATGAATTGATACTATCACACTTGCAGTTCGCTGATGATACTACTATATTAAGATGCTTTGAGTTGATATCAGATCTGAAAATAAATTTTCATAAAAGTATAGTGTGTGGGGTAGGTGTTCAAGATAATTTAGTGAAGGTTTTTGCAACAAAACTTAACTGCCTTAGCCAAAAGTTGCCAATGAACTATCTGGGGCTACCATTAGGAGCAAATCTAAGGAGAATGAGTACATGAAAACCAGTGGTGGATAAGTTCAAGAGCAAGTTAGCTTCATGGAAGAAGAGGTATTTGTCTTTTGCAGGAAGATTAACTCTGATAAAGTCCGTTTTGTCAAGCTTACCAATCTATTTCCTATCCATCTTCAAACTGCCAGTGGGTATTGCAAAATCTTTAGACAAAATTCAAGCCAATTTTCTGTGGAGAGGATCAGAAACTAGGAAAAAAGTGCACATAATCAGTTGGAATGAGGTTTGTCTAAGCAAAATTCAAGGTGGGTTAGGTGTGAGAACTCTAAGTCAGGTTAATGAGTGCCTATTAATTAAGTGGTGGTGGAGATATGGCAAAGAGGCCTCAGCTTTGTGGAAACAAGTGGTTTATAGTAAGTATGGAGGTTTGAGTGGCAGATGGAACCCATTTGTAGTAGATTCAGTGTTGATGTCTAATCTCTGGCAAGACATATTATCAGTGAGTTCAGCAAATCCTGCCTTGCGTGATTTCTTTTTGCAAAATTTCAAGCTAGTTATTGGTAATGGCAAAAGATTACATGTGGTGACCAGGTACATTGTCCACCTCGTTCTCTTGAGTTATGTTGGATTTACTTTCGTTAGAATGCCGGGTTTTAATGCGTGGTCTTGTTAACTATTGGGTTCGTTGTTTTGAAAACTTCTTTCTCAAAAGTTTTTGTTCTTATTTATTTATATCCCAAGTTTCACTTGTTTCGGACGATGCGAGGTTAGATCCGGGGTACCTTGGGCCGAACTGGGATTTTTCCTAACTGGAGGGTAGAGCTGCACGTGCGGAGGCTTGAGCCGCACGTGCGGAAGAGAGAGGCCGCATATGCGAAAAGCAGGGGATTTCGAGAGCTCTATTGCATTATATGCAGGTGCTGTTGGAGGTGCGGGGTGAGAGTGTCGCACGTACGGGAGGTACGCTTCGCATGTGCCTGAATGGGTGCCGCACGTGCAAGACTCTGTTGAATCCGAAAATTCTACTTTTCTCTCTTCTTGGGCTGTGTGTATATCACTTTTTGTATACCTCTCTCTCTCTCTAAAAAACCCATTTCTCTACATTTACCTATACCAAACAAGATCAAACTTTGATTTCTCTAAATCCATTAGATTTTTGCCCATAGCTCCTTCATCAAAGTTTGAGAACTTCTCGAGAGCTACATTTTGTGCGGTAGAGATCAAGTTTCAACACCGTTGATTTTGGGGGGTTTCATCTCTTTTCTTAGAGTTATATATATATTTTTGCAAGATTGGTTGATTTATGAACTATTTTGGATGAACTTTGAAAGTTAATTTTGGTTCAAGATGTGTTAGTGATCTTAAAAGTGGATTACATCTTGCCTTTGTTTAAATTTTTTTGGGGGTTTGAACTACATTATTGAGGAAATATGTTTTAAAAAAATTGAACCTTTCAAAAGATGAAGAAATGTCTAATTTTGGCAAAAACCTAGAAAGTTGAGATTTTTCTGAGAGATGTTGAAGGGTTATGGGTGTTTACCTACTACTATGTTATAATGAATGAATGGTTGGAAATTTTATTTCGTTGTGAATATGGATGAGAAATTTCATGAAATATGAAAACTAGTTGGTTTTGAGGCTTGTTGCTCAAAAATGTGAATATAGTCATGAAGAGACTAATTTGTTGAGAATGCTTGAAATGTGGAAATGTGTCATTCTTTTGATGGTTATAAACGAATGTACAATTATCTTGTGAGATTTGCATTGGAAAGAGGATTGGGAATTGTGATCAAAATGGAAAAATTGTGTGGAAGAGTTGAAAATTCAAGGGATGTTGCATTGCATTAATAATTGTTGCATTAGCATTTTAATTCATTTGGTTATGATAAATTTTGAATATTAGATTTGAAAACTTTTGTATTGAGAAAGAATGTTGTGAAACAAGTTTTCATGGAATTGCTTTGGGTAAATACGTTGGTAAGTTCAGATAAGAGGTGTAGATGAAATTGATTAAGTTGGCCTGAGTGTTCGGGGTGAAAGACCGAAAACACGCGCAGAGGAGGTACCAAGTCCCTTCCGATTAGTTACCGGTAAAATGGGGTTTTGGTAGTGCTAGTTATGCCTACTTGCAGATACCAACCTAGGGATTACCTGAGTCGTATTTATCGCCCCTTGAGTTAAATTGATAGATTTTGAATTGTTGAAAATTTCAAGATCTCATTGAGCATGATGGTTTTCAAAAGGTGAAGATGTGATTTTCTTTCAAAAAACATAGCATAGCATGTGCATTTCATTTCGTGAGGCTTGTATAAAATGTATATATTTTGTTAAGAATTTCCTACTGGGCTTTATGCTCACCCTTTGGGTTTTGTGCAGGAAAAGATGTAGTGGTTCACCTAACTAAGGGCGTGGATGTGCGTGTTGGGAGCATAAGGCTCTCATTTTGTTGTGAATGAATTTTTGTAAGCCAGGAGCTATATTTGTATAGGTTCGAGTAACCATTTTGTGTAACCGGGCTTAAGCCTTGGACTTTGTAGCCCCTTGAGGGCATTATTTATTTGACTTAATGTTTTACATGCTATAGATTCATGTACCGAAGTCATTGAATGTATATCCGCATGTGGATTATTTTTGTAAACACCTTATGATTAAATACTCCAATGTCAGAGAATTGCTTCTATTACCATAAAAAGTGTTGGTTGATATACTTTATATTTTCAGGGCGTTACATTACAATTCTGGGTTGACAAGTGGTTTAACAATCAAAGTTTGAGTGTGGAATTCCCCAGATTGTTTACTTTGTCAGTTGAAAAAGATGGCATTTTGTTTTATTTTTTCCATAGAAGAGGAGTGGATAGTGATTGGAATCTTGACTTTAGAAGGCCTCTTTTTGCTTGAGAAAATGAGGAGGTGCTGAAACTTAATGATTTGTTATAGAATGCACCTAGGCTAAATGAAGGGGTTGAAGACTCTTGCTTTTGGCTAGCTCACTCATCTGGAGCTTTTACTGTGGCATCAATCTGGAAGTGGGTTGAAGCATGTAAAGGGCCAGCTATTACTATTACTGAAAGTATTTGGAATAATTTAGCTCATTCTAAAGTACAATTTTTGAACTGGTTAGCTTGGAGAGATATGATCAAATCATCAGAGTTTTTGCAAAGGATTGGTGTGTTGAGTTCAAATGTCAGTACCCTATGTGTGTTTTGTAAATCTGAGGTGGAGTCTCTGAACCATGTTCTACTTCACTATCTTATGGTTTAGAGAATATGGGCTAATATTGTGCATTGAGGGAACTTGAGTTGGGTTATTCCTGGTTCAGTGGAGGAATTCTTACATTGGTGGTCAAATACAAACATGAAGAAAAAGGTGAAGGAGATTTGGAAGACAATCCCATTAGCAGTTCTATGGTCAGTATGGAAAATCAGGAACGAGTGCTCATTTAATGAGGCACAACCAGATTTGAATGATTTGGGTGAGTTGGTAAAGGTTAGAGTTGCTATGTGGGCTTCTTATTTTTTGAAAGAGTTTAAGTACTCAGTGCAAGATGTTATCTTCAATCTGAAGTAGGTCTGCTACTATTTGTAGAAAGTATGACACAGGGGAGTTGATGCTACTATCTTGGTGCATTGCTGCTGGTTTGATGTTCTAGCTGTTGTTCTGTTTTCTTTGTTCTTTCTCTGGTTTTTAGTATCCTGCTACTGTATGTTTTGGTGTTGGTATGTCTTGTTGCATTGCTGTTGGTTTGATGTTCTGGCTGTTGTTCTGTTTTCTTTGTTCTTTCTCTACTTTTTGGTATCCTACTGCTGTATGTTTTGGTGCACTGCTATATGGTGTGGTGTTAGTTTAGAGGAGATGATGCTGCTATATTGTTGCTGATGATGGTATTTTGCTACTGGATTGATGAGGCAAATAATGCTACATTATCACTTGAAGAAGCCCTTGCCGACAACACAAGGATACATTACTATTATCACCATCTTTCTTTCCTTCTACAAGCAATCAAGTCTGATGTTGTATGTTGCTGCTAGTTGGTTGCTTTGTTACTGCTGGTTTTGTTGTTCTGTTTTTTGTTTTTTTTAATCTTTCTTTTGGTTTCTCTTGATTGGTTTCTCACCAATCTTAGGTCAAGTACTTGCAAATGATTGTGCTTCCTTAGTGATGCCAACCTAGTTGGGATTATTAAGGGCAGCGTTTGATGCTCTTTGCACTTCTCACTTTGTTGATGTAAGTTTTTTGCATGTATTGCTCTCTTCATCAATAAAGTTTCATTTTGCTGATTTAAAAAAAAAAAAAAAAAAAAAAAAAACGTATAAGTTAATAAATCTAGGTCGTAAAACTCACTAGTAATTATCGTCTTCTTCTTTTTTTGGGCATTTACAATTAACTTAAAAATTAAGGCCTTTTAAAAAAGAGTAATGATATATAAAAAATAAATAAATAAATAAATAATTAATTAAAAAAACATACATAATGATGTGGCTCAATGAATACCATTCATTTTGAAATAAAACACCCACAAAGATAGCATTTATTTATCAAAATCATATTACTATATCATTTTTGTAATTGTAATGTTTTTTGTATGAATTTTATATATGAATTGCATTTCCTTTAAAAAAAAGAAAAATTACTCACGTGTCCTTTTTGAAAGATGTGTAGTCTATTTAGTCCCATATTCTTTTCTACAGTCCCAAAAATCTTTGGCGCGTCTTCCTTCTTTCTTTTTTTCTTTCTAATATACTCACCGATTACGCTTTCCTTCTTCTCTTTCTCTTTTTACACTCACCAATGACCACCATCTGTTGAGGTTTATAGGTGTAACAACCCCGACCTCTGATTAACATTAATTCATGATTAATTGTGCCTAATAAGTAATTAAGATGAAATTTTGCGTTCATTAAATGTGTTATGTGTTATATGAGTTGCAATCTGTTCTGTGTAGGAATATCTGTCTCTAGTTTTGTTTTATTTTGCGAATTGAAGGCCTTATCGACATCCGATCACAAAATTGACTTGATTTCCGTATTTATTAGAATTTTTGGAATTTTATAATAGGTTCAATTAAAATTCGGTTCGGAACAATTAAATTAGAATAATTTAATATCCAATTGATTAGTTGATCAACAACCATTGACCAAGCCTATATAAGGCTCCCATATATGCCTCCACTAAGTTCTTTTCTTCAATTCAACACAACTTTGAGCTTAGGCACACACATACCCAACGTGAGTGAGAGGGAGAGTGAGAAGAAGTGGTGTGCAAGCTTAATTTGGGAAATGATTGAAGAAGAATCAAAGGAATTGAACTCCCACTTGAAGAATTTGAACCTTAGGTAAGAATTCAACTCATTTATGTCATCTTAAATTCTTTTTCTTGAAGAATCAAGGAGGATTAAGTTGTGCCAAACAAAAATTGAGCTAGGAAGGAAGAAAATTGAACAATTCATGCATGCATGCATATATCATAACATTTTAAGTTTGAATTTCACTCAAGTTATACATGCATGTGCCCATCTTGACTTGGTGTTGAGAATTCATCTTGTTTTCTACTAATTTACCTCATTTGGTCATGTTTTGAAAGCTTGAACTTGTATCTTTACATGCATGGTATGTAATGACATGTTTTTCCAATTTCAAGTTTGAGTTTGGAGTAATTGGCATACTTTTGGACCTTGATTTGGAAAAATGATCTTCAATTTATGATATTCTACAAATTTCTAAATGTTTTCTGGAGTTTTGGCCCCAAAATGATGAGTTTCAAAGTGCTTAATTCAAGTTTTGAACTCTAGAGTGCAATCTGGAAATTTCAGATTCTGTCTCTCCACTCGAGGGACAGAACCTGCGCTCGAGTGACCATTCTGTAATCTTACACTCCCGCTTGAGCGTGAAATGCAAGCTCCCAGAAGTTTACGTGTTTTGCAGACCGCTTGAGCGACAAAAGTTGCGCGCGAGCGAGGACATGAGTCTCACGCTTGAGCGAGCGTCGAGCGAGGATCGAGCGGAAAAATCAAGCAACCAATACTTTTACAGAGTTTACAAACCGCTCGACTGATAGAAGTTGCGCTCGAGTGACCTCATACATTTTCTATGTCCGCTCGAGTGAAGGAAGTTGCGCTCGAGCGGGATCCCTATTTTCAGCAAGTTTTGTTAAGGGTTTAAAAGTGCATTTTGGCATCCACATTGCATCCTAGGCATTCATAAGCCATGATTAAGACATAATAATGAGGATAAGAAGTAGAAATACATCAAGAGAAGAAATGATTAAGTTAATGTTTCTGGGTGTGTAATTCAGTATATGTTCGTTCTGTTACTGTGTAGGTCACACACCACAAGGCGACTTATTTGCCCATTCTGTCTGTTGCCTTGGAGCCATCTATTAATTGTGAGTAATAACTTAGTAAAATTATGTTCAACTTTACCTATTTTCTATATAAAGAGTAAGATATGTTCTATGAAATGTTATGTTTGTACTATGAATGATTGTCTAATTTTGATAAGCATTCGAGGATCGAGCAAGTTATCTGTTCCCGGTCCGGAGGTTTCTCTATGGAGCTGATAAGTTATCTGTACCTACCCGGAGGTTCCTTTATGGAACTGACAAGTTATCCGTACCCGGTTTGCAAATTCCTTTATGGAACTGACAAGTTATCCGTATCCGGTCTGGAGGTTCCTTTATGGAACTGACAAGTTATCCGTACCTGGCTGGAGGTTCCTTTATGAAATTGACAAGTATGATCTTCGATGCCCCGTATGTGATCTGTTAGCGCTAACGGATGTGAGATTAAGTATGTATTATGATTTATGTTATTGACTTGAAAAAGAATGTAAATGTAAATCTGTTTCTGATGTAAATTATGATTTCTATGTTATGGACATCATCATTCATCAAAACCCTTTACTCCGTTATTATTTACTAGGCTCTCGCTCATTATTTATTTATTATGTATATAAGTGAGCAGGCACGTGACCAGGCCTAAGTTGTTGCCTGGCGAGTTTTGGTGTCAGCCAGCCATTGTACTTTCCGTGGAGGTTCCCTTTTGAGATCTGATCAAATTTTTGAGTCTTACGAATTTTTTTGTACCTTCTGATTTTTATGTCCTGCCTCAATATGTTTTGAAAAGTTCTGTATATATGGTTTTGGTAACGTAAGACTAATGTATTTATGACATCACACACATATATATATATATATATAAGTTTGTTGTAAAGGCTTCTGTTTCACATACGTTAACATAGCTCTATGGACAATGTATGTTTTTATATTTGCTTCCGCAGCCCCTTATATTATGTCTTTCTGTTAAGAGGCATTTGGTAATTCAATGATTACTAGCTGATTACGACGTTAAACCTATAGGGGCGGGTTTGGATCGTGACAATTGGCAACCACCGACTCCTTGTTTCCCTCTCACCGACGGTAAAATAGATGAATTTCCGACGATATTGTTGACATAGATCTACTAAGATCCGACCAATATCATAAAATAAAACTCACCAGAATGTTCAGATTTGAAGTAGATCTACATCAAATTCGGCCACATCTAAACCAAAAATGATTGCTAAAGTACAATCATCTCTCTATATCTATCTATCTCCTTCAATCTCTCAAATTTTCTTCCCCTCCCCCCCCCCCCTCTACTATACACTTACGTTTTCTTGTTTTAATATAGAAAATTTTCAAATTCTAAATAAATGTTTTTCAAGCTTTAGTTAAAAGTGGTAAAAGCTGTAAAATTTTTCAGTTTTAGGTTTTTACGTGCTGAAATGAATCATATTTTAAAATTACAAAATTTTTTGTAGTTTCATAACGTGCTTTAAAACTGTGAACTTTTACAGTTTCATAATATGCTTTTATTAAAAAAATTTACAATTTCATAATATATTTTTCAGATTGATTAATAAGAGAAATGCTTATTAGAATCATACTTTAAAATTGTAAAAAATTTACAGTTTCAAAGCATGTTTTTCAGTTTGATTAATATGTGAGATACTTGAACAGTAGGTCTATCCCAAATTTGGGGCAAGAAAGGAATATATGGTGGAGGTTGACCGTGTGTATTGTGGGACCTACATACAAAATGAATATGAACCATACATGTGTGTTTTTAAATAATTTATGAGTAAATTTTTCTGAGTTTGTAGTATTACTCATACTTGAAAATTTGCACAAGATAAGAGCCAAAATCACAATATCAGAAAGAAAACAATAAGAGAGAAAAATAAAAAAAATAAAAATAGACACATTTATTTACGAGTATAAATTTGATCATACACATGTAAACCATACGTACTACTTCATTGATCTATTTCATACACCACCTTATTGAACAGATGAGATGATATGTATTGTTAACCTTTTGTAAGCAAACAATACATACCACTTCATTGGTCTATTTCATACTTTTGGTGAGACTACCTTATTGAACCGATGAGATGATATGTATTGTTAACCTTATGCCAACAAATTTTTTCTTCCTATTTATACTTATCAGCTGGAAAATGTTTGAAACACTCCAAATTTTTTTATAATTTTACTCATAATGATATATCAGAATAGGTGTTAATTTTTAATTTATTACATACCTAATGATTAATTAAGAGCTCATTCTCTTACCGCATCATTATGAATAAATTTATGATAAAATGTGTAGGTGTATAACATGACTCTTCTCCATTAGTTTGTGTATTTAAAGGCATGAATACTTGTAATTGTAGCAATGTTTAAAGCTTGTCCAAAATTAAGGATCCGAACAGCGTGAAGCCATATAATCTTTAAAATTATACACATGCATGCATGGACCACTCACCTTCTAAATCCAATAAACAAAAAACACACATTCTAAGGTGCCGTTTAGTAACACTTCCGTTTTCAGTTTTCTGTTTATATTTACAAAAATTTAAAAAACTCAAATAAAAACTTGTTTGGTAAATTTTTGATTTATAAATCAGTGGTCTCAGTTTATAAATTTGGCCAAAAAATGTAAACTCAAAAAAGGTGTTTCCATTTTGAGTTTTCATTTTTTTTTTTTTTTACCACCCAACACTAGCTACCACTCGCCACCATTTTCCACCACCGTCTTCCGCCACCACCACCCACCCCCCACCCCCCACCACCACCTGCTACCACCACTCACCACCCACCTGCCATCACCACCCGCCACCACCACCACCACCACCACCACCACCCACCCACCCACTCGCCACCACCACCCACTCCTCGCCACCACCACCACCACCCACCACCCATCTGCCATCCACCCGCCACTACCATCCACCGCCCGCCACCACCACCCGCCACCTACCCGCCACCACCACTCACCACCCACCTGCCACCACCATCCACCACCCACCACCACCACTCACCACCACCACCACCACCACCACCACCCACTCGCTACCACCCACCACCCGCCACCATCACCTACCCACCCACCCACCCACCACCACCACCACCACCACCACCCGCCATCCGCCACCCATCTGCTACCTGCCACCACCACCACCAACCACTCCCTGCTACCCGCCACCGTCACCCACCCACCATCACCACCCGCTACTTACCCGCCACCACCACCACCCGCCATTCGCCACCCACCTGCCACCACCACCACCACCACCACCCACCACCCGCCACTGTCACCCACCCACCACCACCACCACCACCCGCCACCATCACCCGCCACCACCCACCATCCGCCACCCACCCGCCACCACCACCCACCACTTGCCACCACCACCACCACCACCACCACCCACCGTCATCCACCCACCCACCCACCACCACCCGCTACCCACCACCCACCGTCACCACTTTCCACCACCGTCTTCCGCCGCCACTTGCCACCACTTGCCATTTCTCACTCTTTTTTATATTTTTAAATTTTTTTAAACATTTTGTCAATTACCAAACGCGTTTGTAATTTATGTTTTTCTAAAAATAAACAAAAATCAATTTATAAAATTTTTGTAAATATAAACTGAAAACGTAAACATTACCAAACAGACAATAATTACCCAACTCCAGTGATCATCCCCCATTGTAAAAAAAACAAAATAAAATAATGATGCGCAACCCTACACATAAATTAAAACTCAGAGAGAGAGAGAGAGCACAGAAAAAACATTTGTGCTTATGCTTAGGAACAAATGATCATTGAGCAACCTCCACCACCGACTCTTCACACCTCTCTATACTACTTGCTTGCTTTCAAGCCACGTACCTGCATTCCCCATAACCTGCAACAGCAGACAAGAACATTAACATCAGCTTTACAATAACTGCTTTTGAATAAGAGCTTTTTAAATAAGCGTAGCTTCAAACTTACTGGGGTCGGCCACGGTGATGACGCCGGTATTGATGAAATCACAGTCGAAATTGTTTCCACCGTTAGCCTGATAGTAAGCGTTCATTGCAAATGATGCATGCGATCGGACGGTGTTTGGATCGAAACATTGCCCACCCTCTTCTATTGGGCTGCAGTCCACCCCACCGGAGCTGCTGCACACAAAGTCTATGTTCGCCTGCAATGCTTCGTCGCTCGCATCCTCATTCGGTACACACCACTTGTTGATTGAATCGGACGGTGACGGAGCCATCGCCGTCGGCATTGCAGGTGTGGTACCACCGCTCTGCATCATCAACAATGCAATAAAAAAACCAACACTAAACTGTTTGTTTTTGTGGGGACTCGGACTCTCGTTTCAACGGCCATGATAGCCATAACATGAGAAAAACGATAGCACTTGCCGTAGCAGATTCGTCAGAGCAAGGATCCTCTAGAGTGAAACTTTCCTAAAGTTTTCTAAAGTGCTATATTGTGTGGTTGGGATTTACTGGCAAGTCACATCAAAATTTTTGCAAAAATGATTAGGAGCTTTATGAAAAGAACTTTAATTTGTGGTAAGTCTTATATGATATGATATTTTGATTTTATTTTATCTTTTATTTTTTAATTTTTCACATTCATTAGAGTTAAGTTTAGAGTCCTAATTCTATAACTCTAAATCATTACTCTTATTTTTATTTTAATAATTTTATGTGGTTATTTTTTGTCAGAAGAATGTTTGAACTTAAAAATAAATAAATAAATAAATCTCCCGTCCTTTCTGGGTTTTCGAGAAAAGCAGTAGCAACTCCTTGGCGAATCCACCAAGGATCCTCTAGAGTGAAACTTTCCTAAAGTTTCCTAGAGTGCTACATTGTGTGGTTGAGATTTACTGGCAAGTCACATCAATTTTTTTAGTTGTTTAAATTATAAAACTCCTTTTTACACATTAAATTTTGTATTAGATTATACCATATAAATTAAAATTAAAAATTTAGAGATTATTTATTGGTTTTTTTTTTAAGATATTAATTACATAAAAATGAAATAAGAAAATGGGTTAATCTTTTAACCCTTTGATCCAAATTTCACTCAAATTCTTACAATTTTAAATTAAACAATTTAAGCCAAGTTTGGCATCTTTCAAAAAATTCAAAAAGTCAAAAAGTCACTATCCTATTTAAGTCACATCACCTTATTTAAGTCACATCACCTCTCTAACACATCACTTCAAACCCAACCCAAATCCAACCCATATTTCATAAAAAGTCAAAAAGTACACTTATTTAGTCTTCCCAAACTTGACCTTAGTCTCTTGTCTTTAAAGCTAATTTTAATTTGATCCTTTGTCTAAATTTTTATCAAATTTTTCCTACGTGCACTAAAATCATTAATTACAATTTTCAACTTGAACAAAATAATTAAATTGAAACTAGATTTAAATGTAAAAACTTAATTGTTCAATTTAAAACTATAAGAATCAAAATAAAATTTAAATTAAACTATAACAATAAAAAATGTAATTACCGTTAAAGAAAAATGACCATAAAATATCCCTAGATACAGTATAAAGGAGGGTGCTTTGGTCATTCAACAAAACAGAGGGGCCGTTTGTCTAAGAATAGAGTTTAATGACATTTCCTAAAGTATGTTGCCGTTCCATACACACACGCAGAGCACAGCCATACAGCAGCTAAGGATATACCTGTCCATTACGCAGAATGCCCACGTCGTAAACCGGTGATAAATCGGGCCGGAACAACCCGAAGTTCCGCTCCGAAGTCGAGGGCTTGAGATCCTCATTGAACAGCGAGAAAACGTACGTCTCAAACGTCCTGTTAGGCATCAACGGCGTGCCTTCGCCTGAGCACACGTGCCTGATGAGGTTCCCATTATACGACACCGCATTATCCATATTCACACCCGTCTGGTCGGGGTCACCCGCCGACGGCCACCCGGTCTCCGCCACCACGATGTCCACGTCATCGTACCCCAGCCTTTTCATCGCCGAGTAAATCGCATCCAACTGTGCATCAAACATGTTCGTGTAGTTCATCCCTGTAGCGTGGTCAAAAACGCCGCCGTTTGGCTTGAGCAGAGCGTAGTCCAGAGTATTTGGTGTGAACCCGAAAAACGGGTATGGGCAGACCATGAAGGGCGTGTTTGTTTGGCGATGGAATTCAAGGATTGGGGCGAATATGACCCGGTCGTAAACCCGCCTGAACCGACCCGAACTGGGTGGCTCCGAGCTTGATAATATACCTAGTGAATGAGGTGTGGAGACCTGAATGCTGGATATTCCGGCGAGATTGAGGGCGGCGTGGAGAGATTTCATGGCGGGGAGGAGGTGGGCGATGAGGGTTTTGTCGGCGGTGGCGATGACTTCGTTCCCGACGGCGATGCGGTGGATTTTGGTGGTGGGGTAGAAGGGGAGGATGTTGTTAGCCACCCAGAACACGGCGGCGGAGAGTTTGGAGACGGCGGGGATGTCGGAGTTGGCGACGGTGACGGTGACGTAGATTTCGGAGTTGGCGAAGGCGCGGAGGATGTCGGGGTTGGCGTCGAAGATCTTGACTCTGTCGATGGTGGTTTGGTCTTTGATGAAGGCGGCGACTTGGGACGGTGGCGGGAGGTTGTCGGCCACCGTGCCGTAGTTGACGCCGATGGAGTAAACCGCCGTGGATTGCCTGACGAAGAGGCTGCAAATGGTGAAGAAGATGACAAGTTTAGATGAAGTTTCAGAGAGTTTCGCCATTTTCAGAGGAAGGTATAGTGCTCTCTAAGTAGAGACTGCGAGAGAAACAAATGGTTTCTGTGATTGTATCATGATGGATAATAGGATATATATATATATATATAAGAGGAAAAGGGTGAAAAAATTATTTCTTGTGGACTGTTTGTTTCAGGAGAAAACGAAAAGGAAAATATTTTGAGTGTGTTTGGTTTGTGTTTGTAAAGTAATTTTTGAGATAAAAAGTATGAAAACTTGTTTGGTTTGCTTTTTTTTTAGAAATGGTTTTGGAAAGTTATTTTAGGGAGAGGGTTTTAAAAAAAGTGATTGATTTGATGTGTATAAAAAAGAGAGAGATTTTGAAAAATAGGTAATCAAAAGAAATTTTTGAGATTTTTTTTGAAAAAATTTGTTTGATTTAATTACTCTTAAAAATTTGTTTGTAAATAATTTTTTCCAATAATTTTTTTGAAAAGCAAACCAAACAAAGCCTTTATGTTTATGTTTTATGGAGGGAAAAAAAATGATATAAAAATTTATTTTTTAGACACATTTTTTAAATTAAATAATATATTAAAAAGATTATTGATTAATAATTAAAAAAATATTTAATTATCAACTAATTATTTTCTTAATATATTACTGAATTTAAAAAATAAAACTAGGAGAAATGCTCTTTACGGAATCGCAGCAGTGTACGTACGTACTGAGACATGATCAGGCGCGCTGTGTGCGTGTGTGTGTGTGTGGGGTGGGTGTGGGGCAGATCTGGGTGGTCTTGGAAGAGGAACAGACGTGTGAGAGTGGGCGAGTGTTTGTTTAGGTGTTGTTTGGGAGTAATGATAAGGATATTAAAAATTTTACCATATATTTTATTAAAGGTTTTACATGGTGTAGGTCCTATATAAATGTGGGATTCACATCTATAAGATATTTGATAAAATATTTGATAGAAATTTTAAAACTTTTAGCATTTTCCTTTGTTTGGTGATGTTTAAATATAGGGGTTTTTTACGGGCCAATCCCATTTTTAAGAGTTATTACCCAACAGGTCCTGAGTAGAGACTTTTTTACCTATAAGTCCTAAACATTTTTATTTATCCCGTTTTTGCCTTGAAGTTTTCATTCTCAGATTCAGATCTGGAGATGAAAAAAAACGCTCTCTCTGCACATCTCTCTCAACCACACCATGAGTGGTCTGATCGAAGAAGAAGATCCGCCACCATCGCTGGCGCATTCAAGGAGAATGTTCACTACGAAGTCTAGATCTACAACCGCTGTAGTCCACCATCGCCGAACTACACATAGATGATTTCCAGAAGCTCGCTGACAAGACCTTCAAGGTCGCCGATTGCCCTAGCAAGCGAACCATTTCCTAATCCATTTCCTTTTCCCTTTCCTTTCATCTCTCTCTCTCTCTCTCTCTCTCTCTCTCTCTCTCTAAATCGATCTATCTCTATAGATTCACATATATATATATATATATATGTGCGTGTGTGTTTGTGTTATATATCTGTGTAAAATATCTGATTCTGTGTTTTATGGCGCTAATGAATCTCTATGTTTTGGGTGTTTTGAAACCGTTTTGGCCTTTAATTTGATCATCAAAGTGTTTAATGTTTGTAATGTTGTTTAACTTGGTAGTTATGCTCTGTTCCTCATTTTCTATGTTCAAAAAAAAAAAAAAAAGTGTTTTTCAGTGATAAACCAGTGATAAATTTGTTTAAATCAGTGATTAATTTGTTTAAACCAGTGATAAATTTGTTTAAGTCAGTGATAAATTTATTTAAACCAGTGAGAAGTTTGTTTTTGTGAATTTATCACTGTTTAAACCAATAATAAGTTTGTTTTTGTGAATTTATCACTGAAATTTGTCATTGTTTAAACCAGTGATAAATTTGTTTTTGTGAATTTATCACTGTTTAAACCAATAATAAGTTTGTTTTTGTGAATTTATCACTGAAATTTGTCATTGTTTAAACCAGTGATAAGTTTGTTTTTGTGAATTTATCACTGAAATTTGTCATTATTTAAACCAGTGATAAGTTTGTTTGTTGAAGATGAATGAAACAGGACATATAGATCGAAACGGTGGAGGAGCGTGTGAGAAGAAGCGTGTGTTTCACGCGCACATGGGAGACCTTGTGATTTGTTCTTTGCTTCACGTGTGCTTTATGACATTTAGGGGTAAAATTGGAAACTGAAATAGAGGAGGACTTGCTGGGTATTACTTTGTTTGCATGGGACCGGCTGGTAAGTCCCCCTAAATATAGTAGGTTGTCTCGGTCCACAAAGTGAATTGGATTGTATTGTTTTGTTTATTTTTTAAGGCACAATATGTAAATTATTTATAAAAAAAATTAAATTGATTTGATAACTATAATTATGTTATCTTAAGATATTTATCTGCAAAAAAAGGAACAAAAAATATTATTTAAAAATTAGACTATTCATATTTTGATAGACAAAATCTATATATTGTGATTTAAAAAATAAACGATTTAGATCATCAAGACGAAACACGTGGTAAATCCCACAAGCATGAACAACACGGCCTAATTCACTTTGTGAACTGAAGATAAAATGATCCCTAAATTTTTTTTTTTAGATGATAATCGTTGATCCCTAAATAAGATCCTTAAAATCTATTTTTTTTTAATTTTTGTGTTTGAAATTTGATTTTTATGTGAATGTGAAAAATAATAAAATATTAATAATTGGGAAATTATATAAGTATGGTATCCGGAAAGGGGAAAAAAAAAACTAGATTATAAAAATGTTAAAGAATTAAAAATTATAAAAATATATTAAATAAAATTTATATTCTCAACTGAAACAAAAATTACAAAATTTTGATGAGAAATTGTACAAAATCTAAAACAAATAGTTCAAGAAATTATGAATAGATAAAAACATTTTATACAAATGAATTTAAAATTAGACGTCAACTATAAATCGAATTTGAAATAGTAAATTAGTAGGTGTATAAATTCATTTTTTTAAAATAATCATAATATTATATTTTGTAAATAAATTTTTTTTTTTTTTTTGACTTAACTAAAGTGATTGTGTTAGATTTTTTTATTTTTTACGTTAAACTCATTTTCATATAAATCTAATATTATTTCATGTGTGCAATAAGTGTAAGAAAAATACTAGGAACCTATCTTTACCGATCCTGAATTTACCCTAAATGTATTTGTGTTGTGAAAGATTGAATTGATGAAATGTGAAATCCACGTATAAAATGAATCTTAGCCATTATTTTTTTTCTGAATAAATTCTAAGTTGATAAGAATAGATTTGTAATATTGTTATAAGTGTAATGTTTAATAGAGAGACTAATGTATATACAATTACAGGAATGTGTGGGACTCCTTTTTTAGGGATTCCATGACCTCCAATTTGATTTTGGCCCTTGATGTGTGTGTTTGGTCCACTCATGTATGTGTGGGCCCCACATTATGAGTAGTTGGAATGAGAATGAGGTTGTAGAGATCATGTATGTATGGGAGTCTCCACTACTACAAAACTAGTTAAAGATCACACTTTGACAAAAAAAAATATCTCACTTTTATTGGAAGTGTGATAAAAAAAATTAGATTGATATTTTAATCACATTTAATTTGATTAAGTGTGATAATATTTATTGTTTATGTCACTTTTCATTTAAGTGTGATTATATATATATTTTTAATCACACCTTCTAATTGAAGTGTGATTATATATATACACTACTACTTTTTAATCACACTTTTTAAATAAGTGTGATTATATATATATATATTTTTTAATCACACATTCTAATTAAAGTGTGATTATTTATATATTTTTTAATCACACCTTCTAATTAAAGTGTGATTATATATACACTACTACTTTTTAATTACACTTTTTTAAATGAGTGTGATTATATATATATTTTTTTAATCACACATTCTAATTAAAGTGTGATTATTTATATATTTTTTAATCACACCTTCTAATTAAAGTGTGATTATATATACACTAATACTTTTTAATCACGCCTTTTAAATGAGTGTGATTATATATACATTACTACTTTTTAATCACACTTTCTAAATGAGTGTGATTATATATATATTTTTTAATCACACATTCTAATTAAAGTGTAATTATTTATATATTTTTTAATCACACCTTTTAATTAAAGTCTAATTATATATACATTACTACTTTTTAATCACATTTTTTAAATAAGTATAATTATATATATTTATATATAATCATACTCCTTAAATAGGATATATATTTAATCACAGATCCTAAATAGGTGTGTTTGTATAAAATATTCCACAAATAAGTGTGCTTATAAAAAACATGTTTAATCCTGAGCCTTGAGCTATTCCTTCGTTGCTTCCTCTTTCCTTGAGCTTCCGATCGGTTCATCAAACCCTAGCCACCATCTCCTCACTTCATCCCCTGGTTTTGCTGTTCTTCATCTTCGCCTCCGCCTTGTACTTACCAGGTTAGTGTCTCTCTCTCTGTCTCTCTCTCTCTCTCTGTCTCTCAATCTCTCTATTTGTTCGTGTATATATATATATATAATCGATTAACCTTCCTTTGTCATTGTTGCAACTCCTCACTTCCAATCGGTTCATCAAACTCTAGCCACCATCTTTGTTCAATTCATCCCCTGTTTTGCTGCCTCTTCATCTTCGGATCCACCATTGTGCTTACTAGGTCAGTCTCTCTCACTCTGTGTGTGTGTGTGTGTGTGTGTGTGTGTGTGTGTTTGTGTGTGTGTCAATATACAACGATTTTTTTTTAGATCCCTGTAATCAGTCATGTTTCATCGAATGCTCTCTGTAATTTGTCAACTCACTGCCCTCATTTCTATTTTTAGTGAAGAATCCATATCTATGTCTATATCTATATCTCTATCATTTGATTTTCATACATAGACATCCTGATTTTTATTTTTTTTAATCTCTATCATTTGATTTTTATACATAGACTTTCTGATTGATTTATAAACTGTATCAACAGATAGGCTTTGTCTCAAGCCAAATGAATTGTATTCTTTTAGTTCCAATAGTTGCGAGTCACATGATAATTACAAATCCAATCTTATGGATCTTTTTAGTTTACAGATATTTTAGTCTTCATGACTTTTTTGGGTCCCTAACATCAATCAAATACTCAAAAATGAATAAAAGCTCAAAATAGAGCACTGTTAGATGAAAGTATGTTCTTGCCTAGTGAGCAACCACCTTCAAGACACCACATAGTGATTCAAGGATTGGCAAGTGGAATGTAACTGAAGGTTAGCCCTGGTTTTATGCACACTCATGAAATGATGATTTATTTGCTTGGATTGGCTTGTTGCACTTGGAACCTATTTTGGGAGTTTCTTCAAGTTGTTTGGAAATTGTGCTCTTCTTATAGCAGAATCTGAGTTTCAAGTGGCTCTTGGCATCTTTAAGCTGAAAAAACATATAAATATATATATATATATATATATGTTTAGGAGAGTCCATTTGACAAGCCACTACCTTTAAAGATCAAATCCTTTCAACAGTTTTGCTTTTCTTCCTTCTCATAGACTTCATGAACTTGCCCAATCTTCTGTCCCAACTGCCACAAATATAGTAATAGCACCAGTAATGGAAACATTATCTTCTCAGATAATGACTCAGGAATTCTAAATTTGTTACAGCCATCTTATCATGTTATTGCAGGAAAATTTCAGATAATTGTAATTTAGGCACTTTTTTTTTTTTTTTGAAAGACGATGGCTGAAATGGATGAAAAAAGAAGGAGCATCATACAAGTGAACAACCTTCACATTGATAATAAGATACTATTTGAAAAACATTGTTGATGGTCACCTCTTGGTGGTGATTGCCTGGTTGAAGAAATATTATAGAATATTGTGGTAAAGTCAAACCCTATTGTGTTGGTAAATGTTGCATTATGGGAATAGGATGTATTATTTGGATTTCAAACTATTTCATAGTTAAATATGGAGCTTGAGCATAAATGGGATAGACTCACTGTATTGGCAAATGTTTGATACATTTTTAATCAGATTTTCTTTGGATAAAAATCTTTTGATGATAGAATTAGACTAAAGAATGTGTTGTAAAATTGCAGTTGTGGTGAGCCGTGGCATGTGGTGTAGTCGTATGATTATATCTTCTCAATGATTTTCCTTTATGTTATACCTGCTGCTATAGTCCTATGCTATGATCATTCCCAAAGATAGAAATGTAAGTGGCCTTGTAGCTTCATGTGCATATAAACTATGGTGTTTGGCTCTGATCAGCTTTTGTTATACACAACTTATGCTGGATGCCATGCATCTCCAAAACAGCATGAATGTCTAGAAGTAACTTCAAAGTATTATGTAGTAGTTAAGGCTTATATCAAGGATTTAAAAGGAAAAAATTGATTGGGTTTATCCCAATAATAACAATTTCTTAGCAATTTATCTTAATCCAGTAAGTTTCCAAAAAGAGCAATCAAGGTTTTTAAAAGAGGGTACTAGTAAAGCAGACTTCATTTATGATGCCTTGAAACTGAAATTATATGAACTTTTAAGGCTCTAATGTTCAGCAAGCAACCATCACTACTAGAATTATGACTTTTTGCGTCTATTTTTTTGCGACTGATTATTTAACCGTCACAAAAAATCCTAACCCAATTGTGTTCTTCACTTTAAAAAAAACAAAAACCCAAATTAGTAAAACTTGACTCTCTTTCTCTCCCTCTCAATCCCCTTTTTTTTTCTTATTTCCCAAATCTGAACCTCTCTCCCTCTCAAAATCTGTCTCTCGCTCGACTCTGACTGCCTCTTTCGCTCGACTCTGACTGCCTCTCTTGCTCGAATCTCACTGCCTCTCTCGCTCGAATCTGTCGCTCGAATCTCTCGCTCCAATCTCACTGCCTCTCTCGCCCGAATCTGTTGATCGATTCAACTCTCTCAAGTCCACTACTGTTGAAGATTTCATAATCGGTAAGCCTAAACACATCTTCATCGATTCAACTCTCTCTGTAATGATCCGAGTTATGTACTTCTCTGTAATGGAATCTGTCTCAAGAAGAATCTGTAACAGCGCTTTACACGGAGCGATGGCGCGCTTGTGCTGGTCCGCTCGTGACAGTGCCTCGTGAAAGCGAACGCGTGTTCTATTTTCCTCAAGGACATATTGAGCAGGTTAGTTTCCAACTCTAGGAAATCATATTCGGAGTTCTTTGTTTCTCTCAGAGGTTAGATTCATTAGGATTTCTCATAATCCTCTATAATTTTATCAGTTTTGTCTGTCTTGGTTGTGCATCTCCAATTGTTCATCAATTTTTTCATCAGATTCAATTAATTGATGATGTACATGATGATGACTTGTAGATCAATTGACATTACTTTTAATATTATCATAAGAAAGGTTGAAATTCAATCAATTGAAATCTTGTAAATTGATCAAGTCTCAAGCTCCTTTCTCCTTTTTTCTTAGTTTTTTTAATTATTTATTATTATAATAGTAATTATTATGGGATTTCACAGGTTAAGTTAAATTAGATGATTTAAATGACAATTTATACTTCAATATATATATATATATAATTTCCATGCATTAGAAAATGCTGGCATGGGATTTTTAGGCTAAATTTTGTCTACACTTTGAATATTTCTGGATTTTTAGGCTGATTTTGTCTACACATTTGAATAGGCTTTGTATCTATCTCTAATAATGAATCTGTTGGTTTGTATAAGAGCAAGTTGTCATATAAGTGTGTCTGCTACTGGTTCAATGAATCATACAAAAGTGACTAGTCATTTTAACGGATCAAACATAGGATTACATCCCTGTCAAAGGTAAGGATTAATTGACAAAGGATCTTTCATCCTTAATTTCTTCTGTTGTTTTTGTAATTAGATCATAGGAATCTCGAAACATAATTCAATGGTTGTGAAGTGTTTGAGATTTGATAAATATCTCATAAACCTGAGTTAGTTGTGTGCAAATCTCAGGAAAACCTTAAAATTTGAAATTCAAAGCATGACTCACTTTATTAATAGTTCTACTTTGTAAACTCAAAAAGTAGATAATACACCTAAAACAACAATAGATAGTACTTTCAAGCCTCATATGATCCTCACAAATCAAATAATCAATGAAAGTAAGTATAAAATAAATAAATATATAAATATAATGCAATCATAGTAGTTATAAAAAAAAAAATCATATAATCATGATCAAATAAATATTTAATCAAATAAAAGTATGAATCCATACCTATAAAGAGTTTGTAACTTGAAACCAATTTAAAATATCTAAAAACTATGATAATTCCCCAATTAGTTTAAAAAATCTTAGATGAATAGATTCAATCAAACATAAATTTAAAATAAAGAGGAAAAGAGAGTACCTTCATTGAAAGAGTGCTTCTCCTAATTAGTCAAGACTACATGATAACAAATTGAAAGAGTGTTTCTTCTAATTAGTCAAGACTGAACTGCGTTTGAAGGTTCTTGTTTTTGAATTTGAGTTGAAGATGCTTTTATTGGAACAAGGTGGTTTATTTTAGTTTTGTGCTAGTGTATGGGCAGCATTGGAGTGTTTTTGAATCATCCAGGAGCTTTTGGCTCAAGGAAAAGCAAAACAGAGGTAAATAACTTCTTTTAATTGTTGTCTTTTGCTTACAATTTTGTGGTTTCCATATTATGTGATTATGTGGTCAGGGATCATTGGATCATTTCAAAAATCAGCATTAGCTTAGAACTGTAATGGTGAGCTAAGCTAAAATACTGCTTAGATGTTTTTAACAGATAAATTTGGTAGATGGAAATTTGAACAGTTGCCACTTCTACCACCCTAGCGCCTAGTGTCAAAGAATTGGGTGTAGTTTGATTTGGTTGTTTGGAATTTATGAACTGATCTAACATGGTCATGACACTTCACTTAATCATAGTTTGATTTGAATAGGTCATTGCGAAGTCACATACCAGGGGAACTTATAATTGGTGAACATATGCCAGAAGTGGTGATACCCTGATTCTACGTGGTTGTGGTGATAAATGCATATGTCTGAATCAGCGTAACTAAAAGGTGTAGCGATTGTGTTTGCATGGAGGTGAGCCCCATACATACTAGCAAATCTGAAAATAATATTTGTTGTATAAATTTAGAAGCTGCTTTAAACAGCCTTTTTGAACAACACATGCAAGTAGGGGTTGTGGGATTAGCACCTTCATACAGTTGTTAAATGAGGATGTAATCGTCATTGTATTTAAACACATTTCCTTTTCGGTAGATAAATTATCCACGTGTCAGACGCAGGGGGATGTTCTGTTATTGTGTCTGCCACACCAAGTTTCATAGTCTTCTAATGTATCATAAGATAGAACCATGAGAAACCCCTTATCAAGATCATATTTATTCAATTCCATAATAGAGAACACGGCTATAGATTCCAACCACATAGCCAACTGTATATGAATTTTTTTAGTTGCTTTAGGTCAATATCATTAGCTCGTTATATAGTTGTCTTTGTGGTATATATTGGAATCAAGTATTTTTTACTACTATGTAGCATTGGTAAGCTGATGCTTTTGGTTGATCTTAAAAGGAGCTGAGTTTCTTAATATCCCGACTGTTAAAACAATGTTTTTGTTTACATCTTTGCACTTCCCTCCCTCTTATTGCCACTGCTGCTGGTATGCTAGCCTAGCATTTAAGAATGGGATGATCTAGTGGTATGATGAGATTATGCGAATCACTAGAAACATGTGAATTGTATTAAATTTTGTTAAAGTGGACTACTAATAATACTTATCAAAAGGGAAAAGAAAAGAAAAAAAAAAAAAGCAAATTACTCTTCGATTGAGTGATAAATTTTATTATTTGACATGAGTGGGCCTCACCTATCGTGGGAGTAAGGGCTGTAAATTCATCAAAAAATAATGCGGCTTTACCAATTTCCTTTGTTGTTGTTTTTATTAAGGAAAATATATGAATCAAAACTATTTAATATTTCAGGATCAGGTTGATAGTTTTAGTTTTGTGGTGGAAAGAAGGCTTTACTGGCAGCTAATTTTTACTTGTCTTTTCTCTTTTCTTGGAATATCGTTTGGTGGAATGTCTTTTTGAACCTCTATCATATGGTCATGTAGTTTTATACTATGGTATTCATTGCAAGTTCAAATTTTGATGTATGGATTACTCAATTCAACTCAGCTTAACAAGCTTTAGTTCTAAATTATGTAGGAATTATTTTTCAAAAATATGCTTTTTTTGTATGTTTATATTCCATGGTCTTGCTGGCCAATATTGCAGATAATTGAGTTACAGCTGCCTTCATTTTTCAACAACTTTGATCCTCGTGCTGCTGCTGCTAATTTCCCTTCAGGTAATGGACTTTCTAATTTTACCATCAGTTTCTCAAGCATTCATCACTGGGGTTTAGCTGGCTCTCAGCTGTGCTTACAGCTTGAAAGTGCAACTAATATTTTAAAAAATCTGACATGTCACTTTTATGTCTCATTCATGCTATGGAAACACATACTTTACTGTTAGCATAAGATGACTCCACTAATTAGCATCTTAGGAATCAGGTCTCAAAAGAAACACACATTAGTTTATAGTTGAAATGGGTTATCTTATAATGTAGAGCTGATATGAGTTCATAGTCAATAAAGGGAAACATAAATGTATTTTTTTGCCTTATCACTGAGAACAAATAAACATTAAAAGGGTTGTATGGTATCTAATGTTTTGTTGCTGTGGTGCGCTTGTTCGTGTAGTTCTGGTATGGTTGCTGACAGCAACATGTATCAAGACCGGTAGGCCTCAAATTGCAAAGAGAGCAATAGAGCTGGTTGGAGCAGCAGATTTCGAAAGATAGGTGGCCCGAGTATTATGATGGTAAGACAGGTCGTTACGTGGGAAAGCAAGTGAGGAGGTACCAGACATGGAGCATTGCTGGCTATCTGGTTGCAAAAACCATGATAGAGAACCCATCTAATCTTTAGTAGTCCTGATAAATTTTTTTTTTTTAAGAAATAATTATTTGCGACAATAAAACAATGCTCGCTAAAAGTGTTTTTTATTTTTATTTTTTATTTTTTTGCGACGGCAAAATAGTTGTCGCAAAAAGTATTTGTTACCCCCACATCTGTATCCCCCATCTGCAGTCGCATAGGCCATCGCAAAAAGTCTTTTGTGACTGTATTTTTATTATTTGCGACAGCTTGTGGCGGTCGCAAAAAGTGTTTTTTTTAGTAGTGCATCCATACAAAATTACCCCGTCGCAATAGTCATGTACAATAGTGGCTCTTTGTGGTAGCTGTGTGCATTGTAGCAGCTCTTTGTCCTGCTCTTTGTTGCATCATTGGGGCAGCAATAGCTTGTATTTGGTTCTTTGTGCATTATGGCAACAACTTGCTGTAGCAGCATGAAGCTGCAACAGCAACTTGTTGGTTCTTAATATTTTTCTCTTCTTTTCTTGATAGCAGCAACAGTATTCAAATTGTAATGAATTTTTTTGTTGATAATTTCATGACTTGTAATGTGGTTCTAATATTAGACTATTAGGTTATCTTATAATTTCATGAATTGTCAAGCATTTTAAATTTTTGGTTCTAGTTGCTTACAATTCATTTGTTACATACAAAGACTACATAGATGCCACCTAGGCAAGCCAATAAGAGGAGGTCGACGACTTCACTGTCAGAGGCAAACCCGATTGAGGTCCCAGCTCACATGTCAACAGCTCCATCTCCTGTGGATGTGTCTGCAGGTTTATCTCCTGTGAATGCATCTCCATCTTTGCAAACAGCTGATATTGGTAAGTGTTTTAAATGGAGATGACAACACTCGTCTGGCTATTAATTTGTTTTCTGCATGTTCATGTTTGATGATGAGTTAACTGCAGAAATCTTTTAACACACAGAGTTTTCCTATATTTAAGGGCACGGATAAAATGTTTGCACAACCCTGTACCTTCTCTTGAGCATTGTTGCCTTGTAGTCATAGTTCATATTCAGCTATCTTAAGATATTTGGTCCATTTTTTCCATGAGAATTGATTATTCAATTAAAGTAGTTATTCTTTTTCTATTGAAGCAGGAGATGAAGAGTCGGTATGATGAGAAAAAATCCGACTGTATCTTTTGTAAGATTAGAATTGTCTATAAATATAAATAGTTAGTTTATTAATATGCTATTGCGGTTTCTGAATTAATTTGTGTTTTCATTTTTCAGGTCAGAAATTTCTTTGAGAGATCCAAAATATGGTCAAAGAATTAAAGAACTTAGTTTTTTTTAAGCTTTTTCATTTTTTAATATATGTAAACACAGTTAATTTTTTTTTAATGTAATTCCTTTGTATATACTTTTGAACATTTAATTTTCATTTATGAAATATATGACGTTATTCCATTCAATATATGGTTATGATTCAAAGTATAGTATATAGTGTGTATTATATTCTTCAAATGTGCATACAAAAATAATATTGATTATTTTTCAAATGTGTCGAATTCTTTTTTTATCACAGATTTTATTAGTTATTAATCACACTTAAAATGTGTGATCTAAATATTTTTAATCACACTTAAAAGGTGTGATCTAAATGTTTTTAATCACACTTAAAAGGTATTATGTAAATATTATCAATCACACTTAAAAGGTGTGATCTAAATGTTTTTAATCACACTTAAAAGGTGTGATTAAAAATGACCCCTTTTAATCACACTCCCAAAGATCACACTTTAATAAAACTAAAAAGGTATGATTAAATAACAAACATCACACAAAAAAAGTGTGATCTTTATCTGTTTTTGTAGTAGTGCTCTATCACAATTGGTATAAGATTGAGAATTTGAGATACAAAGGTAAATAATATACAAAACCTTATGGTCATGTTTGATTCACAAGATTAATAGTGAAGTATTTATAATCCTAATAAATTAATGTGGTATTCATTATCCAATTGGATTAATATCCATTAGATTAATAATCCCACCCCTACCCCATTACTAATAATCCTACAAATTTGTTGGATTAATTATCCATTAAATTAATAATCCTAAATCAAAATGTTAAAACAAACATAGGATGATTGGGCCCACAGATTAATAATCTCAATCTCATGCTCTAATCCACCCAATCAAACATGCCCTATAAACCTTATACCTCTCTTTCATTTCCTCCAAGTTTATCCTGCTAACTTAAGTATTAGAGGGTTTTTTATCTGCACCATATCAATGCCCACTCAAGACTCGCATCTTATCTTGCAGGTTCATTATATCAAACACGGTCGTACAAAATTTAATATCATTAGAGACTAATTTAAATCTTATAAAACAGTTTGAAATTTATATATGTATCTAGAGTTAGCAACTTTTGAAAAGCATAGAAAAATACATATTGATAAGGACTGAAAAATTAATAATAAAAAAATTCATGCTTAGGTTTTGTATTTGTAAAATTTCTAATAATATAAAGGGAACATTATAAAATGAAAGTGTTTTAAATTAAAATTTTCAAATGAAATGTTCATACAAATTTACTCCCTCGTTTTCAGAAAGACCTTTTTAACACCAAAAAAAATGCTTTAAAATCTAAATTATATATGCTTAGGGTCATAATTTAATATGATTCATTTTTGAGTTATTACTAAAATTTTACCATATTAGCGTGACCCTAATATTTCAACATTAGTTGTACATAAAATTATGAGAGTTGGTATGCTATAATCACATGAAAATCCCCAGTTTTTGTATACAAAAATTAAAACTCAATATTTTAACACATAATTACATTTGAACACATATGACTTTATAACTCAACCAAAAAAGACATGTCATCTTCAAGTTTTTATTAATTTCTAGTGTTATTAAGGACAAATTCATATCAACTTAAGAAGTTCTATTGCATTACGCATAAAACTGCAAAATATATATGCTTTGTTGCCTCAATTAAACACTACACTATGGGCAGGTTAACGAACAAAAAAACTATAGAGAATGAGAGATTTTTTAATGAATAATGTAAAAATATAAATGTATGTTTGTTGAGGAATAAAAAGAGACAAAGAAAGAGGCAGCGTGGGAACAAAAAGAAAAGTTAAGATGAAGTGAAATTTTTTAACAAATTTTCTACCAAATATTCACATGTAGGATTATATAAAATATCATTCAATCTGTTAAAATCGTACTAATTTATACTGATTTACTAATCACGGATTAAATTTTAAAATTTATAATCTGACTTCTCAATTGCTCTACTCTACTATAGTTAATATATATATATATATATTTTAAATCTCTAATGAAATAAAAAAGTAAAAATGAGTATGAGAGAGTTTTAAGATGTGAAATTTGTTACGAATTAGTAATTATATATATGAAAAATATTATGTAAATTAGTATTATATATTATGCAAATGTTTTATAATTATTTAAGAATATTTTTCAATCGACTAACAAATTGAAGCCGTCTCAAATCACAGTTTGGTTATTTGTCAATCCACTATTCACGGGTTAGTTTATAATTTTACTCACAACCGCTTGAGCCGTGGGACCCATACCTATATGAATATTTGGTAAAAATTTTAGTAAAATTTTGATTTCTCTATCATTTTTGTAATTAGTTATTTGATACTTGTAAGGACACCTGGAACGATTTTAACATGTTGAAAATGACACTTGGCAATTTTTTAGACTTTTCGAATGAAAGACACAATTTTACATTTTTGTAATTTTTTTAATTATTTTTTTAATCAGTCTAGTTTAGAAGGATATAAAATTTAAAAAATTAAAATTAAAAAAAATAGTTTATTTGTCAATTTTGTCAATTTTTTTAATTTTCTGGTTCATCTAGTCCACTAACACCTAAAAGTGAATATTTTAACTTCTTTTTTTTTTTTTTTAAAAAAAATCATTAAAAAAAAAAAACAAATCAACCAAAAAAAAAATAAAAATTGTCAAGTAGAGTCTTTTCCATTAGATGTTTCCCAAGCTCAGCCCAAGCTACATCAAAAGCTAACCAAGCCCACTCAATCTGAGCCTCGAAACTTAAGTTGCCAATGCAAACTAAGCCCAAGCCTGAATTCAAAAGCTTGAGCTAAACTCGAGTCGCTTATTAAATCCATAATTTTTCAACCCTTAAAAAAGAAAAAAATAAATAAAATTGAGCTAACCCATTATTCACATTGTTAATATTCCTTCAGCACTAGTTTTTCTAGGGGTGGTTTGAAATGTTTTAAATAAGTGTACTTTTTAATTTTTTTATAAAAAAATATGTAGAAAAGTAGAAATGAGATATTAATCGATGTGACTCAAAAAAGATAAAAAGATAAAAAAATGGACTAAAAGGATAATTTTGTATGTCTACATGTATATGTTTTGCTATCTCTAGAGCCAATCATTCAAAATTCAAATAATGAAGTCTTTAATATTAATATAACTTGATTTTTTACATATGATAATTCGAGCGAACTGACCTCCTAATTATTAAATTTTGCCGTTCAATTTTAGGGGTTATTTGAGATGACCTAAATAAGTGTATTTTTTGTCTTTTTACGAAAAGATGTGCAGAAAAGTAGAGAGATGATGTGATGGAAAAAAGATAAAAAGATAAAAAGTGTGTACTTATTTAGGATAGCCAAACTTGGCCTTAGTAAGATTCATTTAATAGTATAATTGTTTCATTAATGTCTCATTAGCAAAATCCTTGTCACTCCTATTCACTCAAGTTTTAAATTTGTAACAACTTGAAATGAGTTTTCATTGATAAAAACAAAAGGTGTGTACCCCGACCAATCATTCAAAATTCAAATAATTAAGTCTTTAATATTATTATTATGGGTTAATTACACTTTTCACCCTTATAATTTAACTCAAATTTCAGGTTGGTCCCTCTAGTTTCAAATTGAATAGTGTGGTTCTTATACTTAAAATATAGTTTTAGTTCAGTTCTTCTGTTCAATTTGGATGAAGGTTAAAGTTAGCGATTTTAGGACACGTAGTAAAAATTGACAAAAATTTGGACAGAATGACCAAATTGAAACTGAATTTAAAATGCAAGAACTAAATTGTTCAATTTGAAACTATAATAACCAAATTAAAATTTGAATCAAAATACAAAAATTAAAAGTGTAATCAACTCTATTATTAATTTTCTTTTGTTAATTCAGTCCAATTTGCTACACATTGAAGCAATCCTGGTAATTATTAAATTTTACAATTCAATTTCAGTAGCACTCGTTTAATAGTATAATATTTCATTAATCAACAATGCTAGAGACCTCTAAAAACACACCTCTAAACACACCTCTAATGAGGTGGAAAAGGGAAAAAATAAAAAATAAAAAAAATCAAGACACAGGATTGGTTGTGGCAGTGGTGGGACCCACTGCCACATCATTAGTGGTACCTCTAATTAGAGGTCCCAAGCATTTTTCTTTCATTAATCTTTCATTGACAAAATCATTTTTACTCTTATCGTCTCAGGCTTTAAATGTGTAACTAGAAATGATCTTTCCATTGATAAAGCAAAAAGTGTGTAACCATTGAAAATTCAAAAAATTAAATCTTTAATATTATTATTAATTTCCTTTTGTAAATAACTAATGTTGTCCAATTTGCTACATATTGTAGCAAATCCTGGTAATTACCAAATTTTACAATTCAATTTTAGTAGGACTGGAGAGAACTTTTGGGGTGCACACCCAAATGAGTTTTGAAGGTTGAACAAAGAAATGGTCTTTATAATCTTGAATTGAGGGATTTTGGAAATCTCTTTAGTAGGGGGGAATTTTGGTGCTTTCAAAAAAATGGCATTTTTGTCATTTAAAATATAGACGACACTTGTAAAAAAAACTAGCAAAAGAAAAGGAAAAAGAAAAAAAGGATAGTAATGTCTAAAGTGAACTAGATGAGTAACCATCACGAGTCAATACGAAAAACTAAACCTATTTTTTCTTAAAACAACATAGCAGTTACGTGTAAAGAACAAAATGTTACTTTGACATATAATCCCATACGTCATCATTATAGAAGAGTAATTGTGTATAACGATTAAGCAACTGACGACAAACCCTAATTATTAATTCACATTCAACGGTTATATGCAACTAAAATTTAATTGTATTACCGCTACACGTGCCATATTAATTTAAGGAAAAATGTTTGGGACCTCTTTTGGGGATGACCCACACTATCAAAATGATCATAACCTTCCATGTATGTGTGGGGCCCCTCATGTATGTATAGGACTCACTCATATATGTGTGGGGTTCACATCATGAATAATTCAGATTTGTAGAGATCTTGTAAGGATGAAGGTTTTAATCATTACTCTAATTCAAGGAAAAATAAGTGAGTGTAAGGACTACACACACGGAATTAAAAACTGACAAATAAGAAACATTTTTACTTTTATTTCCAAAAAATATTTACTTATGAATAAGAAACATAGATATTAGATAGCCATTAAAATAAATAACCGCAATTAATTAATCCCAACTGCAATTAGGTAATCCCTATATTGTTAGTTATTTAACGACCACGTACGCCATTAAATAACCAAAAATATTCATAGATTAACAAATCCTAGTAAAATGAGCTAATTTACCTACTGGACATCAAACATAAAATTTTAAGAATTTAGGAAAACAATTTGCTGACTTCATGAAGATCAAGATGAAACGATAATTATTTGAATATGACAAATCATTAAATTGAGTTTGATCGTGCATGAAATTACGACATAAAATAGACAAATGACATTGTCAAACAATATGCAACACGAGTATGCTTGAATAAGTGAAATATTTTTCTCCGAAATAGCCTCCACAATAATAATTTATTATCATTGCATTTTCATAATAGTCAAAACCTATCTTTCTTGTGTTCATAACTTCAATTCAATTCATGAATGACACCATTTTCAGACAATGTACATAGAATGATTCCTTATAATTTCTTTATTAATCAACCTTGAGAGTAAAAATTGTCACATAAACTTTCAAAAAATGTGACAACTTTAAATTTTAAGATTTGATTGAAAATATTGCTTTGAGCAAAACTTTTTTATTTATTTATTTTTGGATTGGAGTGGATTAGACATAAAATTTGTTTAAAATTTGTTAGAACAATCTTCACTGTATTTAAAAGATTTTAATTCTATTGTGTACAAAACAACAATTAGAATTAAAGAAATAAAGAAAATGAGAGAATATGTTTGATTACAAAAATCAAACTCGAAATAGAAATAAATAAATAAATAACAGATTTTATTTTGTTATAAAAACAAAATTAAAATCTGATTAAATAAACAAATTAAAAACAGAATAATATTAAACAACTTACTTGGTTAATTTCTTTGAATAACTTTTCTGATCAAGTCCAGTGTTTAACACTGTGTCCTTAAGACAGATTCGTCCTCTCCACGGTGCTTTCAGAATTTGGACGTCTATCTCCCAGGATGAAATGATCTTCTACAAACAATAGTAGCACTGCAAATTGTTTGCCTTACGAACACACTAAGTGTTTACACTCTTTCTTTCACAATAAAAATGCAGCAAAATGCAGAGAGAATTATAGAGAGGATGGAGTACGAAAATTGGAGTGAAAATCCAAATGGGAGGCTAGTCTATTTATAGATGTAAAGGTGGCTCTTAGTTTTGAATTGAACAGGTATGAAACCTGTTGTGTTTAAATTCAAACAGATTTGAATCTGTTGGGTTAACCATTCAAACAGATAAAAAACGGGAAGGGCTCTGTTTGGATGATCATTAAATCCAAACCAGTTTAATTCTGGGAAGGGCCCTGTTTGGATGAACAGGAAAAACCAGACCAGTTTAATTCTGTTTGAAAACGGGAAGGGCCCTGTTTGGATGAACAAAAAATCCAAACCAGTTTATTTGAATTAAATTCAAATGTTTTTGGCCCAAAAAGATTAGTATTGGGCCGAACAAGCCCAACCCAACCTCATACCACGCACCCGCGCCCAAGCCCAGCCCGACCGGACGGACGGCGGCGGCTGGCGCGCGCGCGTGTGTGGTGATTTTTGGGTCCAATGAGTCTAGCCTATTTTGCCCATAACCTCTCCCTCTAAAACACTTGGGTACCCCTTGGGGCACACCCCAAGTACCAAACCCATGCCTTATAAACCCTTTCAAAACCTCCCACCAAATCAATGTGGGACAAGCCTTATTCAAACTTTTAAGGAATTTCCACCAAAACTCCATTTCCATGGAGCATACTTTGGCTTCAATTTCCCATTCACTCGGTAATGGTTTTGAACAACCAAATATACCACGTGAATCACAACGCGGCATAGAACGCGTTACCACTTTGACTCGTATAAATCGATGCACGGGGCCCACCTAAAAATTAGACCAAACTTAGGAAAAAATTCTGGTTTTACCTAGAATTTAATAACCATTTCCAACAATCCCCCACATGAATGGAATTTGATGACAACGAAATGCAACAATATGCAAACTTAACGAAAGAGTATAAGTCGAAAATATCTTGCATCAGGATAGGTAGTTTTCGGCCTTGAACCTTCCCTAGTGATAACCTATCGGACTTACTGGCTAACCAATGGACGCGATGCCTTGAATTGTTCAGCCGTTTGTGTAAGCCAAGACAATAGATTTCACACAAAATATCTTCTAACACATCGTGGTTCTCACTGTTGTGTTCATTTTGGCCTTGAACGCTCCTGGTTTTCATGAGTGTTTCTAGAGAATGTAGCCTCTTTCATTCTCATAGAACCGGCCCCAGTTCAACACTCATATAGGTGATTCTTATTGTGAGTATCTTCTTATACTCGTTTTGATTTTATGCCTTAATCAAGATTTAAGTAATCATTAAAAGCAAAGCTTATCCTTATGCCCCTGCAGACAACATATGTTGCAGATATCACTCTCACCATAGGAATGGGTAGGGAATTTTAATCCCTCGGTGATTTCTGGCGAGCCATACATAACTTAGTTGTCCCTTTGAACTTAGTTCTTGGGATCTCCAGTCATATAAGTAGGGTTACCATTATGACAACTCTTATGTAATAGGCTTTAATCCCATCCCCTTTGATGAACTATACACTAGCTCTTTTGTCAAACCTTTTGTTAACGGATCCGCAATATTCTCTTTAGATTTTATATAATCTATTGAGATTATTCCATTTGACAACAACTGCCTAACGGTATTATGTCGACGACGAATATGTCGTGACTTACCGTTATACATCTGATTCTGTGCCCTGCCTATTGCAGATTGACTATCACAATGAATGCAAATAGCTGGCACAGGTTTTGGCCACATTGGAATGTCTTCTAAGAAGTGACGAAGCCATTCTGCTTCTTCACCTGCTTTGTCTAAAGCAATGAACTCGGATTCCATTGTGGATCGTGCGATGCAAGTTTGTTTCGTAGACTTCCAAGAAACAGCAGCGCCTCCTAGAGTAAAGACATATCCACTAGTGGATTTTGAATCTTTAGTATCCGATATCCAATTAGCATCACAATAACCTTCGAGTACTGCTGGATATCGAGTAAAGTTCAAACCATGATCACGAGTGAATCTTAGATATCTAAGAACTCGAATGATCGCTTTCCAATGGTCTTCTCCAGGGTTACTAGTGTACCTACTCAATTTACTGATAGCATAAGCTATATCAGGACGAGTACAATTCATTAGGTACATTAGGCTTCCAATGATTTGGGAGTATTTTAACTGAGATACTGCATCACCTTTATTTTTGGATAAATAAAGACTGATGTCTACAGGTGTTCTAGCTAAATTCAAATCATCCTTGATAAATTTATCAAGTATTTTCTCAATATAATGAGATTGAATAATGCATATCCGTCAGATGTTTTAGTAATTTTCATTCCTAATATAACATCTGCGACCCCCATATCTTTCATATCAAATCTTTTGTTAAGCATTTGCTTAGTTGATTTGATCATGTTTTGACTGCTTCCAATGATAAGCATGTCATCCACATAAAGACAAACTATAACATAGCCTTGGTCAGTGTTTTTAACATAGACGCATTTGTCACATTCGTTTATCTTAAACCCATTAGTAAGCATTGCATGATCAAATTTTTCATGCCATTGCTTAGGTGCTTGTTTTAATCCATAAAGGGATTTTACAAGTCGACAAACTTTCTTTTCTTGCCCTGATACAACAAACCCTTCAGGTTGTTCCATATAGATCTCTTCATTTAGATCACCGTTTAAGAAAGCTGTTTTAACATCCATTTGATGGATTTCTAATTTAAACAACGCTGCTATAGCAATGAGCATGCGAATGGATGTTATTCTTGTCACAGGGGAATATGTGTCAAAATAATCCAGACCTTCCTTTTGTCTGTAACCTTTAACTACAAGTCTTGCTTTATACTTGTCAATTGAACCATCTGCTTTCATTTTTCTCTTGAATATCCATTTATATCCAAGAGGTTTAGAACCTGGTGGAAGATCCACCAATTCCCAAGTATGATTTTGCATAATGGATTCAATTTCATTATTAACAGCCTCTTTCCACAAAGGTGCTTCAGGACCTGTCATTGCTGCCTTAAAGCTTTGAGGTTCATTTTCTAACACGTATGTCAGAAAATCTGGACCAAAGGATTTTGATGTTCTCGCTCTCTTACTTCTTCTTGGTTCATCATCAGTTAAATCCTGTTGGTTGAGACCATTACTAGTCTCTTGTGTTTGATTGTCATTAGTCTCTTGACTTTGTGTACAATCATAAGTTCTTTTCTGTGAACTTAATTCCTGTCCTTTCTTGTAAGGAAAGACATGTTCAAAAAACACAGCATTCCTTGACTCTATAATAGTGTTCACATTTATATCAGGTATTTCTGATTTATAAGTCAGAAACCGATATGCACTACTATTCTGAGCATAACCAATAAACACACAATCTACTGTTTTTGGTCCAATCTTAGTCTTTTTAGGAACAGGAACTTCAACTTTTGCCAAACACCCCCACACTTTCAAGTATTTGTAGGAAGGTGGTCGACATTTCCACAATTCATAAGGAATGCTTTTAGTTTTCTTGTGGGGTATTCTATTAAGAACATAATTTGCAGACAATATTGCTTCCCCCCACAAGTTCTGTGGTAAGCCTGAACTTAGTAACATGGCATTCATCATTTCTTTTAAGGTTCTATTCTTCCTTTCAGCAATTCCATTTTGCTGTGGAGAATAAGGGGCTGTAGTTTGGTGAATAATGCCATGTTGTGCACAAAATTCATTTAATGGTGCATCATATTCACTACCCCTATCACTTCTAACCATTTTAATGGTTTTACCAAGTTGATTTTCAACTTCTGTTTTGTAGAGTTTAAACATTTCTAAGGCTTCATCTTTACTTCTAAGTAAATAAACATAACAATATCTTGTGCAATCATCGATAAATGTTATGAAATACTTTTTGCCTCCTCTAGTTTGAATAAATTTTAGATCACATACATCAGTATGAATTAATTCTAAAGGTTCGGTTTTTCTTTCAACCGATTTAAATGGAGCCTTAGTTAGTTTCGCTTCTACACAAACTTCACATTTATGATTAGGATTAATTTCAAACTTTGGTATATAATCCAAACCAATTAATCTACACAAAGCATCATAATTTACATGACCTAATCTACTATGCCATAAATTCGACTCAAGAATATAAGCAGAAGATGTGTTATTCTCATTCATAGCAACTATTGGTACAACTGTCATTACATTAAGTTTAAAGAGACCATCACTCATGTATCCCTTACCAACATACAGACCACTCTTTGTTAATACAAATTTATCAGACTCAAAGACAAGCCTAAAACCATTTTTACTTAACAAAGAACCAGAAACTAAATTCTTCCGGATATCAGGTACGTGCAGTACGTTGTTGAGGGTCAGTTCTTTTCCTGATGTCATCTTCAAGATCACTTTCCCTTGTCCAGCCACAGTAGAAGTAGAAGAATTTCCCATAAAAAGTTGTTCACCATTTGCAGCCTCGTTGTAGGTAGTGAACATCTTCTTGTCCGCACATATGTGACGAGTTGCTCCAGTGTCAACCCACCATTCTTTGGGATTTCCAACCAAGTTAGCCTCAGACACCACAGCAGAAAGATTGATGTCATTCACCCCGTCAGAGATGTAATCCAATTCTGTCACATTGGCTTGATTGGTGGTCTTCTTACTTGTACTTCCATGATCCTTCTTAGGGCGGCGGGAGTCAGAAGCTCGATGTCCAATCTTGCCACAGTTATAGCATTTTCCTTTGAACTTCTTGTTGCCATTGTTGTTACCTTGTTTAGGACCATCTCCAGTAAACTTCCTCTTTTTGTTATGTGATTTTTGAACTTGTTCAACCACATTAGCCTTGGACACAATGGAATTTTTGCCATTCCTCTTGTCAGCCTTTCGGTTATCTTCCTCAATTCTTAATCTTACAATCAACTCATCCATAGTCATCTCTTTGCGTTTATGTTTTAAATAATTTTTGAAATCTTTCCAAGCCGGTGGTAACTTTTCCACCAAAGCAGCGACTTGGAAAGACTCGCTAAGAGACATACCTTCTGAATGAATATCATGCAAAATTATCTAAAAACTTTGAACTTGAGATATTACCATTTGGGAGTCGACCATTACAAAATCCAGAAATTTACCAACAACAAATTTCTTTGTGCCGGCATCCTCTGTCTTGTATTTCTTCTCCAAAGAATCCCACAATTTTTTTGCTGACTTCAGAGGACTGTATACATTATACAGCATGTTGTCAAGGCCATTGAGGATGTAGTTTCTGCACAGGAAATCTGAATGTTTCCAAGCATTTACAGCGGCAACAACTTGCCGATCACTTTCACCCTCTTTAAGTGCTGGAGCCTCTTCATGGAGAAACCGGGCCAAATTAAGAGTTGTAAGATAGAACAGCATCTTCTGCTGCCATCTCTTAAACTCAGTACCGTTAAATTTTTCCGATTTTTCCCCATGATTGATAGGTACATGAACATGGTTCTGGATAGGGACCGATGTTGGTGTAACAATAGGAGTACCACTGCCAGATGCAGTTTCAGTTGTAGTAGCCATAATCTCTGATTACAAAAATCAGAAAAATTAAAATACAAATTAATTTTCTAGTTACTAAAACCAGAAAATAAATTATAACACAAAATAATTTTATTTTTCTTGTTACTAAAACAGGAAAAATAAAAGAACAAAATAATTTTCTGTAATACCAAATAATATTCTGTAATTGTTAATGACACCAGTATCGTACTACTAGTTGTCAAAGAAAAGAGACAGTATATTACTACTATTTGTCAAATAGCATAAATCACTATTTGTTTTTCCAACCAGAATATTACTTTGAAAAACAGAAAATTAAATACAATGAAGATACCAAAAAGAAATCTGTCTTAAGATTGTTAGAACAATCTTCACTGTATTTAAAAGATTTTAATTCTATTGTGTACAAAACAACAATTAGAATTAAAGAAATAAAGAAAATGAGAGAATATGTTTGATTACAAAAATCAAACTCGAAATAGAAATAAATAAATAAATAACAGATTTTATTTTGTTACAAAAACAAAATTAAAATCTGATTAAATAAACAAATTAAAAACAGAATAATATTAAACAACTTACTTGGTTAATTTCTTTGAATAACTTTTCTGATCAAGTCCAGTGTTTAACACTGTGTCCTTAAGACAGATTCGTCCTCTCCACGGTACTTTCAGAATTTGGACGTCTATCTCCCAGGATGAAATGATCTTCTACAAACAATAGTAGCACTACAAATTGTTTGCCTTACGAACACACTAAGTGTTTACACTCTTTCTTTCAGAATAAAAATGCAGCAAAATGCAGAGAGAATTATAGAGAGGATGGAGTACGAAAATTGGAGTGAAAATCCAAATGGGAGGCTAGTCTATTTATAGATGTAAAGGTGGCTCTTGGTTTTGAATTGAACAGGTATGAAACTTGTTGGGTTTAAATTCAAACAGATTTGAATCTGTTGGGTTAACCATTCAAACAGATAAAAAACGGGAAGGGCTCTGTTTGGATGATCATTAAATCCAAACCAGTTTAATTCTGGGAAGGGCCCTGTTTGGATGAACAGGAAAAACTGGACCAGTTTAATTCTGTTTGAAAACGGGAAGGGCCCTGTTTGGATGAACAAAAAATCCAAACCAGTTTATTTGAATTAAATTCAAATGTTTTTGGCCCAAAAAGATTAGTATTGGGCCGAACAAGCCCAACCCAACCTCACACCACGCTCAGCCGGACGGACGGTGGCGGCGCGCGCGGTGATTTTTGGGTCCAATGGGTCTAGCCCATTTTGCCCATAACCTCTCCCTCTAAAACACTTGGGTACCCCTTGGGGCACACCCCAAGTACCAAACCCATGCCTTATAAACCCTTTCAAAACCTCCCACTAAATCAATGTGGGACAAGCCTTATTCAAACTTTTAAGGAATTTCCACCAAAACTCCATTTCCATGGAGCATACTTTGGCTTCAATTTCCCATTCACTCGGTAATGGTTTTGAACAACCAAATATACCACGTGAATCACAACGCGGCATAGAACGCGTTACCACTTTGACCCGTGTAAATCGATGCATGGGACCCACCTAAAAATTAGACCAAACTTAAGAAAAAATTCTGGTTTTACCTAAAATTTAATAACCATTTCCAACAAAATTTTGACTAGTCTCAAACCAAACTACTCATGGTGTTCATGTTTCTTTTCAAAATGAGAAGTGGTGCGTAAAGTATTCAAATATTTTAAAAATAAGAAATACCGTTTAAAATAGGGAAAATTGTAAATCAGTTATATTTCTACAAAATATTCACAAATTCATGAAAAATTTTATAACTTTAATAACTAAAATTGATAAACTTTCACACTTATTTGCAATTTAAAAAAAAAAAAAAAAACCTTACAATAAAGTGCAATTTCCCCTTTAAAAGATATATTCTCACTAGTAATATTTCTTATGAATACCCTAACAAATACCATTCAAAATATGTACTATTATTAGTAGTAATATTTCTTATAACCAACTATATCACCATGACTCTTTTAAGGGCTTAGTATAAATGGGGAGGTTATAAATTCAACTCTACATAAGGAGAAATTGAATTAAGAAGCAAGTACTTGGTGCTTTATAAGGGTGAAAAGGGTAACTCCCATAAGTACTAATCTAACAACAATCTCATGGGGGTTGAGTTTTTCACAATCTAATCTTATGGGATTGGGATGAAAATATGAAATATACTCTCACTTTACAAAAATAATAAAGTTATATTTTACATAAAAATATTTATGTAAATTCATATATTTAATCTTAACTAATTAATATCACCATAATAATTATATTTCCAATTTAATACCACCACAATAATTAACCTTTACTCATATTTTAAAAATTCCCACTCAAAATAATAAATTCTATAATTTTACACCAATTAAAAATTATATTTTGTTCACACTGCCTTTGTGCGAACAATTAGGATGTAATAATTAAAAGTTTCACCATTTTGGTAAGTAATATTGATAAAAAAAGAAAATAATAATAAAAATAAAAATAATGATTAGGATGTAATAATTAAAATTTTCACCATTTTGTAAGTAATGTTGATAAAAAAAATAATAATAATAATGATTAGGATTAGGATTACAATTAGGATGTAATAATTAAAAGTTTCACCATTTTTGTACTAATCTATATATATAAGGAAAATGGTCTTTTTAAGAATAATGATTGTGGAAGTTCCAAATTCTCAAACTAATTTTTTTAATTTGTTAATTTTTAAAGAAATTAAAAAAAAAATCTATTGATTAGTTTCTTAAATCAAAAATCCAAAAACAAAAAAAGTTCTAATTATCTACAATTTTAAATTTAAAATTCAAAATAATATGATAAGTCACCCTCACTCTTTCCAAAGCTAATGTTGATCAAAAAAATTCAAATAAAAAAAAATAAAGACACTAATTATCTATGATTTTGAATTTCAAAATTCAAAATAATATGGTAAGTCACCTTCACCCCACTCTCACCTTTTCCGAAAATAATATAAATATAAAATTTTAAAAACTCAATCAAATTAAAAATTTAATACAATTTTATTTTTAAAATACACAATATTTGATCTTTTTTCCAGCCCAGCCAACTCCTCCTCAAATGTAATCATACAATGGTTATTCTCTCTCTCTCTCTTTGCCAATAGTCCAAATTTATTTGAGACCCAATCAGCCTTTGTAGAAGGAAGGAACATATTAGATGGGGTTTTGATTGCCAATGAAGTGGTAGATGGGTGGAAGAAATCCAAGAAGCAGGGTGTCATCATTAAACTTGATTTTGAGAAGGCGTACGATTCAGTCAACTAGGGGTTCCTATGTTCTATGCTACTGAAGTTTGGGTTTGGGGCAAGGTGGGTTAAATGGATTATGGAGTGTGTTAGTTCGGCTAGAATTTCAGTCCTGGTAAATGGGTCTCCAACTGATGAGTTTAGTCCTCAAAGGGGCCTGCGTCAAGGTGACTCTCTGTCCCCCTTCCTGTTCAACTTGGTGGCTGAAGGTCTCAATATGTTACTGACAAGAGCATACCATATGGGAATTATTAAAGGGGTGCAAATTGGTGCAGATGATGTGAGGCTGTCCCACCTACAATTCACGGATGATTCTATCCTGTTTTGTGAAGCTAAAGAGGAGGAGATTAGAAACTTGAAGAGGATCTTACGGTGTTTTGAGGTGATGTCGGGTCTGAGGATTAATTACCATAAGAGTCAGGCTTGTGGAGTGGGTGTGTCAGATGAATCTTTAGCTACATTTGCATCTATTTTGAATTGCAAGATCAAGAAGCTGCCTATGCAATATTTAGGCATGCCTCTTGGGGCTAATCCTAATAGAAAGCAAACTTGGAAACCAGTGTTGGATAAGATTCGTAGCAGGCTAGCTAGTTGGAAAAGAAAGCTTTTATCTTATGCTGGGAGGTTAACCTTAATCAAATCTGTAACTGCATTACTGCCAGTTTATTATTTATCCTTGTTCAGATTACCTCAAGGGGTAGCTAAAGTGATTGAAAGGCTGCAGGCTTCATTTCTTTGGGGGGGATCTGAAGTGAGGAGTAGGGTTCACTTGGTTAAATGGGCTGATTTGTCCAAAAGTGTGGATCAAGGGGGGCTGGGGCTAAGACAAGTAAAAATGATGAATGAATGTCTATTAATCAAATGGTGGTGGAGGTTTGGGTATGAAAAAGATGCACTGTGGAGGAAGGTGATTTGTAGCAAGTACAAGGTCGACTTTAGTGATTGGGTGCCCACTTCATGCATAAGACCTAACGCATCTACTGTTTGGAAAGGTATAATCAATATTGCTATGTTTGATAGCCCATTCCTACAGTTTTACATGAATAATTGGCAGTTAAAGGTTGGGGATGGGAGGACAGTCAGGTTTTGGTTGGATAAGTGGTGTCATGCTACCTGCTTCAGAGAGGAATTTCCTGGCTTATTTTCTTTAATTCTGGATAAGGAGGTGTCACTAAGAACAATGTATGAGAGAAAGGATAATGCAGGGAACTGGGTGTTTAATTTTAGAAGAAGGATCTATGATTGGGAAGATTGTGAGGTCACAAGGCTCAAGAATCTCCTGGGTGCTGCACCTGCATTGTTGGACAATCAGAGTGATAAACCAGTGTGGTTAGCAGCAGCAATAGAGATATTCTCAGTGTCTTCTCTATTTAATGGGGTCTCTGCGACTGCTAGTTCTCAATTGAGTATTTGTAAATTAGTGTGGGTTAAATACTTGCCTCCTAAAGTCCAATTTATGGGATGGCTTGCTTGGCAGAGTAGATTAAAGACTCTAGTTTTCCTCCAAAGAATTGGTGTGCTTCAAAGTAATGTATCAACTCTCTGTGTATTTTGCAAAGCTGAGGTTGAAAATGTGAACCATGTCATGGTATCCTGCTGTTTTGCATCATCTGTGTGGGTTGAAATGCTGAATTGGTGGGATGTCCAAGGGGCCTTACCTGGAACTGTTGAAGGGCTGCTTCTATGGTAGGATGGGGAAGTGCTCAGCAGTAAAGAGAGAAAGATTTGAAGGGGCATACCTCTGGTTGTGTTGTGGTCCCTGTGGAAGCTTCGAAATGATGTGGTGTTCAATGTTGCCATCCCTGATGTGGCTGCGATTTGTGAAGTGATAAAAGTCAGGGTTACACTATGGATGAGAGCGTTTTATTTAGATCATAGGTTTGCAGTTCAGGACTTTGTGATTAATCTCAGGCAAGTGCGAAGGTGTATTGCAGGAAGAAGGGTCTTAGGAGGTGATTAACATGGGTGGTATGGCTGTGAAGTGCATTACCATCAGGGTGTGGAGGTTAGAGTATGATCTGGGTGGACTCCTCTGGATGCTGAGGTTATTGTTTGCTGCTATTTCAGCTTGCCTCTGCTCTGTCATCCAGGTGTTGGGTGGGAGGATGAGTGTTAGGGTGAGTCAAGTGATATGAGTTCCAGATCTGATTTGCTCATCTGCATAATACATAGTGTTGTTGGTGGTCAAATCAGAGAGTTGGTTGTATTGGTATGCTGTGTGTCTGATCTGTTTGTCTTAATAGACCAAACAGGGATCAGATCTGTTTTAGCTTGCTTCTACAATGTGGATGGTTGGGGGGTTTTGTTGGGGGTGGGTTGAGCCTCTGATGGTATGAGCTATGCTGTGTGGGGGTAGGCTAGTGCCTTGCATTTGGTATGTTGTTGATATACTTGGATTTCTGCTCTGTTGTCCTGGTTCTCCATCTCCAGGTCTGGCAGGGGGGTTATGGTTGTTGTCCTGGGTTGCTGTGGGTCTGATGTTAGTATGTTGGTGGTGTGCTATGTTGGACTGCCATGGGGTGCTTCTGCTGGTATATGGGCTGCTATTGGTGGTTGAATGTGTGTGTTTCTGGGCTGATGGATAAGGTTCAAATATGCATTATAATTTGGTTTTGGATAAGGTTCTTATCTGTTATGGTCAGCTACTGGTTCAAGTATGCAATAGGTTTCTGGGCTCCTGTTGGGTGGTGCTCCTGCTGGAGGCTTAATGACTGCTGTTTGTGGTTGAATGGACTCTCAGGTCTTTCTGTTTTGTGTTATATGGTTGTTTTGGAGTGTCCCCATCCAGAACAAGATCCAATTGGAAGCTGAGAACAAGACTTGTAAGGATTGAGGCATGCTGATATCACAGGCATTATTGGATTATCCCTGGCCATTTATAGCATGTTGTGGTGCTCATGCTGCAGTGCAGAGGCCTACTGAGTGTAGGAGTGACTGATGGACTGCTTCTTCCCAATCTGGTATGCTGTTTGGATGCTCCAGCAGAGGGTTTATTGCTGTGTTTGTGTAGTATTTTGGCTGGGTTTTGTGTTTCTCTCTGTTGGTTTTGGCATGTTTTGGATTTTGGTTGTTTATTTTTTCGTTTTGGTTTGGGTTTGTTGACTGTGGTTGGTTACTCACCAACTCACCATCTCTTGGCGGTGTGCTAGCATATGATTGGGCGATCTCAACAGTGCCAACCTAGTTGGGATTGTTTTGTTTCGCTATGATGCTCTTTGCACTCCCTTTCCCTTTCCCCTTCCTCTTCTTCTTTATTGGTTTGGGTTGTTGACTGTGGTTGGTTACTCACCAACTCACCATTTCTTGGCGGTGTGCTAGCATATGATTGGGCGATCTCAACAGTGCCAACCTAGTTGGGATTGTTTTGTTTCACTAAGATGCTCTTTGCACTCCCTTTCCCCTTCCCCTTCTTCTTTATTGATGTATTTCTATATTCGTTTTCATCAATAAAGTTCCCTTTTCTTCGCTGATCAAAAAAAAATAGTCCAAACTTATTTCAAGTTTGTTTGTTTGTGATTTTTTTTTTTTTTTTTTTTTTTGGTAAATTTACATTTTCGTGTGAGTATTTTTTTTTTCTCTCTATGACTTTTTTTTCCCAATGTATTTTTTTTCTAGCTAAATTGATAATAAATATATACTTGTTAACTATCTTTGTTTTTGGAGTTGATTTGAAGTTTTTTTTTTTTGGATGTTTGTGTATTTTTTATGTTGTTGTTATTATTTCTTTTGATATATGTGAATCGATAATATAGTTATGATTTATATATATATATACAGAATAAGGCGTCTTATATCGTTCTTTATGATCTGACCATTTTTTTTAATTTCTTAAACAAAATTTTCAAATTTTTTATTTGTAAAAAATAAAAAACATTTAATTGACTTGCCCATCAATAAATAAAATTTTAAATAATGAACACTATTCCATAATTTATGGATTTAAAAAAAAAATTAATACCCATATATGGAATAAGAAAACCTAAAATCATGCATTTTTTTATTTTTCATTTTTAACTCTTTAAAACTCTAACTGTACATTTTTATTTCCACAACATTGTCTTTTTATATTTACAAAGATAAAAAAAACCAGACCGGAGTTGCATAATGGTTAGTGAAGGTGGTGAGCATAGCAACAATAAAGGTGATGATGAGTTCAGCCAGAACATTGTTTGGGTGGATTTTGAAAAGGTAAATATTAAAATAATAGTAGATAATTTGGATGATGAATTGATTTAGAAAATTAATGTGTAGTTGAGATTAAGTGTGAATTTTACCATATAAAAATTGAATATGAATCATATATTATTTTTTATATATAATTTTGAGTACTTTGTATAACTATCAAAAATTATTGTGATCACATGTTACTTATCATTTTTTTTTAATCAGAATGTTACTTATCATTTGATATATTATTGTTGTATTATCGTAATGAATTTTATTATTAATGCCTATTATCAATGCAGTGGTGAGATGTCACATGATAAATAAAAATATGTTTTGTTATTATTAATATTGATAATATATTTATTTATTTACCTTTTTACAATGTTCAAAAAATTAATTTATGTTTATTGTTAGTTTTTGTAGATGAGAAATCAAAAATAAATTTTAACCATATTCAAGTTATAACTAATTTGAGATTGAAAAGGAAATTTCAAAAGAAATTATAATTATATATAATTTTAAAATATTTTAAAAAAAATACAAGGAAAAATTAGAACTATAAATTAAAATTATCAAACAATCTAATTTTATGAAAAAATTTAAATGAAAAATTGATCCAATTTGAATTTATAATTATTAAATATTTTTAATAAGTCATTAATTTTTTATTCAGGTTCTAGTCTAATCTGGTCTTAAATATTTTTTCAAATATAAATATATCTTAATATTGATACAATCAATATTAGACATATTTTAAGAAGGGTAAATTATATCGATAGTCCCCGCATTTTGTCTCTTGTGTCAATTTGGTCCTATAATTTCAATTAGTTTGATTTTTACCCCTAATTTTAGATTTTATATTAATTTGGTCCAATTGATAATGTCGGTTAAGATTTTTGAAAGAAAATAGTTATTGAGTTGGTTGAGATTAACTTATTGAGTTAAATAAGTTTGTAATTTTGTCTATAAAAAGTATAATAGATGCTACTTATGTTTATATTTTTAATTAAAAAAAAAACCAGCAATTATAACAATTGGACCAAATTGAGACAAAATTATAAATTTAGAGTCAAATTTGAGCAAATTAAAATTGCAAAAACAAAAATAACACAAGAGTTAAAATATAGGGATTACCAATGTAATTTATCCTTTTAAGAATAAGTACATAATTTCTTAATTAATTTTGAAATTGTCAATAAATATACCAAACAAATATGTGCATATTTCCTCTTTTTGTCATAATTTTTTTAAAAATTATTTACTAATTAAAAATTAAATAAATAGGTATGTCTACTAACTCATGGATTGGACATGAACTAGACGATTCTCTAAAGATTGGGCTTAAATCAAGAATTATTGGCAAAAAAAATTGACTTGAACTAAATTTTCTTGCCTACTTTTTAGTATTTAATCCAATATTAGAAACCCCAAATTAGCTCATATCAATCACAAATTAGCTCATGTCAGTCACAAACTGATAAACTATAATATAATTTAAATATAAAATTTAAATTTATTATGACTATAATATGACCTACAATTTAGGATGGCTTTATCTTAAATAATTTTTTTATACATAAATATATATAACTATTCATTTAATTGTTTTAAACGTAAATATATAGTTTTTTTTTTTTTTCAACTATAGTTCAAACTTTTTAATAAGTATGCATAAAATAAGTCCATATTTCTTATTTTTATTATAAAAAGATATTTACAAATATTTATTTACTAATTTAATAGATAGATAGGTCAAATGATTTATATAAGTTGGGAATAGAATAAGACAATTTTTAATGATTATGTGAAAGACAAGTTGGCGTAAATCTAATGTTAAGCCCAAATTTAATATCACAAGTAAATCCTAATTCATTTTTATGTAAATCTTATAACATAAGACAAATTATAATTTTTAGACTTCACAAAACATGAAAAATTAGTATTGACAAATGTAATTTACCACTATCATATGATAAATTAAATATGCGAAACTCATAAGACGAAATGTATTTATATTTTATCATAAATATAAATTTTGTGATTTATTTTTTACTTTTTACCACTTTAATTATGGCATATATATGTTATTAAGAACTTAGAGCACACAATTAATGACATAAGAATAAATAAATAAATAATTCTCTTACATGTAACTGTGATAAAAACAAATAAAATTTAATTAATTCTAAATCATTTTTGCTAAATATTGTTGATAAATTTTTTAGATTATTATTTAATTTTAAAAATTAATTTTTGATTATTTATTTATACGTGTGCATAACACTGGTAATTATGCTAGTATTGATAAAAAAAAAATAATAATAATAAAAATAAAAATAAAAATAATGATGATGATCCTCACTCTCCCTATTTTGATATTTCAATAATGCTTGAGACCACTAAAAGTGGTGCTCTAAAAGCACCACTAGTGATGTGGCAATGGACGGGGCCCACTGCTTGTGTCTTGTTGTTGTTGTTGTTTTTTTTTTTTTTTTTTTTTTAAAGTGCTTGCCAACTCATTAGTGGTGCTTTAGAGCACCACTTTTAGTGGGATGTATCATTACCCTTGATATTTACCTCTACCGAGTACAAAAAGTTAAAATAGTAACAAAAATGTTAGAGACATTAATTTTATTTTTTTATTTTTATTTTTTATTTATTTTTTTTTTTTTATCAAATACATGAGTGTTTGACAAAAAATTTAGTAAAAAATTTTGTATCTCTAACATTGCTCAAATAAAAATAAGAGGTAGGGATTTCTTTACTCTTTTTCAATACCTCGTCTATAGATAAACATGTGGTAAATTTTATTGCTTAAAAACCATATTTATTATGGATTTCTTTGAAATTCATGAAAAGGGATCTAGGATTTAATATTAGTGATTAAAGTTGTTAAGTTGGTTGTTGTTTGGATTAATTGGGGAGTAGTTTAACAGGTTTGTGTTGAGAGAGAGGAAATCCCTAATATAATATTACTGACTTAGTAGATTTAAAAGGAAGAAAGTTGAATAATCTTTTGTATTTTGTTAATATGGATTGTGTAATTGTGTTAATATCTACAAGGGAGAAGTAACTGTAGTATTGAAATTGTTTGGATTAATCATGTTTAGTGGGGTTGGGTTGTGGCTTTGGCATCAAGGATGTGGTTTTTAATTAAATGAAGAGAACAAATTTTTAGAAAATGTTTGGAGTACTATGAATTGGAAAATAAGAAAAATTGGTTTTTGGAAAAAAAAAAAGATGAAATCATAAACCTTCGTAAATTAATAACGAACTTGAGTTCGGATTTTGAAACATTCACATATTATTATTGTTATTGAACTTAAGGTCTCGTGAGAATTGGATTGTTGTCTTACGTGTATTTAATACATATGCTTAGAGATTTGTCCTTGGTCATCGGTGAGGATGACATTGTTGTGTTGAATAATATCATGTATGTAGTACACTTGTGTTATTATGTATTTTAGTATGTTGAGATGGTTGGAAATGATCACGCACTGAGAATGAGAGGTACTATTACCTGCCAGCTAGCACATGGAGAATCGGTTGCACTTAGAATGAAAGGTATCAATACCTTCCAGCTAGCGCCTGAAGAACTTGGCAGACGTACCATTACCTTTCAGCCGATGTCTAGTAAATTGGCAGAGGTACCATTACCTTCCAGCTTGTGTCTAGTAAATTAACATTTCATTATGGAAGGGTATATCATTAGCTTACCGTGCTTAAGGCAGGTAGAGCATTGTTTCATTTTTCATTTTGTCTCAGTGTATCCTTGTATATCATGAGTAAGTGATGGTTATGGTTGGGTGAGGCCAAGCTGTTTTATGTGATAGTGTAGTCAATCATTGTACATGTATTGATTTCGTATTCGTGTTAGGACATATGTATGTGCATAGGCGTATTGGACGAGTTATTGAAAGTGTTTCTGGACCATGGACTTAGGGCCAAGGGAATGTGATGAATGTATCAGAAGTGAACGTATGTATTGTATTGGACGTAAATAATGAGAAGTAATCGGGTTTTGTGAAAGTATTTTTTTAAAACAACCAATTGTGATGCGTTATTTATAAATGGGAAATGAGAAAGAAAAATGAATTGTTTGTGTTGTTGGGTAAATTGAATGATTTTGAGAAAAAGTACCTGTATAAGTATATTTTCAGAATAAACTGTCACATTATGTATATGATATGATATAAAGCATTCATGATTATAGTTATCTGTATGTTATTATTGTTTAGAATCATGTTGGAATCCCTATTGGACTTTACGTTCATCTCACATTGCTAATCCTTTTTCAAGTAAACGTCGAGAAGTGTTTCAAGATCGAGAATCATCCTTAGTTGTTGGCCACGAGACCTTTTTATTTGTGGGCGGAATGCCATTGATGTAAAAAGGTTAAACCCTTTCTTTTAATTTAAAAGATATAAGCCTATGTGCAATTTATTTAATTATAACTCATGTTGCATTCATATTGTATTCGAATGAGAGGATCTTTATTCATGTGTTCTTATTAATGTAAAGAGTTTCCATATGCTATCTCTGAAATTGAATCTATCATAATGGTTGGCAATAGAATCTAAGTAACAAAAAGCTGGACATGACACCTCTTGATTTTGATCCTATAGTGGTTGGGCCGCCATAAAATGCCCCAGCGGTGGACCCACTACCGCAAGCCCTATAAGGTGGTGGTCCTCCTCCTGATTTCGACCCTGTAATGGTTTCACCGCCACAAAATGCCTCGGCAGTGGACCCACTACTGCTAGCCTTGCAAGGTGGTAGTCTTCCTCCTAATTCCGACCTTATAGTGGTTGCGCCACCACAAAATGCCCCGATGGTGGACCCCACTACCGCTAGCCATGCAAAGTGGTGGTCCTCCTCCTGATTCCGACCCTGTAGTGGTTGCACCACCACAAAATGCCCCTGTGGTGGACCCACTACTGCTAGCCCTATAAGGCGATGGTCTTCCTCTTGATTCCGACCCTGTAGTGGTTAAGCTACCACAAGATGCCCTGGCAGTGAACCCAATTCAAGTTGATCAAGCTCTAAATGGCGGCGACGCTGATTTTGAAATTACTGATCTACTCTTAGTTGATGCTTTCAACCTAGAAGACGTGATGGAGGTTGGAGAGGTTCAGGTGGTTGAAGCAGATGTAATAGAGATAAAGGTTGAGATGGCTAAGGTGGCTGAAGTAGAAATTATGGCCGTTGAGGTGGCTGCGGAAAATGAAAACCCTAGGCACTAAGGTGACGTGGCAAGCCACGAAAGATACTGTAGACGTCCCTGAACGCCCCGGGAGGGTTAAGTCCCGTTCTGTTCATTTGGGTTCACTACAGTTCAAGGACCCGATTGTCACGGTTCTAAATCTTGAACCAAAGAGTCCAAATCCGGCAAATCATTTTTAAGAAAACAAATTTTGGAAAGAAGTGCCAAACATGGACTGCTTTGCCAGATACAGAGTCGCCACCTAAATATTTTTTTATGGGGGAATTTAGGAAACCCTGACTCGGTGCCAAAGGCCACGTGTCCGTCATCACCAAAGTTGCCTCGGCTCGGGAACTTGGGGTACGATTGGGGAAGCTCACTTCGTGAGCACCCCCGCTCGCCCGATCAAAGATCGGCCTCTACTAACCGTGATATCTAGTTTTGAAAACATTGTGTGTTCTTATTCCGGTTATTAGCCTAGATTACTACGTGATGCGCACAGCATACAAGTATAGGCTGGATCGCCTGAATTGAAACAACACATTTCATGTTTGTTTTTGAAAGATGGTTTGCTACCCGCAAGTAGGCTTAAAATGCAGATTTTGCCACCCTCGGGTGGGCTTAGAAAACATGGTTTTGCCACAATCTAGTGGGCTTAATAACAAATAATCAACGCATTGTTCCAATTCAAATAACCCAACCCTTCATCCACAGGCATTCAAGCAGTTATATCACATAAGCAAATAGCCTCATGGCAAGCATGCTATTCATGGCAACACTCTCACGCATGCAAGGATGCTAAAGCATAAAAACTCACCGAGTACTCCCAGCCAAAACAGAAGCTCATTAGAAATCCATGCATGATCCTAAATATGCTGAAATGCCTAATGCAACACATGCAAAAATGCAAACTATAGCAGGCTCGGCTATTCTAAACATGGCATATGGAATGCTACAGCTAACATGTATTCAACTTGGAATTGAAATACAAATGCAGTTAGTATGATGCGCCGAGCCCGGTGCGTGCAAGACAGATGAATGAATGCAAACATGCTATCATACTGTATGCTAATTGAAATATGCCCTAATCTAACCATCAAAAGCAGGTAAATAAAAGGGAAGAAAGACGTGGGGTTGGAAGACATACATCACACTCACGCACACTTATTACAATTATGCCCTCGCACAGAGGGTCCAAATAAATATACAGTCCCGAATAAAAGAATATTACAGTCCAAATAAATATTACAGTCCAAATATGTACAAATTCCTAATTAATTAACAAATTAACTAAGAAAACAATAAACTGGCATGCAAGCCAGGGACTGCCTTGATTCCGCTCCGGATGATGAATGATGCATGTCCGGGTTGCCCTTCACGCGGAAATCCACTGCGATGCCCCCAATTAGCCTCTGTTTCGCAATATTTTTTTTTGGAAAACGCGCCAAGCTCCGGAAGGTTGCTGATTCTTGATTTGCTGCAACAGAGAGCGAGAAAGGGGCATGGCAATGTATTTTCACAAATGTATGCATGCCTCGATCCTCGTGCCACCAATCACGCATCTCGATGCATGATGGCCGAGGAGTCGAATTGCACAACTCAATATGGAATGAATGCACATGAAAACTTAACAAAACCTAACTCCATCATGGGTTATCCGGAGTGTCGGTGACTGGGGAATTGAGACACGTTCCGTCACTCGGAGTACGAAACATACCTCGTTTCCCGTGCCCGGGCTAACTCCTATCCCGAACACAATGCAGTATGCATGATATGCATGAAATGCAACTAAGGTACAACCTACATGCAAAATGCTACGAAATGGCATACACGATGCACGAGATGAGATGGCATACACAATGCGCTAATGTACAACCCAGCATACACAATGCTATGAAATGAAATGGCATACACAATGCAATATGGACTTACACCAACACAAGTGGACCTCAGTCACACTCACATAGGAGGCCATAAGATGGAAATGAGACAACTCGAAGTGCGTGCACGCGTGCACGCAAACCGAGGACCGACCTTAAGGCACAAGATGCCACTCTAACAAGACATGGCAAAACATGGAATATGATATGCAAACATGCAAATTTCAGTAGCAAAATGAGATGCAAAACAGTCCCGAAACATGGCAAAATGGTACCCGATGCATGGAACGAGTCCCGAAACATGAAATTTGGCTCATGGAATGACCTATAGCTATGCAATGCATGCATTATTTGAAAATGAGACCTAAAGAAAGATTCAAGGCAGTCCAAAAATAAGCACATTTACAGTTTCGAGCAAAGTCAAACAGTGAGCACAAATGGGCCAAAATTAGCATGCAAAAATGGGCCAAAAGGGGGGTGATTAAGCAAGTAGCAGCTGCTGACTTCAAACACAAGAGGGCCCTTCAACAATGTTGAAGAGGGGGCCAAAATATGGCTATTTACAGTTAAGGATCAGACCCCAAAACAGTGTACAAGTAGGCCTAAAATGCTATGCAAAATATGGCCAACAAGAGGTTTAAACACAAAGTATACAAAGGGTGCCTCAAACAGCCAAAGACCCTTAATGAAACATGAAGAGAGGATCAAAATAAGGCCATTTTCAGTTTGGACCAGAGCCCAAAAACAGAAGCATAAGGGGTTAATAAATCATGCAAAAATGGGGGCCTAGAGAGGGGTACAAAAAGCAAGTGACACATGGAGACCCCAAACAGTGATGAGCCCTTCTTCAATGTTGAAGAAGGGCTCAAATAAGCCTATTTTTAGTTTACCTCATGCTCCAAAACAGATTACATATGGGCCAAAAATACTACTCAAGCAAGATGGCATACAAAGGGGTAAAGAAGGAAGTGCAAGGTGGGGGTCCCAAACAGGGTAGGACCCTTAATGAAAGATGAAAAGGAGCTCAAAAAAATGATATTTCCAGTTATGGCCGGAGCTCAAAACAGTAAGAAAAGAGGGCTAAGAAATGGCACAAAAATGAGCTAGAAAGAGGGAGAATGGTGCTTACCCTTGAAGACCAACCCTTGGCTGCCTTTTGGCTTGAGAAAAAGCTTCCTCTTGGCCCCTGAGAAGACCTCCAAGCTGCTGGAATGGAAGTAGTGGTGTGGTGCTAGGTGGTGATGAAGAAAATGGTGTAGGAGTTGGATGTTTTTTAGGTTGAAGATGGAGATGGAGGGAGATATGTATGCAAAGCTCTTAGCCAATTTTTTGTAACCCTAAAATCTGAAGGGGAGGGGCTGTATATATAAGCAAAAGGGGTGGAAAAGAGGGGGAAAAAAAGGGGGGAAAACACAAATCAAGTTTCCCCCCAAAATGGCCAAACCCTCGGACATGGGTTGTAGTGGAAAACAAAATTCACTTCTAGGACACACTTGGGGAGGGGGGGCATGGCCGGCTAGTTTAAAAGGGCAAAAAGTCATTTCACCAAATAGGTGGCCCGGCCGGCCAGAGGCTAGCTACTTTCAGGACAAAAAAAAGGCTGCAGGGAAGAAAAGTGGCCGGTGGGTGATTGGGAAGTCCAATGGTGGCCATTCAAGTGTCCAAATTGAAGCCCCGGAAGTTATCTTTCCAATGGCGCAAACATTGTATTAAAATTCCTCCTGTGGAAAAAGTTATGCCAGTTTCCGTAAAGCCGCGCAGATTTCGGTCCAACCGGAGTGATGCCCTACTTCAATCAACCATATCTCCCCCGTCCGGAATTGAATTTAGGAGATTCTTGAGTGCAAAATGAATCCCCGGGAGTAAGCTTTCCAACGGTGGTGGCCTCATAGTTTGATTCCAAGTATCCAAATGAATAGGCCCGATTCGGCAAGGGCTGCTTGACTTTCTTTTAACGGTTCATGCCCATTTTCTCCTCTGACTGGATTTCTTCCCTCTTCTCTTCTTTTCTTCAACTTCAAACCCCTAAGTAAGGTGTTTTGAAAGATTTTTCAAAGATTTCATCTCTCTTTCATTCATTTCCACTTTGTCCTTGCTCGGTTTACCGAAAAGCGCAATTTTTGACAAAATGCGAGTCTCGGAACATCGCAGAAACTTTATTTCAAAAATGTTTTGAAAGAGAGGGTTTTAAGTCTAAAATCTTTTGATCGAGATCGTTCTGGTCCAGAACAGGGGTATGAAGTTGAGATTTGACTCTCTCTTTGCCGAAGAAATTGAACCTTTGCCCTGCACACCTTTCTCCACCATGTAAATCATCAGTCGCGTCGAAGTCTTATGGACAGTCAAAAATGGGGTGTCTACAGATACCCAGTGCTGTTGAGATTGTGATACCAGAGAGTAGTGCAAGGCAACTACAAGTTAGGCCTTCGAGGCTTAGACCTCGACCAAACCCTAATGGGTCGCGGAGGGTTGTATGTGGAACAATTAGAGATGAACATTCTAAATTGCCATCGGGGTGGATTGAAGTCCGGATGGGTTGGAAAAGTGGGGTGAGTGTTGGCCATGTTGATAGGGTAAACTCTCTATTTCTTACAATATTTCTTATATATCTTGATTTTGATCTCAATTTATGTTAGTGTTCTATCTTTTCTGAGGTTTATAGTTAATACTTCATTGTTGCGGTTTCATAGTCATAATCTTTTAGATTTGGTTTTTTTTTTTTTTTTTTTGGTACTTGCAAAATTGTTCTATATCTAAATTGTTGCTTCATCAACTTAATTTGTGAATAGACTTGGCACAACTTAGACAAAAATTTAACCTAATTGATACCACTTGATCTAGAAAAACAAGAATTGTTGTAAAAAATAAAAAATAAAAAATAAAAAATAAAAAATAAAAAATAGAAAATAGAAAATAGAAAATATCAAAATAGTGAATTTTTTTAATATCCGATGCACAAAAATATTTTCTTATGGATAATTTTTTTTTTTTTTAGAGATCTAAGAGATGATTAATGTAATTTTTTTTTGTTTTATATTTTAATTGAACTTTTTTTTTAAATGTTTGTAATAACTTTTTAGTATTGATGAATTTGAATGTTTGGCTCTCTATTTTATTCATTTGATTATAAGTAGTAGTCATAAAAATCAAACAAAATGTCACAAAATCAACAACGGTTGAGAATCAAAATTTAATTTTTATGGCAACTACTATATCCAACAATGTCCTGTATCCAGATTCTAAATTTTTTTTTATCAGCAAAAAGAAGACTTTATTAATGAAAACACAGACAAAGTATGGTAAATTACATCAATAAAGAAGAGCTTGGAGCAAGTTCAAGTTCCAACCTCCTAGTTGGTGAGAGACCAACAAACAGATCAAAAGCAAAGAAAATCCAGCAAGCAGTCCACTGCTGAGCAACAAAAAGCCAGAACCTAACACCAATCCTCAAGTTGCAGCCACTGCTAAGCAATCCAATCCAGCCCATAAGTTGCAGCCACTACTAAGCAATCCTATCCTACAAAACTCTGTAGCAGCAAGAAACCAGTGCAAGAAAACCAGCAAGTAACCAGAAATATGATTGGGAAACCAATGGGTTGATCTCAGCAAATACCAGCACAATAGCAAAAACCAACAAAACCCAGCAAAGACCAGCACACTCCCTCCCACCAAATGCAACAGATAAACATCAAATCCACAACAGGGCACAGTAGCAGACAAATCTCAGACCAACCCCATTAGTGCATAATTCAGAACTTCACATTTTGCAAATTGAACACAATATCATTGACTGAGTAGAAAAAAGAATGGCTACAGGCTCTGAACCATAGTGCAATTCGTATTTTAATAAGTTCACACAACTTTTCCAAATCCACATGTGTGTCATTAAACCGACTTTCATTCCTCTACTTCCATAAAGACCATAGCACCGCCAATGGAATGATCTTCTAGAGCACCTTCACCCTTTTGTTGCATCTATAACCAACCCACCACTGCAAAAGACCAGACACTGACCTCGGCTGCACCCAAGATACTCCCCACCACTTGATAACATTGGACCAAATTTTCCAACTAAAAAGGCAACACAGCAACACATAAGTGACGGTTTCCAATTGATTCCTGCAGAAGATACAGTTAACATTTGAAGTATCACTGAGGACTCCAATTCTTTGCAAATAGCAGGATGTCTTGATCCTCCCTTTCTATGCTAACCACCCAAAAAATTTCACTTTCGGTGGAGCCACATTCTTCCAAATGAAATCCCTAAGTTTGCAAGCACAGCAGATGATAATTCATTCCACTTGTAGGCAGAGGCAACAATATACACACCAGACTTTTCTACATTCCATTTCAATCTATCTAGAACTCCATCCCTGAGGGCTGTACCTTCTCATTACATAAAACTCAAAACACTAAATAATATAATTACTTTTAAAATTATTTGAAATGATTTTGAAGTGGGAGAAATAATCAGTAAATGTGTCACTAAAGGAGTGACATTTGCTGACGACTAAAGAAAATCCTCAGTAATACTTTTAGCAATGAATTTTTAAACTTGAACTTGTGGAAACTTTTCTTGATGCAAACTTGTAGCGATGAATTTGGTTGTTTTAGTTATAACTTTCGTTCTCACACTAGCTCATTTTTTTTAGTAGATTAGCACCTTCTGAGTGAATTTTCCTGATTTTGGTCATTTTAGTCTACGATAGTAAAATATAGATGACTGTAATTAATAAATTAATGTTTTGGTGTTGAAATTTAGATATGCTTACTGTTATTTTAGTGAGAATATTGTTATTTTTGTCCTCGACAAGAGTTAGAGAAGGTAATATCATTTCTTCTCAAGTTTCTAGATTTTCAATCAATCACTATTTTGAATGATTCAAGGAAACACATTGATTGAGTAAAAACATGATTGGAAAGTAGATCAGTTTAATTATACATGTTAATTCTTGATTTTTGTGATTGGACATGTACCACACACTATATGAATTGCAGATGATTGGAGATAGATCCTTTCTATTAGATTATTGGCATGGAGATATCCATTTAGCAATTTAAATCATTTACCATTATTATTTAGTAATTAATATGTCAATGTTCTGATGTTAAAATATAGATATGCTTACTGTTATTTTAGTTAGAATGTCGTTGCTATTTTTTCTCAGTAAGAGCTACAGAAGGTAACATCACTTCTTCTCAAGTTTCTATATTTTTAGTTTTTTTTTTTTTTTTTTTTCACTATTTTGAATGATTCAGGAAACACATTGATTGAGCAAAACATGCTTGGACAATAGATTGGGTATATGCGTGTTAGTTCTTGCTTTTTATGCTTAGATATGTGTCACATGCTATATGCGTTGCAAATGATTAGAGCCAAATACTCTCTATTACATTATTGGAATGGAGATATCCATTTAGCAATATAAATTGTATTATGTTGTCATTAATATGTTAATGTTTTGATTTTGAAATATGGATATGATTATTGTTATTTTAGTGAGAATATCGTTGTTTTTGTCCTCAACAAAGAGCTACAAAAGGTAATATCACTTCTTCTCAAGCTTTTATATTTTCAATTATTTTCACTATTTTGAATGATTCAGGAAACACATTGATTGAGCAAAACATTCTCTCCATTACATTACATTATTGGAATGGAGATATTCATTTGGCATTTTAAATTATTTACAATTATTATGCTACCTCTTTTTTCTCTAAACAAACAAATATAACCTAGATATCTTAGTAACTCTTATTCTCTTATCATAAGGATTGTTTGATACAATACTTCAGATTCATACTGAGCATTTGTGCTTGTCTAAACAAACCATATAAGTGCAATGTTATTATGATTCTCATTGGTAAAAATGGTCATTGGCTTTTATATATTCTCAACGTTCTAAGTTCTATATATCTTCATATTTAGTTTTTTGCATTGTAAGCATTGCAAAACTGTTCATCATGAAAATCCTTCTCTCTCTTTTTTTTTGGGGGGGGGGGTTATAATTGAATTATGTAGTACTTTATCGAAAAAAATACTGGACAAAAATGCCGACCTAGAGTAAAGGTTACTACATACCTAGCTGCTCAAGCTCAACGAAAAAAGCGATAGGTATATAAAAGTTATACCTTCTAAATCAGATACATTTTATATATGTTAAGAGAATAAACATAACTTAATATATTGTTGTTAAACATTATCAATAAACTTTGGCTTTAAATCAGTTTATGGTCATATCGATCATATGCTTATTAGCTACTTCACGCCAATGCAGGCATAGCCTCAAAGAAATGGAACAGTGGTCATTGAAGGCTGAGGGACTGTTTGCCATAAGAAAGGATATCTTGACCAATGGACCCTATTATTATATGCCTTTTGTTTTGCTTTATTTGGAAAACTCTTCATCTTCAAAGAGCATGAACTCTAGACCTACCTTTTTAGACATCGTACAATCTTTTTAACTTGTTAAAAGTACCTGTTTTATTGCTTTGACTTAATTTTGTTTTCTCTCTTTTTCCTTTTTTTGTATATGTTCATTGGAAAACAAACTCATGGGTTCTCTAATGCACGCACATAGAGTTGTGAAGTGGATCCTTTGAACAATCCTTTGGTCGAATGCCCATTGTGTGACCTTAATACTATTCTCAGCACAGGTTGAAACAAATTTGATGACATATTGATGATGAAAATTTTCAAGATTGTGGTTAACATTATCAAACTGAAGGGGACAAAGCTAAGAATGGACTAAAAATATAGCTTTGCCAACGTAATATACCGAACTTCTTTGTGTTTTTGCTGTATTCAAACTAAATAACACATCTTTTTTTATCAGCAAAAGAAATAAGTTTATTGATCCTTGGTAATTTCCATCTACAATTCTCATGAACCTTGGTAAATCATTTTTGGAAATTTTAACTGTGTCTACATTTGATTAGAATGAAGTTTTGGGGTATGCATTTGATTGGAATGAAAATTTTGCTACAAAAGAGAGAGAGAAACTAGATAAAGCTTTGGTGAGAAAAAAAACACCTCCTACGGATACCCTACCACTTACATTACTCTTTGAAATTTGATGCACTCAAAATTGAATTTTTTATGATTTATAAGACCATTTCTAGTAAATGATGATATTTCAATTATGTCAATGTTATATTTTAACATATTACAGTGTTAAAATTTCATATTTTCACATATCTGCATTAGCAGTGAATAAGCTATTTTCTAGTATGATTCAGTTTCTACTATACAATGCAATAATATGTTCCTAATTATAAATATTGGTAGTGTATTTCAATTGATATTTTAATTAAAATATTAGATAAATTAAATAAAATTAGATAGTCAGCATTTTATGATCGAATATCTTCAAATTGCATTTTAAATTAAATTATTTTACTACAACGGTTAGTATTTTTAAAAAGAAAATATTTTTGCTATATTAATTTATTAGATTTATATAATAAAAAAATACATTATATTAATTTTTTATAAAAAAAAAAAAAGTTAATAGTCAAACAATCATCATGCTAAATTCATGCAAAATTTGACATGATAAATAAAATAGTGTTGGAGTATGTGCTTTTTTGACAGCAAAAAATGAATTTATTGTTAGAGTGTGTTTCGTACCCATGGTACAAAATCTTAACGATAGCACAATTGAATAGCAACTGAGAGACTTGCTCTAAAAGTATTAAAAATTGCTAGATGCCCCTATTAGTTCTTGAAAAATCATTAATTTTCATTAAGTTACATTTAAAAAAAAAAAAAGACATTGGCTTTCTTAGGGTTTCTTCTTGTCACAAACAAAAACACTTTCTAAAATTGAAGTTAAAGGAAATATTTGAGGGAAACTTCTCAATGTAAAGTTTCATCTAGTTTTGAGCCCTTTTTCTTTTTTTTTTGAAACTAATAAGGAAGAGGTCCATAAAGTATAATGTACTGCAGGTGTATACTATAATATTCTGTAACAGTTGTAACAGCTCTAGTTAGATTGTAACAACATTGGTTAGTTGATTAGTTAGATAATGTGTAGATTGTAACAACATTGGTTAGTTGATTACTTAGGTTGTTAGTTTGTTACAGAAATGCTATATAAATATAGATTGTAATCTCTCATTATAATCTAAGGAAGAAATACAAAAACTACTTCAAGAATTCTTCATGGTATCAGAGCCTGAATAAGGTCCATTAATGGAGTCATCTTCTATTCTAATTCGTTCGAATCTCAATCTGCTAATATCAAATCTTAGTTCTCTTGTGACAATGAAGCTAGATAGCTCGAATTTTGTTATTTGGAAGAATCAAATACAAAATTTGCTTCGAGCAACTGATCTACTCACAATTGTTGATGGATCCAAGAAGTGTCCTGTTGATACAGTGGGAAGTGCTGCAGGAATAGAAATTCCAAATCCAGAAGCTATTAAATGGAAGATAACCGATGCATATCTCCTCAGCTACATAACTGCTACTCTCTCTCCTACGATTTTTGCTTCAGTATTGCATCTTCACACCAGTGGTCAGGTTTGGCGGTTTCTCGACAAACGTTTTACCTCTCTCTCTAGGTCTCATATCCACCAATTAAAGAACAAATTGAGTTCTATTTCAAAGGCATCAGACTCAATGGAGATGTATTTGAGCAAAATCAAAAGTAATGTTGATCAGTTGAGTATTGCTTCATCATTTGTGGAAGATGAAGATATAGTTCTTTTTATACTAAATGGATTACCTTCTGAATATGATGTTGTCAAAATGGCTATTTGAACTCGTGTAGAGTCAATTCCTATGGAGGATCTTTCTGCTCTACTCTGTTCAGAGGCTATTCACATTGAAGGCAAATTAAAACAAGCTTCAAATCTAACTGTTGCTTATGCAACTGTGAAAGATTCTAATGCTTCTACTGCTTCTTCTAGAGGATTTACTTCTTATCATCATAACAGAGGTTATTCTCGTGGTAATTCTAGAGGTTCCTGTAGAGGCACTCGATCCTATTCAGGCAGATCTTCTAGTGGCAAATCTCAAGGAAGAAGAAGGACTATGTTTGGCATTGTTTGCCAAATCTATGGCAAAGCCAATCATATAGATCTTGACTGTTGGCATAGGCTAGACACTCAATTTCAGTCTTCACAAGTTCCTCAGCCCCAACAATTTCAGTCTCACTCTCAGTCATACCAGTCTCAGCCATCTAAGGCATATGTTACCTCTTTAACTGAGGACAATGGTTCTTGTTCCTCTCCCTGGTTTTTGGACTCAGCTGCTTCTGATCATATCACTAATAATCTTCACCAACTTAACTACATTCAACCCTGCATTGCTGGTGATCAAGTCACTATTGGTAATGGTTCTTCACTTCCTATCACTCACACAGGTCAAGGTATACTACCTACTCCTCACCATTCTTTCAAACTAAACAAAGTTTTACATGTTCCTTCCATTAACTCTAATCTTGTCTCTGTGCATCACTTGGCTAAAGATAATCACTGTTCTATCACATTTGATCATTCTTCTTTTGCTATTTAGGATAAGCTTTCCAAGGCCATACTCCATAGAGGTTTTTATGCCAATGGACTATATCAATTTCACACTCCATCCACTGCCTCATCACATGCCTACAATAGTTCAGTTACATCTGCTACTTCTACTGACATTTGGCATCAGAGATTAGGCCATCCATCCTCTCCTAAGTTTCATTTGCTTAAACACAAGTTACCTTTATCTATAGTTTCCAATAAAAGCATAATTTCTTGTGTACATTGCTCTGTAGCCAAATGTCATGGACTACCATTTAAACTGTCTAATTCCACTGTCAATAATCCACTTGCTTTGATTCACAGTGATGTATGGGGTCCCTTTAGTAATTATGCTTCTCCTTACAAATATTGTGTTGTTCATTGATGATTTTACTAGATTTACTTGGCTTTATCCTCTTGTTTATGAAAGTGAAGTGTGTGCCAAATTTATGGAGTTCAAAGCTTTTATGGAAAAACAATTTGGTTTTCCTCTTAAAATTCTTCGTAGTGATGGAGGTAGTAAATACAAAAATTATCCTCTCTAACATTATTTACATACTCATGGCATTCACCATCAGTTTTCATGTCCACATACTCCATCTCAAAATGGAGTGGCTGAGAGGAAGCACTTACACTTCACTGACACTACTATTTCTCTTCTTTATCAATCCTCTATGACTCTTCTCTATTGGTTTGATGCCATTGCAGCAGCCACATGTTTGATCAATCTGTTACCTAGTGTTTCTCTTGATAATTGCGCTCCTTTTGAGTTGCTTTATCACACTTCTCCTAATTACTCTATACTTAAAGTGTTTGGTTGTCTTTGTTTCCCATAGCTTAAACCTTATACTTCTCATAAGTTGGCTCCTAAATCTATTCCTTGTGTTTTTCTGGGCTATTATCCTAGTGTTAAAGGTTATCGATGTTTAGATCCCAAGATAGGCAAAATTCATTTATCTAGACGTGTTACATTTCATGAACATGAATTTCCTCCTCTTCTACTATTCTTTCTTTTGTTTCTTCTCTTCCTCAATTACAGGATTTCTTTTGGTCACCAACTCCTCAGTATAGTTCATCTCAATCCAAGTCTGTTTTGGCCCAGCAGTCCACACAAACCAGGTCCTCTACCTCTCTTACTTTCCCTATATCTGCATAGCCTCGTTTTTAGCCTACATCTGCACAGACACAGTCTACTACTCAAACTCCACCTGCCTGGTCTGCACAGCCTAGCTCTGTCCAGCATCATTCTATCTTGTCTCAGTCAGCTCCACCAGCTAAGCCTTCTTCCTATCCCTCCATTAATATTAATTCTCTTTTTGTTGTTTTACATCTTCCTTCCTCTTTTGCTATCAATTCTTATCCTATGCAAACCAGATCCAAATCTTATATTACTTGTTTTTCTTCTACCCTCACTTCTTTTGTTGACTCATTTCCTTCTTTTGATATTGAGCCCTCTCTTATAAGTCTGCTCTTACTTCTTCAATCTGATTCCAAGCAATGCTTGATGAGTATGCCGCTCTTTAACATCAAGGCACATGGACTCTTGTTTCCTTACCTCCTTCCAAACAAGCTATAGGGTGTAAATAGGTCTTCAAAGTGAAGAAAAATTCTGATGGCTCCATTGCAAGGCACAAAGCCAGACTTGTGGCTAAGGGTTTTCATTAGCAACATGGCATTGACTTTCATGATACTTTTAGCCCTGTGGCCAAACAACCAACTATTCGCATTTTCATCTGTTTAGCCCTTCATAATCATTGGCCTCTCAAATAACTAGACATCTCTAATGCCTTTTTACATGGCAAGTTAGATGAAGAAGTTTACATGAAACAGCCTCTTGGCTTTGTTAATCCTTCTCAACCTACTCTTGTCTGCAAACTTTAAAAAGCCCTCTATGGCTTGAAACAGACCCCTCGAGCATGGTATTCTACTTTCTCCTCCTTTCTCCTCTCTCAAGGTTTTATTCAGAGTCATTATGATTCTTCTCTTTTCATCCATTCTACCTCTTCTTCCATTACCTTTCTTCTTATCTATGCGGATGATATTCTCCTCACTAGCTTTGATCAGTTCTATCTTGCTTCTCTATTAACTCAAATGCACAATGCCTTTTCCATGAAATAATTAGGGGATATTTCCTATTTCTTAGGCATTTCAGTTCAGTCCTTTGCTCAAGGCTTCTTTTTTTCCCAGCAAAAATATGCCTCTGAGCTTCTTCTTAAAGCAGGTATGACTACTTGCAAATCATGTGCCACGCCTACCTCAGCTAAACCCTCTCTTACTGCTTCTAATTCTCTCCCATTCTCCTAATATTTTCTCTATCGCAGCCTTGTGGGTGCCCTTCAGTATCTCACAATCACTCGACCTGAGCTCTCCTATGCTGTCAACCAAGCTTGCTAACATATGCATGCTCCTATTGTGGGTCATTTTTTAACTGTTAAACGTATCTTGCACTACATTAAAGGCTCCATTTCTCATGGTCTTTTGTTTGCTCCTGGTTCTTTTAATCTCACTGCCTACTCTGACTCCAATTTGGCTGGTGATGCCACTGATAAACGATCCACCTCTGGTTACTATGTGTTCTTGGGTTCCAATCTCATTTCTTGGTCCTCCAAGAAACAATCCACTGTGTCTCGCTCCTCGACCGAGGCTGAATATCGGTCATTAGCTCACATTGTTGCTGAGATCACTTGGTTACAAATGCTTCTTACTGATTTTCACATTCCACAACCATCTCCACCTGTTTTTTGGTGCGACAACCTGTCTGCCTTGTCCTTAGCTGCTAATCCAGCCTTCCACAATAGGACTAAACACATTAAAGTGGACTGCCAATTCATCTGAGAAAAGGTTGCAGGTCACAAGTTCCTTCTCAAATATGTTCCCTCTCTGGATCAATTGGCTGACATCTTTACAAAGTCCTTATCGACTGCCAGATTTTCCTTCCTCACTTCCAAGCTTCGTGTTGGTCTTCCCCCTCTCAGCTTAAGGGGGCATGATAAAGAAGAGGTCCATGAAGTATAATGTACTACAGGTGTATACTGTAATATTCTGTAACAGTTGTAACGGCTTTAGTTAGATTGTAACAGCATTGGTTAATTGATTAGGTAGATAATGTGTAGTTGGTTAGTGGTATAGTTAGGTTGTTAGTTTGTTACAGAAGTACTGTATAAATATAGATTGTAATCTCTCATTATAATCTAAAGAAAAAATACAAACTACTTCAAGAATTCTTCAGCAAAAAATTTTATTGGTGATCAAAATGCATTACAATTACAACAGATAACATCAATAAAGACCCATTTGAAGAGGATCCAACTAGAATAATAAAAGCTAGAGAAAACACAGCAACAAAGACAAAAAAGACAGGACAAGCACCTTATACTCTTCTTCCTGAAATGCACCTTCTCACTTGCCTAAGATTAAGCACAAAATCCTGAACTGTAAAACTATGCTCTGAGTAATATGGTCTCAACCATAATGCAACTTTGACTTTTATCACTTCACATAACTCAGCCACATTAGGGACTAATGCATTGAACACAACATCATTTCTAAGCTTCCACAGGGACCACAGCACAACCAAAGGTATGCCCCCTCCAAATTTTTTGCTATCCCACCATAGAAGTAACCTTTCAACAATTCCAGGTAAGGCCTCTTGAACATCCTACCAATTCAGCATTTCAGTCCACACAGTTGACGCAAATAGGCAAGACACCATGACATGGTTCACAGTTTCAATCTCAGCTTTGCAAAACACACATAAAATTGATGCATTGCTTTGGAGCACACCAATTCTTTGGAGAAAAGCCCATAGTGGTGGAATTTTTTATTTTTTATTTTTGAAATGAATTACTTCCTAGGATAATAATTCTAAGAGCTCATCACCATAGTCCCATCTAAAAAATTCAGTAATCAATTCAAGTCAAAATGTGAACATCATTAGTGTGGTTAATTAGTGTTGGAGAATCTAGCAATGTATAGGGTTACCATTACTGCATTAATCATTTCTAAGGATGCTGAATATATTTTAGATAAAAAAAATTACATTAAGTTAGCTAATTCTATAAGCTGTCATTTAAATTCAATAGATGGAACAACCATTATTGTAATTTGCATCATAACTAAAATAATCATATTATTTATAATTCGATTCCTATAATTTCAATTTCATCAATTTATATATTACACTTTTAATTTTTTTTACAATGTGGTCTCTTTGTCAATTATCATTAACATTTTGGATTTAAACCAACAAAAAAAAAAAAAAGTAACACGTGTGAGACTTAAGGGACCATAATGGATTTCAAAAAATTATGGGGATTATTAGTATAACTTTTTTTTTTTTCTTGTGTGGGAATTGCTAAAAATTCCCACGTGATTTGCATGTGGCCTACACATTGAAATGCAATTGAAAGTGTGAGATTTAAATTGATAAAATTTGAAACTACAATGATCAAAATAAAATTTGACTCAAATTGGAGATACCAACAATGTAATTTTTATTTTTATTTTTTCAAGAATACATTAGAATAAAAGAGAGTGGAATTTGTGTCACCACTTCACCATTTGACCTTCCCTTAATAGCTAATCCAACAGCTAGATTATCCTAATCCTAAGTAAACCTACACAACCCAATTCTTGATTTTTGTTTTCTTCATATCTGTATAACTCTCTACTCTCTATAACAAGTCCACATAAAATTTGTTATCTCTCTGTCTCTCTCTCACTCAAAAAAAAAAAAAAAAACTCATCTCTCTCAAAAATGAGAGATGACTATGATCTTCTATCTTTATTGATTGCTCCCTATTTGTTTTTTATTGGTGGAAGTTAGTTGTAAATTGTTAGATTAGCACGCTGGGGGAGTTGAACCTCCAACCTCACCCTTGCAAGCACCTAAATACTACACCCATGCCATTTGGCCACAAGGCCATCGTCGATTGCTCACCAATTTCTTTGATATATATATATCAGTAGATCATGCTATTTCAATTGTGTTAATGTTAAAATATTATATAAATCAAATAAAATTAAATGGTTAGTATATTATGATAGAATATCTTCAAATTGTATTTCCAATTAAAATTATTTTAATTTGACGGTTAGTATTTTTAAAACAAAAATATTTTTGTTAAATTATTTTATTGAATTTATATTAAAAAAATACATGATATGACATTTAGAGGGGACGATATAATAAATTTAAAGACTTAGTCCATCATGATTCTCCTAAGGACATTTAGGGCTAGTTTGACATGTACTAAATAAGCCAAAAAGTCAAAAAGTCACTATCTTATTTAAGTCACATCATCTTATTTAAATCACATCACCTCTCTAACACATCACATCAAACCCAACCCAAACCCAACCCAAACCCACCAATAAGTCAAAGAGTGAATGTTTACTCTTCGAATCTCTTTCATTGCGTTTTATTTCCTTGTACCTGTAAATTTCATGTTTTTATTGGAATTTTTCTTTGCCGATTCAAAAAAAAAAAAAAAAAAAAATTAAGGGGGAGGTCATATGCTCAACTCTTCCTAAGAGAAAATTTAATTAATAAGACAAACATTTGGTGCTTTGCAAAGGTAATGAGGCTAACTCCCATAGGTGCTACTCTAATAATTAACAACTAATTTTTGCCGATTAAAAAATAAATAAATAAAAATAAAAATATATATAATAAACTGAAAGAAGTTAATAATTAAACATTTATCCATTTATCGTGCAAATATCGGTGCTAAATTTGGCATAATAAACAACACATTATTAAAATGCTTGCACGGAATTTTAAAAATAACATGATTAAATAGTCATTGCTAGGATAATCACTAAGAGCTCATCACCATAATCCCATCACAAATTCACTAATCAATTCATGCCAATAATGTGAACACCATTAGTGCAGTTAATGTTGGAGATTCTGGTAATCCACATGTTACCATTACTGGATAAATCATTTCTAACCTTGCAATAAACCTCATTAGACCATATTAATTATGACAACTCAGTGTAAACTCACACACAAAATAAATTATACGAATTATTAGAGTAATTTATTTATTTTTCTTTCTTGTGTGGGAATTGCTAAAAATTTGCTCGTGAGTTACATGTAGTCTTTTTTCTTCCAAAGTGATAATAAAAATCGATAGAAGGACCACATTGAAATATAATTAGAAGTGTGAAAACAAAAAATTCAAAAGGAACCATAGGAATCACCAGTGTAATTTATCCATTTTTCTTTCTTATGTTAGAGTTGCAAAAAAATTGCCACATGAGTTGCACACGGCCAATACATTGAAATATAATTAAAAGTGTAATATTTAAATTGATAAAATTAAAATTATATGTACTAAAATGTAATTTTTTTATTATTTTTATTTTTTTTAAAATACAAGAGTCAAACTGGTGTCACCTCGGAGTGACTTTTGTTGGGAATCATGTTCAAATCTTTACATGGTGGCCTTTTTAATAGGGCAACCCAATATGGACATCACCATTTAACCTTCCCTTAATAGCTAATCCAACAGCTAGATTATCCTAATCCTAATTAAACACACAACCCAGTTCTAGATTTTTGTTTTCTTCATATTTGTGTATGGTCTGTAACTCTCTACTCTCTATAACTAGTCCACAGAAAACTGGTTATCTAACCCTCTCTCACTCTACATAAAACTTGTTCTCTCTCTCTCTCTCTCTCTCTCTCTCTCTCTCTCTCTCTCTGTGAAATGGCAGATGACTATGATCTTTCTATCTTTGTTGACTGCTCACCAATTTGCTCTGATGTATCAGCTGATCCAGAGCTTGAGGCCTTACAAGCTGAGTACAAGAGATCTAAATCAAAATCCAAGGATCAAGCAAAACATGAACCTGATGAAGCACAATCTTCTCTTAGATCACTTGCTGAGAACAATGTGGCAAAGGGTACAAGTGAAAATCCACCCCCACCCCCACCATCGGCGGTACTAGAAGAAAACCCTAGAAAACGAAAGGGACGACCACCAAAGATGGTGGTGCTGCAAGAACAATTAGAGCCCGAGGGATATCCTAGTTGGCTACCCTCAGGTTGGGTTATACTGAGAAATACTCGAGTGAATGGTAAAAGTGCAGGCCATGTTGACAAGGTAAATTCAAGATTTTTTTTTTTTTTTTTTTTTTTAATCAGCAAAGAAGATAGATCTTTGTGCCTTCCATGGAAATGGATCTAAAAAAAAGCATTGGATCTATTTCTAATATGTATATATATATTTTTGGATATCTATGAAACGTGTTGTTCTATCTTTTTTTGCTTGAAGTGGAATAGGGTTTAGTAATTTCCCTAATGAGATTATACCTTTGATCCATTGATTTTTCACATTTATGTGTTTTTGGAAACACAAATCATAGATTCTAACTTTGTGAATGGAGTAGATATAGATCGGTTGCTGGTATTGCACAAAGAATCACTTTAATGAATCAGTGTTTCTGAATTCAAAAGATCTCCAAATTTTTTTTAAAAAATAATAAAAATCAAAGACAACTTTGTGCAATTCTAGCAACTCATTTGTGTTTAATTTATTGACAAAGTTGTCTTTGCTTTTTATTCTATTTTTATTATTTTATATTTTTGGAAAGTTGCCTTCTCTTTTATTATTTTTAATTTTTTTTTTTTTGGGGGGGGGATTTCTTTGAATTCAGAAACACTAATTTATCAAAGTAACTCACTGTTGATGAGTCAATGTTTCTGAATTAACTTTGATGAATTTAGGGTTTTTGTGGCTAACTTCTATTTGATCTACTGAACTGATGGAATTATAACTTCTTGACTCTCAACTTTACTCAAGGATTTTTATCAACAAAGTTTGAATGATTCTTTTATTTTATTCACTTGATTAATTCCTAAGATGCACGAACACAACACGATACAAGTACAAAGCGGACTCATCGACACAAAACTTTTCAAAACATGTAAGAAGTTATATATCATATATATAATTTTGCAAAATATAATTGTATATTATGTCAAGAAGTTATAATTCCATGCAAAATATATAATTTTATATATGTATTATATCGTAGAAAATGATAAATAACTATCATATATCATATATAAGAATATTTAATTCAAAAATAATATTTTTTAAAGTCTAAAAAAAGATAATAGATATAAATTTCTATTATTTTTATTTTATCATTAAATTCGAAATTATTTTATTCAAACTTATAATATATTTTGTATGTATGCATCTAAGTGTTAGAAAGTGTCTAATGAGTGTCGTGTCACAAATTGAGATAAGCTACTTCAATCTGCATAAACATAAATAAATAAAATTAAAAATCTTTTTCTCCTGGGCTAGGGCAACATTTTTTTTTGTTTGTTTTGTTTAAAGATTGGGAAATTTGCAACACTTTAGGGTTTCTTTAGCAATCCACAAAACTAGACATGCACGCAGGCCTTGATTGCATTTTCCCATTGGTACAGAGAATTGCCCGACATATTTCCTTTTGTGCTTGCATTAACTCCATTTGATTTTTATTTTCCTTCTCTCCCTTATTTGCATTTGTTATTCATGAGGAGAAGCAGATGAGTTGCAAGGTTTATACAATTATTCAGAGTTAAATAGTAAATTAATCGCAGAAAAAAAGTGATCTCAACATCTTAGTTATTCGCATTATTTGTACACAAGCCTTTAATTGTACAGCAATATTAGGTATCATGAAAAACTTTTTATGAAAATAATCATGAAAATTTTGTGACTTTTGGATTACACTTAGAATAAAACACCACACACTAATCAAGGTAATCTAAGGATCATAAATCTTTCACAATCATTTTCATGAAAAAACTTTCATGATTCCTAACTTTTCTCTTAATCATAGTTGTGTAAAGAAAATATTGAACTACTGTTGTATTATGATTATCATTGAAACTAGTGAGTTTTATTTTTACTTTGACCTTTTCTTGTGTGTATTATTCCGCTTGCGCAGTATTTCATTGAATTGAGCACTAGAAACCGATGTCGCTCTAAAAAAGAGGTGCTTCAGTATACTTCCAAGCAACAAAATGAGCAGGCATACGCAATGCTTCGAATACCTGCTCATTTCACTGAATTGCACCATACTTATTTCACTTTCCTTGAAATTTTTAGAAACTCACTTTTTTTCGCTTTTGCAGCTAGGTCCTTCACTATATTTAACAACACTACTAGGTTTAACTGCTCCTATTTGTAATAACTAATCATTTTTTGACAGTTGATTATTATGTAACATTAATCGAGTTACATTTCGAATAATTTGTAAGTTGAGATTTAATTATATGACTAATTACCCATAATAATTGCTTCTTGCAGGTGGATGAAGGACGCGAGGGCAATGGCAGTCAAGGCATTTCCAGCGATGAGTAAGCCAAAATGTGCCGTAGTTGTTGATTGCATACAATGGCGTTGAGAATTTGAGATCAAAGCCTTTTAAATAATACAAAAGATGGTTTGTTGTGTTGAAACCATAGTGATTATATATTTTGGGAAGGTTAGACAATGATTGTTTTCTCTTTATGAAATAACTGAAACTGTTCTTTATTTTTGATTTTGTATTATTGAGTGCGTGTGCGTGTGTGTGTATTAACATAAGAGTCATGCTTTTGATTATTTGAGCTTCAATATCAATTCACCACAAAGAAAAACAGCTTTAAATTCCCAGCGTTTTTTATTTTATCCTAATAAAAGTCACAAAAATGTCGGCAAAAGCCTTTGATGCATTTTTCACAAATGCCAAGAAAGTAGTGTCACAAATATTCCTTGAATTTACTAACGCCGGGAATAATAATAAAACGGTGTTTATGGAAAATGCAAGGAATTATATTATATGGTAGCTTTTTTATAAATGTTAGAAAAGTCTTTTTTTCTTGTAGTAATTTCCTTTCTTTCTTTCACCCAAAAAATTTTCTTTCTTCTTGACCTCGTCTGATGAAAAAGGTTCATAGTCCTTGAGTTTTTTTTTTTTTCAAACGTCCTTAAGGTTTAGGTTGTTGAAAATAGTAATTCACAATTTTCTAGACTATTTATGCTGAGTGGTACATTTGTTTAAATTCTTTTTGTTATAGGAATGTATTGAGTAGATTTGCGTAGGAATATGATATGGTTATCTACATGAAATTTCTCTCTACAATAATCTTCTTGCAAAGATGATTTTATTTTGGGCTTAAACCATGATTGATTGTATTTTGGGCTTAAACCATCTACTTAAACTACCGTTGTAAGATTATTGTAACAGTGATTGTAACAGAATATCTTAGTTCTATATAAAGGACAAGGTAGGGAAATTCATGTAACCCAAACAAAACAAAAATTAGAAATATACTGGCATATGTGAGAGGGAGAAATTTACAATGTGCACCCTTTCAAATGGTGCACATTGTAAAAAAGTTAAATTTTTTTATGATAAATGTTATGATTATTTGTGATGTGTGTTATAACATTTTGTAATAAAGTTATGAATAGAAAATTTTTGTTAGACACTTTGAGATTTTATTATAACATTTTTTAGTGAAAAGAGTTATGACTTTTGTAATGAAAAAGTTATTATATTTTGAGTTTAAGTTATGAAATTTTGTAAAAAAGTTATGAAAAACATACAATATGTACCTTTTTGAGAGTGCACATTGTAACATCTCTCACATGAGAGAGATTACATAGTTACGTTATGCTTATACACACTAGTTATGTTATGCTTCCATTGCTCGTAACTAGGATATGCTAAGTAATTCTATAAAAACCTACCATGCAGGTTAGAACCAAAGAATGCTAAAATTAGTACAATATAATTCGTCAAACCCTTATTATCTCAATGTAATTCAATTTCTCAAGCTAAGAAAATTTCTTAGGTGATCAAAATAAATAAATAAATTAGTACAACCAAATTTAATTTAGTTATTGACATTTGAGAACCCAATCACTCAAATCTCTTACTAAGGCCCTGTTTGGTAGAGCTGTGAGAAGCTGCTTATAGCTTATGCCCAAACAGCTTATAGCTTATAACTTTCAGCTTAAGCTGATTTCCAGCTTATTCTCAAAGCATATCCAGCCCAGCTCACAGAATAAGCTGGTTTTCAGCTTCCACAAAGCTATAAGCTATAAGCATAAGCTAACCCAAACATATCAAAACAGTTTAAATTAAGCTGAAAGCTGAAATTAAGCCCTGACAAACAGGGTCTAAGGCCAAGTTTAACAAGTCCATAAAAAGTCAAAAAATTAAAAAAATACTCAAAAAGTTAAAAAGTTAAATACTATTCACTAAAAGTCAAAAATTACGGTCGCACAACTCTCAATCCTAATTTTCCCATACACACTAATTTATAAAAAATTTTAATACAAATTTTCCCATAAAAAGTCAAAAAGTTAACCCAAATATCCATATTTTTTTTCTCAATTTTTTAGTCCAAAAAGACAAAAAATACACTTATTTAGGACACCCCAAACAACCCCTAAATTAAGATAAAATGAGTCAAGATGAATTAATGACAACTAAAACCGGACAAATTAAATTTCTTGTTGGAAAATAAAGACCTGGGAATTTGAGTGGTGGGAGAGCAAGGAAATACTGTGATCGATAGGAAGAGAATCTACTGGGAACAGAAAGAAAAATAGAGAGGTAAGTCATGTAGCGTGGTTGGACCTCACTTCAGATTTGGAACCTATTGAGGCTCTTCACAGTCTTGAGGCTGTGGAAGCTCTTAAAGTTGACACTGTTGAGACATTCTGTCGGTCTTCTACCGGTCATGGCCATGCGAAAAGTAGAAAAATAAAAATCGACTATGCAAATACAGGAGAGAGAGAGAGAGAGAGAGAGAGACTCAATGCAAACATAGTTGATATATTCCATAGATAAAGGATGCAATTATAAAAGGTCCAAGGCACAGCTTATCACAAAGATAAAAAACAAAAAAACATTAGAACAACCTAGCATTGAGTACAGGAATACGACACATGATAACCAAAAGACAACCGAGGTATACATATCAAAATAAACATATAGAGAGACAAAATTTCGTGACATCACCTCATTGTTCACAATTAAAACAAAAAATAAAATAAAATTGGCATACCCCGGTTTTTTTTTTTTTTTCTTTTTTTTTTTATCAGCTATATTGGTATCGACTATATTGTTAGTATTGCTACTATATTATATCTATGATATCAAATGAAAGGAAGAAAATTACATTTTGATCTTCTTAACTGCTATCTAAAAAGGTAATTTCATACCATCCCGCCAAAATCTCTGCATCTATCATTGAACGAAGAATTCCTCCATCTTTTGAGCTCAAGCCTCTGCTTTCTATCGGTTTTTGGAGATTTTCTCAGCATTCCTGCTCTGATTTCTGATTGGATACCCGATTTCAACCGCCTTAATAGCCCGCTACACTGCTGATGAGCAGAAGAGTAGATTTGTTTGGTGCTTTGCTCATATGGTCTAACCACTCTCTGGCAGGTAGATTCCCATTTCGCTTGTAAATATGCAAGCGACCGCCAGGGAGGAAGAGGCATTGAGTTCTGCTTGAGAGACAATCTTGCAGCTTCCACCATTGCTTGAAGGAGTTGTTTGAGCTTGGAAATGGAACCTACATAAACCGGTGGAAGAGCTCTCAAAACCACATCATAGGATCGAACAGCTCTTGCTATTTCAAAGTGGCTTCGAAAGTCAATGTCAATGATGTAACGTTCCGAGCAGCCGTCATCACAATGGTTGATCACATCAATGAACTCATGTTCACCTTCATTATAAGCAGCACAAAAATATTTATAAAGAATCAAGCCATATTGAGTAATGATACACAAACAGAATTTATATACAAAAAATTTATCAAGTAATAAAAACAGCTTTTTAAAATGAAAAAACATATGGAAACAGCTTTTATGGTGGAAATGGAAACAATAAATTCAAAGCACAGAAAAAATGCAAACACACCTCCAGGAATTTTGCCAACACTCTGCCACTTGGTTGCACATATAGCTGCATCATAACCAGAAGATTGCAAGAGCTTTACAAGGGAGAGCCTGATGCAGCTAGCACTACACAAGTCGGATTTATCGAACTGATGGTTGGCCTCATCAATAGAGAGAATTGAGGATTGAACCACTGTTACAAGATCACTCTCATACTGGTCCACTGAGTGCTTATACAACTGCAAAATAGCTGAAAATCAGCAAAGAGTTTGAGATTTTCAAACAAAAAACTCACCTTTGGGGGAAGTCCTAATTGTGAGTTTGATGTCATGAACCTACGTATGTAGATATATTCTCATATTCACAGTTGTGTGCATATCTTCTATTTTAAGAATTTACCTTAGTATAAATGTTTGTCTTTAAGAATCTACGGTGTGCCTATGTCCATGCAACACAACTAATAAAGGGAGATGCATATTCATATTAGCAGCCCAAACATGCATACACTTGGATGAAGTGTGCCCATCAATAACACCTACATTAGCGATGGCATCTCCCAAAATCACTTTTCATACTATGGATGATGGAAGATGAGTTGGCTAAGGGATACCCTCTAGAAGATGGAAGGCACTGAGCTGGCTGGAGATAACCAGAGGTGGAGGAGAGAGTAAAGGCAACCTTAACCAGGGGATGGTGTGGCCATGAAGAGCACTGTGTAGTACCGGGAAGCAAAAGGTGATGGATGTTCATTGCATACATGGAAGGCGTCCCCTTATATAGGGTGGCCAAATCATGGGGGGTCAGGTGGCTCAACCTCCTTGGCTAAAGATAGCAGAGGGAACTTTGGGCAACTCTGCATTCTAAGCATTGGCCTCGAGAAAATTTCACTTTATTAGGTAATTCCTAGTTCCTAGACTTCTTGAGCAACAAGAACATTACTTATATTTTGATGTAAATCCAACTATAGGACCTCAATTAATCATTTGGGGGAAAAAATTGGCAGTATCTAAAAAATATATTTTTGCCAAACAATAAACAATAAGTCCAAGTAATCATTGATAAATGAAGTAACTAAAGATGCCAATAATTAATTAATGCTAAAGTACATATACCCACTTCATTCTTATGATGTAACTATATTAACCAGAGATTTCCTAGACCTCTTGAGCAACAAGAACATTACTTATATTTTGATGTAAATCCACCTATAGGACCTCAATTAATCATTTGGGAAAAAATTTGGCAGTATCAAGAGAATTTATTTTTACCTAGCAATAAACAATAAGTCCACGCAATCATGGATGATCAAATGAAGTAACTAAAGATGTCGATAATTAATTAATACTAAAGTACATATACCCACTTCATTCTTAAGATGTTACTATATTAACTAGAGATTTGGACGGTTTTGTGAACACATTTGCAAATACATTTCATAAATGCTAACAAAAGCTATCTAGATGAATATTCGCCATCATTATAGATAACCATCATTGATGATAAATGACGTAACTATAAATATCAATAATTAACGGGAAATTCAGCCAACTCTGCATCCTAAGCACAGATCTCGAGAAACAGAACATACTTGGACTGTGTGTAGCACTATTTTCACTTTATTAGGTAGTTCCTTGACTTCTTACTGCCAAGAACATTTATTCTATTGAGACAAATTAGATATTATTTTTAACTAGCAATAAATAATAAGTTTTTTCAAGTAATCATTGATGATAAATGAAGTAACTAAAGACATCAAAAATTAATCAATGCTAAACTACATATAGCCGCTTCATTCTTAAGATGCCGTAACTATATTAGCTAGAAATTTGAACGGTTTTGTCGATGCATTTACAAATACATATCATAAATGCCAACAAAAGTTGGCTAGATGAATCTTCGCCATCATTATAGACAACCATCCTTACATCTCATCTCATCACCTATTCATATACATACTTCTACTGTTTCAAATTATACCCCTTTTAACAATCACCCATCTTAGCATTATTGTTCTTTAAATATGAAGCCATCTATTGCATAAATCATGACTCTTCTAACACCTTCTCATTTTTACCTTCAACACTTGATTGGCCTACAATAATCACATGTCTACCCGTGTTTATGTGTCACAGTCACTCAATATTTTGTACAAAGTAAGATGCCTAAGATCATACATTTACAATGTCGAGTACTGAGTATGGACTTCGAGGCCATCAATAGTAAAAGAGTGTAAGTGGAATAGCTCCCTCCCTCCCTCCCTCTCTCCCTCCCTCTTATATATTCTATTGGAAATCTCTAGGGAAGATGTATTTTTCTCTATAAAATTGTAAAAACTTCATTGAAGTACATTTCCAGTTGCCACTCGCAAAGGAGGCAACTATTAAGTGTTTGAATAAGCAATGCCCTTTAACATGTCAAGCATGTAATATAGTGTCTAGGTATGTTGATTTCTTTATTAAACCATGGTTCTTGAGAGAAAATATAGTAAGCATCCCACTTGGAATGCAATAATGGTGTTAAGGCGGTGATAGTAAAATACATTTGAGAGTGGACTATTGCAATGATGTAAACAAGGATGGGCATCATTCAAATTAAGCGACACGACACCCAATCAAAACTCGCAAAGTGTTAATAAGTGTATACATGTTGTGGAAGATGTTTTAAGTCTTTGAAGAAAATAAAATAAAAGAATAGCAGGTAGTGATGCTGAGGTGCAGTGTTTTGAAAAGAACAGGAAACATAAAACAAAGTGCAAAAAAGGGGAAGGTGAGACTACAGATGTATATATGGCAAAAGACAAGTGTCTTGCGCATTTGATAAAACAATCAGATCAGAAAATGAGTTATATCTTACTATTTCTTTCGTTTTTCAAATCCATTTGTAATGTGTATGTTTTACTACCATTTCCTGCCTAATATTTCTGAAACTTCCACATGTATCTTAATATTCATGACATGATTTGCAGTTCAAAGTACAAAGAAATGGAAATTGCTTCACAGCAATAATCCAAATTTAACAATTGTTTATAGACAGATCTTGTCTCTTCAGTTACCGTGTGGGTTGAAGTCATTATTAAACCTCCAACTTAAAGTCCTATCATGGCACACATTACACAATGCTACGCAAATTCACACAAGTTAACAAGTCATTGCTTGCAACAACCAGGTTAATGCACATTTAATTTTTTTTCTTTTCTTTTTTTCCTATGATTTTGTTATTGTGTGCCTTAGTAAAACATTTAGTAAAATATTTGGGAACCCTAATATTTTTCGTTTCTGTATGATTTGTACGACATAGAATTCGCAGTTATGACCTAATTTGGTTCTAAAACCAAGGGACTTCAAATGCAACTATTGCCGTGTTTAGAAAAATAGTAACTAGAGAAACTACATCAATACCTCACTAGGGTTCCAAAAATGACATAGTAAGACAAAATTAGATGAGAGAGAGAGAGAAGCACCAAAATCTTATCGGCGAGAGAAGCGAGATCGGAGGAACCAGAATCGCTCTCGCTGCTACACCAAGATTCGTTTCCGCTGCTACCATTCTCCAAGAAATCTCTGACCATAATAGACAAATCATGCTCGCTTTCGTGGCTAAAACCAGCCAACTGTCCTCCTCCTCCTCCTCCGCCACTGCTGCAACCACCAAATCCTCCCAGCCAACTACTCGAAGCCAATTCTCTTCCTCCGCCGCCGTGAATGGCGACCGGAGCTCGGTGTTGCCGATCCATCGCCGCCTCCGAATTCGAAACTCGAGATCCTGATTTCGATAGGTTAAATCTATCTCAAAATCGATTCGACAAAGAAACTAAATTATAGTTTTCCGAGAAGAGAATTGAAGGCCTAATTTGAAATTTGGGAAGGCTGCTGCAATTTCAATTCTAATATAGCCAGCGGGAATTCATTCAAGAAAGGCTGTTTGCTTCTTTCGATGTGCAGTTGGTTCGTGGAGGGTTCTACTTCTACAATAATAACGCGGAGAAAGACGAAAGGAAGGTGAAATACAATCCGCAGGCGCCGAAAGTTTTGGGTAATTCTATTTTAATCGTGTGGTCTCCTTTTAGAAATAGTCTGCTTTTTTTGATTTTTTAATTATTTTAGTTTTGTTTTTTTTTTTTTTACTTTTGTAAAAAAAAATGTAATAATTATAATTTAAATATAATATTTTGTCTTATTAACTTATATAGTCAATTTTATCTTTTGTGTTTTTTTTAGCCAAAAAGTCAAAACTAAACATACCTTTAATGAATTAAATTTCTATTATAATTTTATCATTAAATAAAAAGGTAAATTATAAATACACTTCTTGAGATTTGATTAAAATACGAATCATCCCATATAGTTTTGAAAATTACATTCCACTCTCTGAGGTTTCTAATTTCATAACAAATCGCCTATTTTATTAATAAATCATCAAGTTAATTAATAGTTTTTAATGATATTAAAAATATTTTTCAATTAATAATTTAGGTGATTTTATTATTGTATAAGATAGCAATTATGAATTTCATTTTTTTAGTTAATTCTGTTAAATAAAAAAATTCTAATAAGGGGGTATTTGTAATTTTTCAAACCAGAAGAAACAATTTATATTTTAAGCAAACCTCAAGGAGTGTATTTGTAATTTACCCAAAATAAAATGATCACTATAAATATTAATATACAACAAATCTTAAAATTAAATTTTTTTGTACACATTTTTAGGAACAAAAATTCTCAGTATATATCTTTTGAAAACAAAAATATCATGCTAAGGCCTACATTGTCCTTTTATTATTTTTCACTCTCACCATTGTTGCACTCCATTTTACTCCCATCATTCTTGATTTGTATGATGAAAGATTTACAAAATCATAGAAATTTAAATTTAGAGAAGAATATGACTTTACAACCAATGCAACAATGAAAAAGTGATATTTTACGTATGAAAGTAGCTTTTCTTTTCTTTTCTTTTCTTTTCTTGCAAGCAAAAGAACTGTTATTATTTTGTAAATTCAACTTCCATAGGATTGCGGGGAAAAAAAAAATCAATGATGAAAACTTTTCATATGATTTGTTTTAAGATTTTGTTTGATCGTAATGAAAATTTACTATCATCGTTGATCACGAACTAAAAAAAAAAAAAAAAAGTTTTCATCAACTTCCATCAATTTTTTCATCATTTCATCATTGATTAGTTCTAGAGATGTTGGTGAATTGTTGGATATGCTGGAGTTACTATTGTGATGTGTGTAAATGTGTTTTGTGTGGTGTGTGTTTAAATTATGAGTTATGGATATATTTAGAACATTTGATGTATGGAATGAGAAAAATATAATGTAACTAAATTAATAAGTGTGTAAACTAAGAAATGATATGCACAGAGTGTAAATGGGATGTGAAAATAAAATTACCCCGAAAGTTTTAAATTAACTAAAATAACGGTTACAGCCCTTATATAATTAACAATTGATTGATTTTTTTTAGATAGGATAATAATTGATTGATATTGGCCTATTTTGACATTTAAGTTAGAAGTTAATTTTTTTGATTTTTTTTTTAGCTGGTTTAGATCATATCATCTTAAAAAAATCAAAAAGTCCACTTTTAACTTACTTAATTCTATTTTCACACACCTATTTATTTCTATGCACATCATTTCTCAGTACACCCACTTAATTAATTTTGTTATATATTATTGTTCTCAATCTACACACCAGATGTTTCAATTATACCCCTAACTCATATCTTTGTACACAAACCACCTAAACCCTCCTTCCACATTTCTATTCAAAATTCTAGACTCATTTTCCACACACTCATTTTTTATTTCACTGTAACTTGTTTTTCCTGCTACTTTTGAATACGATAGCCCTACAGTTTGGACTCCATATGGTTTTGAATTTGATTTCACAAGTGCAATGTGAAATAGATAAACACAAATGAGTCCAAATCCGACAAATCTTTTAGAAAATTGATTTTGAATCAAAATGCAAAAAATAAACTACTTTGTCAAATTTCAGAATCGTCACCTAAATATTTTTTGAAAATTTAGGAAACCCGAGACTCGTGCCAAAGGCCACTTATCCGTCATCACCAAAGTGTCTCGACTCGGGAACTTAAGTATGAGAGGAGAATGTCATGAATTGAGCGCCCCACTCACCCAATCAAAGATCGGCCTCTAATCATGATGTGATTCTTATTTACATTATATGCTCTTATTCTGATTATTAGGCTAACTTTACTATGTGATGCACACAAGTATTATCACGACCCAAACCCGCCCCCATAGGTTTAGCATCGTAACCGGCCAGTAATCCTGGGATTACCGAAGGCCTCTGAAACAAATTAACATAATATTAGGGGCTAGCGGAAACAAATAACAAATATACAACATTCATTGAGTTGTGCAGACTTATATGAGGCATAAAATTTTTAACTTTATTTACGTACATATACACATCATCATATATATACATATTCTAACTAGATAAAAAGGGACTTAGCCTTATTTACAAAATACACAAAGGCTTGTCTAACTGAACAGGAAAACAAAACTTGAACCTAAAGCACTTAGCCATAACCACTAGATATGTCTGGAACCTCCACGGAAGGTACATAGGTTGGCTGTCAAAAACTGATTCCAGGCGCCTCTAAGCTTGGTCACGCCCTGATCACCTACACACATATATATAAAACAGTGAGCTAGTGCCCAGTGAATAATAACAGAGTAAAGGGTGAATGAACGATGTCCATCACAAAGTTAAAAATTAGATTCTTATCAGAAACAGTGTCTTATGCATATTCAGATTCCAAATCAGAAACAAATTCATATACATATTTATGATCATTTCCATATTCAGATTTTGCATATAATCGTGTGTGGTACATTCATTAGCGTTAACAAATCCGATGACCCATAAAGGGACCTGATGACCCATAAAAGGACACATATCATATGATGCTAAGGATGCCACAAATAACTTTCAGAATTTTGGACAATCATTTATTCATTCAAAACATAGCGTAGCATTTCATAAGACTAATCATTTCATGTCGTAACGTTCAGAAAATATTTAACATTGAACATAACTCTACAAAATTATTACTCATAGTGTTCTAGTGCTTGATTCGTCCCTGCGCTTGACCCTTCATAATTCATAACACTTTGGGTCATATTATAATTCATTCCGTTCTTTAACTTGATTAACATTCTTAGGCTCCTTTCATGTTCTTTAATTCATTTACAATCTTTAATGCATGCCTAAAAGTGCTTTGAAATGAAAAAAAACGGAAAACGAAGTATAAAACATCTTTTCAAAATTTCTGAAACAGGGCCCTCCGCTCGAGCGGACCCCTTTGGTCTGCAAAAGTACTGGTTGCTTGCAAATTAAGCTCGAGCGAGACTTTTGACGCTCGAGCGAGGAGTCTAGTAAAACAGGGTACGCTCGAGCGGATAGGTCGAATTCTGGGTTTTTCCAGATTATGCTTGAGCTTCAAACTTGGTTCCAACCAATGTAATTAATATCATAAGACTTATATATAACTTTCAATATGAATATAAGGGCCAATTTTACAAGATTTGAATATCAAATTTACATAAATCCATCTCATAAACTTGAATCATGTCAAACTCACTTCATAACTTCAAAGCTCATGCAAATTAATCTTTAACTTAAATATAGGCTTCATTTTCAACTTAAATAGTACAATTGATGATCAACTTCATGAAATTCAACATTATCATGCTTGGATGTGCCAAATAGCCTTCGATTCATTATGAAATGCATGTTTATACTCAAATATGCAAACTCATGACAATCCTTTACATGCATGTACACATAATTTCAAATTCAACTCAATTCATGTTCTTCATATCAAACCCAATTCCAAACTCCCAAATTCTAAAAGTTGAATTGAGCTTTCAAAATAATTTCAAAACTTGGGCTTATACATGGCTTGTCTAAAACATACAAACTCTTAAATAATCAAAAAAATATGATCAATTTTAAATCATTTACATCAAAACTTCTTTAATTTATAAATTGAGCTTATTGTTCATAAACCCATAAATTTCCAACGCTTAATTCTTATTTCATCAAAACATGAAATCCATTATTAGGAATCTATGATGCATGTACAATTAAAATATTAAAACTTGTAGAACTTGTCCATGCATGTAGAAATTAGACTCAATTCATGCATGATATTCCAAAATCAAACCCAAAATAATTAATTTCTAAATTAATTTTCATAAATTTGAACATAGCTTCAATTTCTCATTTTCTTTTTAATTACATAAAATTGACTCCAAGTTCTTTCTATTTTCCTTTAAATCATGGAATTTGAGTCATGAAATTTTGCATGTATGAAATTAAGATCAAAACTAAATAATTTTAATTAGAATAGCTCTAATTTGGATTATTATTAATTTTCTTCATATTAGACCCAAATTCAAATCCATAAACCTTTTAAACATGAATTAAAATCTCAAAACCTTGAATTTCTACATTGCATGTTTAATTAAAGTATTAAACTTATAGAATTTGCCCATGCATGTAACAATGAGGCTTAATTTTATGCAAGACTACATCATCAAACCCAAAATAATTAATTTCCATAACCATGAACCTACCTTAATTTCTTCATCTTTGTTTTTCTAATTTCTTCCAAATTATATGAAATTGAACCCAAACTCATCTTTAATTCAAGTGTAATACAAAGATTCTACAAAATTCAAGCTTGAAATATTTACCTTTAATTTTCAATTTGATAAATTTCTTGATGATCTTCCATTTTTCCTTCCTTGAATTCCTTAAAAACCCACCAGCATAAAGGAACAAGCTCACTCTCTCTCTTTCTCTCTCGGCTATTCATGCTCCAGCCAAAACAGATGGTGAATAGCTTCAATTCATTACACTCATTTCTTTATTCCCCTTTCTTTCCTCTCTCTTTCGTACGGTTCTCTCTCCCTCTCTTTAACTCTATGTTTTGAATTCCTTGAGCCCAGATGAACATTACATTCTTTTCCTTTTATTTCATATACACGTGCACATAATTAGAAGGCTCTAGAATTAGCTTTTCTTATACTAATTTATGTGTTAACTTAATTAACTTCACTTAGAGCATCTCCAACGGTTCAGTATTTTTTTCACCAAATTTGAGTAAAAAATGGCTCATTTTTTCAATCTGATATCAGTTGCTCCAACAGTGCATCAAAAAAAGAATCATCCCGTGGGTCAACCGGTTGGTCGACCGGTAAGGCAATTTTTTATTTTTTTTTACCTTTTTGAACTGTTTGAACCTACCAATTTTTTAACCATTTGCATGAGCTGGTCGACCGGTTGGTCAATCGGGTGGTCGACCACCGTGTGTAAAATTTTGACAAATTTCTGCTTTAACGGCTATGCACGGTGTATTGGTGAAAGGAGCAACCTGTTCTCACTTTGATGAATTATTTGCTAAATTCTCATTTTGATACTTGTTTGCTGAAACCGTTAGAGCACCAAAAAGTGACTTTTTTACCAAAATTCAAATCTGATGCCAAGTTTGATGAAGCGTTAGAGATGGTCTTAGTCTTAACTAATTATAATTAATACTTAATCTTAATAATTTCAATTAGCACATAATTTAATCAATCGTAACTAATTGCAAATCTCACATAGTTTAATCAGTCTAGTTGACTTTCATTAAGACCCAATTAATTATATCTAAATTTATCAGTCTGAATCAGGTTTTAATTAAACTCCCAAAAAGCTCCAAATATCAAATTGAACTTATTCATATCCTCAATTTTGGTTTCTTAAATCATTTAAGCCTTCAATTTCTGATCAGACTCGCAATTTCGTTAATAAATTACATATTCAAATTAAGCACCACATAAATGAATTTAATTCATAATAATTTTAATTCCCAATCCTCTTTACTTAATTAACTCCAATGCGGACCCAATTAATCGAATCTCAATTTTACTAAACTGAATCGAATATTTAATTAAACTCCCAAATGGGTCCATAGTTAAGATTAAATTGATTCAACTTCTTAACTTCACTTCTTTAAGCCATTTGGACCCTTAATTTCTAATTTCAAAATAAATCTTTAATAGAATCATATGTGAATCAATCTCCATAATTTTCGTGATTCTTAGATTTATACTTGACAATTAAATTCCAAATCTTCTTAATTAATTAAGTGCTAATCATTATACGTGACGGGGTCGTTACAAGTATAAACTAATTTGCAAAAGTCTGAACACTTTGATTTGATATTTGTTTTGAATATGTACCACTTGAAAAAGTGATCTCATATGTACATCAATCAAATTGTCCCAATTTGAGCAATTAGCTTTCATCCGCTAGCATTCAGACAAGTATAACAATTAAGCACTTAGTCTCATTGAAAATATGCTTGATATCGCAACAATCACATGCATGCAATATGCTAAAGCCATAAATGCTCACCTAGTACTCCAAGGCAAGTCAAAAGGAATAAAACAATTAGAAAAATGCATGATCTAATATACAATTGACTAATGCAACACATATAAAATGTAACTACTAGGTTCGACTACTAGTATGGCATGTGAGTCAATTCAAGGCATGCGACAAAGCACGTATTTGAATAAGGAATTTGAAATTGACATTGATTAGTATGATGAGTGGAAACCTTATGTGTGCAAGACGAATGGATGCAAGGCATGGAAAATGCTAATTAAAACATGATGCTCTATGCTATCCATCATAAGCGAGTAAATAAAATAGAGAAATAAATGGAGGTTGGAAGACATACACATTATTACATGTTCGCTCTCATACAAGAGGGTTCGAATAAATGTCCTAACTAATTACCAATTTAACTAGCTATTACAATACCAAAACGAATGAATTAACTATAATAGCTAATTATTACAAATTAAGATTAAACTAACCAATTAATTACAACACAAGCTGAATTAACTAAGTCATTACAAATTCAAGGGAATTAACTCACTAATTAATTAACTAATTAACTAAGAGCTATGTAAACTAATTAAACTCGAACGGGGGTTAAAGAACCATGCATGCCAATGCGAACATTCGTCCGGAAACGCCTCTGTTTTGCTACCAGAACTATTTTGTCTGCAGAAAATACTTCTGTTTTTACCTTAGCTTCTGTTTTGTTTTGTAGGAAAATGACAATGCCATGCTGAAAAAGGTGGCCGGTCGGCCAGTAAAAGTGGTTGGCCGGATGCAAATGGTGGCCGACCGACCACTATTCTTGGTACTGTCCTGCTGTAGTAGAAAAGGAACAGAGCAGAAACAAAGTGTTTCCAGGGGATGTTTATCCTCTCTGCCTTTCCCTATCATGAAATTGCTCAAAGAAATGGTAGAATTGATTCATAAATCATCAATGGTTGCAAAGTTGTTGCATGATGATCTATGACTCAATTAGACAAAAGCTCAATAAGTGCAAATAAAAGACCTACAAAACCTCCTCCCTATCATGGAATTGATCAAGGAAAGTGGTTGACATTGATTCTTGAACCATTATCATCACTAACAAGTATGAAATGGCTCAAGACTCAATGGTTCAATTAACGTCCGATTGAACCCAACTTGATTTTATTATCCTATGGCATTTTAGTCCAAAAAATGAGATGTCTACTAAATGGAGATAAGTGTCAAACAAGAAGTTGTTTTGGACATGAGAGAGATGTCATGTCTTGGTAATGAACCTCTGAAGAGATTAAACGATTAAGCATAGAAGGCTCTCTTTCTCAAGTTTCAACAACTCTCGGTTGAAGCAACTCTCAAAGAAATAAAAAACCAAGAAATGAGGGAGGTTGCAGAAATGATTATGTATGAACACAGGTATGAAAAGTATGAAATAAATTCTATCAACTCAAATAGGTTAGTGTCTAATGACTAAACCACAAAACCTATGATGATCACTACACTACAAGCATGCTATATAAAGCATAAATGAAATGAACAACCTAAAACAGTCCTAAAATAGCTAAAAATAGTGCTAGTATTTTAAGAGAAAAGCTTGAAAAAGTAAGCTACAATAATGGAGAAATTGAGCTAGTAAACAAGCATATGGAGGGGTGGCTAACCCCTCCATTTTTGAGACTTCAAAACAACATTTTTAGCCTCAAAAAAACTTTGAAAATTAATGGTAAAAAGTCAGGAAAAAGTTAAGGAAGAGATGGAAAACACAAGGGCAAAAGCTTAGGAGATAAGGTTCAAAGAAAGGTGGTTAACCCTTCTACCTTAAATAGCTTTTAACCACAAATTTCAGCCCATAAAACACAGTTGAAAAATAGTCCAAAAATAGCAAATGAAGATAGGAAATAAGTAAGGGAAAGAAGCTAGAGGTTATTCCTCTTGAAGAGGAGTAACACTTTGAGTTATAAACCAACAATTTCTCACCCTCAAGAGCTGGAATTCAAGCTCAATAACCTCAACAAAGAATCCTAAAAATTTGGTTTAAGAGGTCTAAGTAAGCTGTGTATATGTTGCAAGGTAGAGAGAGATAAATATTTTCTAAGAATTTGCTTCACCAAAAATTTTTTAACCTAAATTCTAGAGGGGGGTCAAGTATATATAGAGAAATATGTTACTATATCGGAAATATCAGTCTAGAGACAACTAGTGCAGTGCATGCACCTATAGAAACAGCTAGCACAGCTAGCAAGAAAATATCTGTTCTGCCGGCATTACTGGTTGGCCGGCCACTAAAGGAGACGGTCGTATACTCATTTCTGGCCTGCTGGCCACTAGTTGGTCTGCAGGCCTCTGAGTGGTCAAGCTTAGAAAAATACTGTTTTGGTCCAAAAGTGGTCCAAGGTTTGTAAGCTTCTGAGACTCAAAACTAAGGTTTCCTGCTGAGGAAATCTAACGTTTGTCCAATGTATAAGTTCATCATTGGGTGAGCATTCAAAAGTGCCAAAGTCTTAAGAGCAGTCAAAAATGAGGTGTCTATATCCACCCACATTGAAGACTCCGGGAAAACCCTCCATTAAAGACACAATGAAGACCCTTCATTGAAAACTTCGTTGAAAACCCTCCACCTACATTGCATTTTTAATTTTTCAACTAAAATACCCTTTATCTAAATGAGGCCTTATCATTCTAGAAAGATAACAAGTATGTTTGGTTTGGTTTTGGGAGAGTAGTTTTTAAAAATTGTTTTGGGGAAAGAGTTAAGAAATTTTTTTGGTTTGTTTGATTGTATATTTTGAAAGTAGTTTTAGAGTTTGGGAGTTTTGAATGATTTGATATTTTGTTATAATTGAGTAGATGTGTGTGAGAGAAAAAGTGATTAAGAAGGAGAGAGGAGAGAGGAGAGAGAAAAAGTGATTGATTGATAGGTAAGAAAGAGAAAGTGATTTTGGAAATTGTTTTGGAAAATTTACAAACCAAACAAATTTTAAAAAAAAAAAATTTCCAAAATCACTCTACAAATCCAAACCAAACATACCCAACAATTCCCACTGAACTGGGATTGGACGTGGACATCATTCTAAATTGTATAAATTGAAGCAAACCCACCAAACCAAAACAATCACAGACTCTCTCAAACAGCAAACATCAAACACCTGACACTCATCAATACAAACCTAACCAACCATGTCAAGAACGACAAGCCCACTTTACTACCACCACCATTCAATCACACTTTCTCCTAATGGAAATCCGCGAATGGAAAAAAAATTGTACAAAAAAAATTTACTTTTTTATCATTGTATTTGTTATAACCAAACATATTCTTATTTGAATTTGAACTTTTATGAATTTGCAACTCTTCCATCACAAAAATCAAGAATAATGGTAGATTCTAATAAGAAAACGTTATAACCATAGAGTATGAGGGTAGAGAGTGTTGCTATGAGAGTATTGCTTTGTAAGAAATAAAGGGCAATAGAGTGTGTAGTAAACAATGGACAATAGAGTAAGTAGGAAATAATGGAGAAACTAGAGTTTAAAAACTTTTTTTAATCAAAAGATGTGCTTTGAGATTTTTTATTTTTCAGATGTGTACAAAGAAAATTTTGATTTAATATTAAGGGTGTGATTTAATATCCATTATGATCATTTTGTTGTTATTAAAATTATGTTTCATTAAGTGTGTACACAGAGATAAATAGGAGTGTGAAAATATAATTACCCTTTGTTTTGGGTAGATAGACCATATTTTAGTTAAAAAGTCAGTAAAAAAAAATTAGGCAGGAATTTTGTTATTTTAGTTGATTTTTTAATTTTTGAGCTATTTTATGAAATTAAAAAAAAAAAAAAAACTTGATATTGATAGATGATTTGTGATGATTTGTGAGCTATTTTGAGATGATTTGTGAATTTTTTTGTAATTGAATAGATAGTTGTAAGAGAAAAAAAGTGATTAATTGTTGCGTAAGATGTAACATTTTATCTTATTAACTATTTTAACTTTTTTTTTTTGTCGTTATTTGGTTATTTTAACCAAAATCTAAGGCCATGTTTGGTTTCTATTTGTAAAACAATTTGAAAAATAATTTTCTGAAAAGAGTTTATAAAATTTGAAATTTTGTTTAGTTGTATGTTTTGAAAAATAGTTTTGGAATTTGAGATGATTTAATTATTTTTTTGTAGTTAAATAGATGGGTGTGGGAGAAAAAATGAATGATTTTTTTTTTTTTTTTGAACTCCAAAAAAGGATGCTATGAGGTGTCATCACGGCATTCGTTGGCCTAGGCCTCAGGGTAGCCGGTTGCCAGTCTGATTTAACCCAATCCAAAGGAAAGGACCCACCATCGAGGCACCAGCCGAGCTCAACTATACGCCACAGACGAGTCCAGGTTTCGATCGTAGTACAGAGTAAGGTCACCGGAGCAAGCCATGAAGGACCAGCATTTCACTCCTCCCAAGAGTCGAACCTAGGTCACACCTATGGAGAAGGATGCCTTCTCCACTAGACCACCACCCCCGGTGGTAGAAAAAATGAATGATTGATATTGATATTGATATGTAGGATGTGAGAAAAGAGAGAAAAAATAATTGATTAATGTGTAATAGAGAGAAAAGTAATTTTTGATTTTTTTTAAAAAAAATTATATCTTAAGAGACAAACTAAATAAGGCCAAACACTACCCAATCTTTTCACTCTTTCGTACGTTTTTTTTTTTTTATAAAAAATTTTTAAAAAATAAATTTCAAATGGATGCTAAGTTTGCTTGTTTATTCTTTTTAATTCCAATATTAAAATACTAACAGTGCAAGAACGTCCAGATTTTAGTGTAGTTTATTTATTAAAAATTAAGTTAATAATTCAAAAGTAAAAGTAAAAAAATACCACCTATTTATTTTTAACTTATTTAAATTATTTTTACCTAATATGCTACCAGCATAAATTGCATTAAATAATCTAGTACAAATTCCTAAAATAAAAAATTATAAAAACCTCACATAAATTGTGATTTGCGTCAATTATTTTATGATAAATTTATTTAAAATTACACCAAATCAATATAGTATTGTGATTTATTAATTATCTCCAATATAGTAGTTTCATTTATTAATTAGCACCAAACCAATAGCCGTCTACAATTTCAAAGAACTTTTTTAGTATATTAATATTAGTTATTAATTATTTTTAATTAATACGAGTTTGTATCCTATGATTTCAAAAAAACTCTTTTACTATAATAGTGTCATTTATTTATTATCACCAAATTATTTAAGTTCGTCAATCTATTTTTTTTAAAAAAACAAACAAAATAAAATTAGACAATAGCTCTCAAATTAGGCCCGGCCTTAGGATTTATAGAGACTGAAGTCCACAATCAACTAATAAGTATCGCTTAATTATTTTGAGGGCCTTCACATTTATTTATTGAACGAAAATTTGTAAACTACTATAGAGTAACTAAATATAGTTCTTACATAGCAAATAAACAATCCCAAAGGAAAATACAACCTGGGTAAGGTAGAAGATTATTTTCGTTTTGGGATTGGGCTTACAAGCCCTTAGATTTTCAAATGGACCTGCTTATTTTAAGTTAATTGTGACACTTTTATTTTTGGGAGACTTACCAGCCGGTCCCATAGAAGTAAATTAATACTGGCCAAGTCCTGTCTTATTTCCGTTTTCAATTTTACCCTTCAATATCACACCACATGCATGAAACAAAGAAACTGCTCACGAGTTCTCCCCTGTGAGCCCTTTCCTATATGTTGTCTTCCTTTTGTTCCTTATATATTGTTCCTTTTGTTCTCTCATACTCACATACATACACACTCACTCATTAATTTACAAAATCACATCCACACACTTACTAATTCACAAAAATAAATTCACAATAATTTAGTAGTGATAAATTTATCACTGATAAACATACTCATATACATACACACTCACTTACTATTTCACAAAAACAAATTTATAAAATATTCAATAGTGATAAATTTATCACTGGTTCAAACAGTGTTTTCTACTTTTACCCCTACCCTCAACACTATAACTCAAAAATTGCAGTGATAAATTCACAAAAACAAACTTATCACTGGTTTATCATTGATTTAAATGAATTTGTCATTGATTTATCACTAGTTTAAACAAATTTATCACTGGTTTAAACAGATTTATCACTGGGATCTTCCCCCAATATATATATATATATAGAGAGAGAGAGAGAGAGAGAGAAGAACAAAGAGCATAGATCCTAGATCTAGAAGTGGAAGCGGCAGTGGTCGGCAACAACGGTGGAGGTGGAGGCGAAGACGTCAGTGGAGGTAAAAGCAATGGTGAAAGTGGAAAAAGATACCGGTTGAGGTCGCCGACAATGATGACAGTGGAGGCGGCGGTGGTTGGCAATGGTGGAGATGGCAATGGTCGTTGATGGAGGAATGTGTAGAGAGAGAGAGAGAGAGAGCGCTTCTTTTTTATTTTCATTTTTCAGCTTTCATCTCACAGATCTGGATATAAACTATGAGGACAAAAATGGAATAAACAAAAATGTTCAGGACCTATAGGTAAAAGAGTCTTCATTAAGGACCTGTTGGGTAATAATCCTTGAAAATAGGACTGGCCCGTAAAAATTCCTTTATTTTTTTTTGTTTTACGAGTTTAAAAGACACATAGTATGTTACACTAACCCATAATAGGAGAAAACTCTTTTTTTTTAAAACCTATTTTGGGAGCCCTAAGTCATAGCTTGGTAGACCTGGTGCGAGGGTCGGCCTTGTCTATAATAAGGCATTGTTTGGCAAGTGGTGATTTTAGATAAAAAGTCAAAAAATTACTAAAAAAAATCAAAAAGTCAATAACCTATATCAAAAAGTCAAAGATTCACTTTTCTTTCTATTTTTTGTACCTCTTTTCGTAAAAAATCAAAAAGTCATCACAAACATACTAATTTTTTTAATCATATTTTAACTAAAAAATAAAAAAATTACTAAAAAAATTTATTCCCAAACGAGACCTAAGATGTGGATGTCCTATGAAATCAATTGTTAATTTTATATAAAAACTATGATCACTTTTTTCAATCATTTTTCTTATTTATTTAAGAGTTTGTTTGGGATGTGGGTTGATTTTTTAGGTTTTTGGCTATTTTAGTTTGGGGCTAAAAAGCCTCGTTTGCGATGAATTTTTTGATTTTTTTTACTTTTGTGAGAGAAAAAAATAGAATGATTATGGATTTGAGTGACCTTTTGTCATATTTGACTAAAATAGTATATTTTATTTTATGACTATTTTAATCCAAAATGTTATGCCAAACGGCCCCTAAATTTTGTTGACCAATTTCTTAAGTTAACCAAACCCTTTTAATTTGAACAATTTGACATTTTTAGGTGTATGGATACATTTGTCATTTTGGAGTCGTTTGGGAAGTGGGATTTTAGCCTAATTTAGGTCTCGTTTGGCAAGTACTTGTTTTAGTTTAAAGTCAAAGAGTTATTAAAAAAATTCAAAAAGCTTATAATCTAAATAAAAAAGTCAAAGATTTCATTTTCTCTCTACTTTGCACATATTTTTGTAAAAAATTAAAAAATCATTCCAAACATATTAATTTTTTTATGTTATATTTTAGCCAAAAAGTCAAAAATTTACTAAAATAGTCTGTTCCCAAACGAGGCCTTAGGCTAAAATTCAAAAAAAGATAAAATAAGCTAAAATAATTAATAAGATAAAATGTCACATTAAATCTATAATTATTTCACTTTTTTTCTCTCGCAAACATCACATTCAACTAAAAAAAATTCAATCATCTTTCCAAATATAAAAATTTTAACTTATTAAAATAGTTAAAAACTAAAATAATTTACTAAAATTGTAACTTTCCAAACATCATTCCTGGCCGAGAAAAAGCATGACGAAAAGAAACGCGGCGGTCTTTCCTCCGTTATATCACGCTACCTTACTTTTAGCGGGACCCACGCGGCGCCCATCTAACGGAGTCCGGATCCTCTCCTTGAGGAGGGTCCTTCATTTCCTGCTTGCAACGGCTCAGATGAGCCGTTGGTCATCCAACGGCTAAGATTATAAATAAATAAATCAAAAATGAAATGTTTTCGACTTCCCGTCCAAACAAAACAACAACACAGCTCAAAAGGGATTCACTTTCACTCTCACATAGCACTCTCACTCTCACACAGCACTCTCCTCCGTCGAATCCATCCTCATCCTCACCGGCGAACCCATCCTCACCGACGGCGAACTCCTCAGAACCTAAGACGTCTTCTGCCGCCAAAGCTTTCGACTGATGCTCTTTACAAATTACAGTCGACACTAAGGTCAGAAATCGAATACGAGTTTTCATTAATTGGTGTGTTTTACCTCTTTATGAATTCTTTAACTTTTCTCTGAGGTTCTGCTATTTGATTAACACACTGTAAATTGGATAAATTCAATCAATAAATAAATTCTCAGTTGGTGTGCTTTACCTCTTTTGTTTTATTACTCAATCAATAAATTCTCTTTGTTTTACCTTTTATTAGAAATGTAAACCAATATAGCACTAAGCTATGACTTCGAGTCATAGCCCAGCAAAACAAACAACACAATTCAATTTTGATCTTTACATTAGAATCCATAGATAGTTGGTGTGTTTTACCTCTTTTGTTGCTCATTTGATTGTTATTGTGATGTTTTGTTAAAAGGCTCGTAAATTATCTCAGTTTTGCCATAACAGGGTAATGTTATGGGCCTTATCACAGTATGTCTCCTGGTTTTTGTAGACATGGCAGTCTCATGGGTCATGTAATTATTAACTGGTGTCTAGATGTGTTATATTGAATCTCATGAATAATTGAATGAAGCAATATCTATCTATATTAATTTAATCTGGTTTTTAATAATTCAATTTCCTTAATTCTAGTAATTTTCCTTATATGACATATGGTCCTATCTATAAACCAAATAAATTTTATCTATAAACCAATTTCAATTCATTTTCATAGCGCTACAACCTAAGCAACCCTGCAATATTATTAAGAAGCTCAACTATCATTAACTTAAGATTTTATTTATATGGGTTTTCAGTTGCATTTTGATATCGATATGGAACCTGAGAATGACTGTGATTGGAAGCCAAAACAGGGAATGATATTTGATTCTGAACAATGTGCATATGATTTTTATAATACATATGGAGGAAGAATGGGGTTTAGCATAAGAAGAGATTATTGTAGGAAGGACAAGTTCACTAATCAACTTATTCATAGACTTTTGGTTTGCAACAAGGAGGGATTTCGAAAGGTTGACAAGCGAGACCCATTGTCAAAAAACTCTAGAGCTGAAACTAGGACTGGGTGTGAGGCTCGACTTTATATTAAATTACATGAGGGTACTGGAAAATATGTTGTGACTGATTTCAAAGAAAAACACAACCATGATCTTGTATCACCCGAGTGTGCCCACATGTTGCCGTCACAAAGAAAGATATCCACTACCCAAGCAATTTAGTTAGATTTAGCGGCACAATCTGGTCTTTGTTTAGGCCAGTCTTTTGAACTCATGGGTAGGGAAGCTGATGGAAGGCAATGTCCTGGTTTTACGAAATTAGATTCTAAAAATTATTTGAGAACCAAAAGACAACAAAGTTTAGCATATGGGGAAGTAGGCAATGTGTTGCAATACTTTAAAGAAAAATCTTTGCAGAATCCTTCATTCTTCTATGCTGTTCAATTAGATAATGAGGAGCAAATAACCAATATGTTTTGGGCCGATGCACAAATGATCATGGATTATGCCCAATTTGGTGATGTTGTCACATTTGATACGACTTACAAGTTAAACAAAGAACATAGACCCTTCGTAACCATCATAGGGAAACAGTTATATTTGGTGCAGCATTGTTGTATGATGAGACCGCCGAATCGTTTGTATGGTTGTTTGAAAACTTTCTAGAGGCTATGTCAAGGAAGGCACCAAAAACTTTGTTCACCGATCAAGATGCTGCAATGGCTAAAGCCATACCCATCGTTATGCCTGACACAAGTCACCGATTGTGTACTTGGCATTTGATGTAAAATGCATTAAAACATGTTAACTGTTTGTTCCAAGATAAGGGGGTGAAGGGTGTACTAAATAAATTCTTCTTTCACATTGAAGATGCAAATCAATGGAAGTTAGAGTGGGCGGAAATGCTTGATAAATATGATGCGCATGAAAACCATTGGTTGAAATTGACTTTTGCGGTGAAAGAAAAATGGGGATGGCCTTATGTTAGATCAACATGGGCTGCGGGAATGAGTACCACACAACTTAGTGAATCTTTTAATGCTTTTTTGAAGGATTACATTCGTTCTGATTTCAACTTAAATGAACTCTTCATGCATTTTGAAAGGGTACTTTACGAGAAGCGATACAAGGAGTTAGAAGTAGGCTATGCTTTGTGCCAAAGGTTGCCAAAGGTCAAAGCAACAATAAGAATGTTAATTCAAATGGGTAACGTCTACACAAAAAAGATTTTTGAGGAATTTCAAAATGAGTACTTTCAATCCATTGAATCGGACATAGAAGCAATTGAATATGGTGAGGCTAGTACCATTTACACAGTTGTTGATGTTGGTAACAAACATGCAAGGAAAGTGAAGATGGAGAGGGATGGCTCTTTGGGTTGTAATTGTACAAAGTTTGAAAGGGAAGGAATCTTGTGTTGTCACTCATTGAAGGTCATTAGAGACATATTGAAGATGAAAGAGGTTCCTCTACAATACATTCTAAAGAGGTGGACCAAACAAGCAAGAGCCGAAACTGTGCAGCACATTAAGGAAAATGACATTAAAGTAGATGTGAAATTCCAACAAGCCTCGCGGTATAAGACATTGATGACCGCATTTAGAGCAGTAGCAAGTAGAGCTGCTGAAACTGAAAAAACTTATGATTTTTGTATTGCACACCTTGCTACATTAGGTGCAGATGTTGAAGGCAAGTTAAGTGCTCATTTTGGTGTTGGAAATGAAGTACGTAATGATGATGACACCCAAAGCTTTGAAGTGGAATGCGAAGATATGAATCATGTTATGCAACCAAAAGGATTGAAGAAAAATGTGGCAACTAGTAAGGGCAAAAGGAGGGTCAAAGGTGGATTCGAAGCGGCGTTAGTAGCGAACTCCAAAAAAAAATCCCGTGCTAACAGCTTGGCTTCGTCACAATCTATTGCAAGTTCAACGGTTGCACCTTCTCCATTATCTGTTGGAGGAGATATATATGTTCGTGAACATGTTCCTCCGCTTCAACCTCTTCCTCCTCTTCATCCTCTTCCTCGATCTTTGCCCATGGATGGTAATTACATTCTTTCGCCATTGATGTATCCCACATATCATGTAAGTCTTACTTTAACATTGTATTTTTTGTGTGGATATAATATGTGACTCAAACCATAACTGAAAGCATATATGACATTGTTGTAGGGGAACAATTTGCGGGAGATGCATGTGGTGCCAAATTATTTGCCAACTTCAATGGCTCAACGGCATTCTGCTCAACCAACATTCCAGTCACTACTACAAGGTTCATGCGGATATGACATCGGGTTTCAATAATCTTAAGAATCAACTACTCCAATGTGTAGTGAGGTTCGTCCTTGATGTATTTTTAGTTTATAGTTGCTGAAAATTCTGTGATATCATGTATTTATAGTTGCTTAAAAATTCTGTCTTTTTTTTTTTAGGCTATGGACAACCATCAACAGAACCAAACTGATGCTGAAATTAGGCTACAACGTGAAGTCATGGCCTCTGAAATTGTGAAACAAACTGCTGCTGGAAAGTGATGTTAAAGTACCAATGTGTCAATTTTTAAGGACCAATGTATTAATTTAGATGTTAAAGTTGTACTGGTTGATGTTCATTTACAGTTGATTTTAATTTATATGTTAAACCCAAGTGAACTAGTTATTGTTAATGTTTATTTAGCTTGGTTGATGTTGGTTGATGTTGGTTATTGTTAAAGTTGTACTGATTCTGTTATTGTTAATGTTTTTTTTTAATTTATGTGTTGGTTGGTTGATGTTCATGTTCATGTTCACGTTCATTTAAATTGGTGTCCATGTTGGTTGCTTGATGTTCATGTTCAGATTCAGGAAACTAGTATTGAACATGCTGTATTGAACATAACAGATAAGTCATGCTGTGTTGAACACTGGTTCTGAAACTGGTTCTGATGTTGAAACTGGTATGCTACTAAAGAAACTGGTTCTGAAATTGATCTGCATGTTGTGAAACTAGTTGTGATGTTCTGAAATGGATCTGCATGTTCTGAAATGGTTCTGATGTTCTGAAAATGGTTCTGAAAGACTGAGGTTGATTTCTGATCAGCTTTCAGTTCACTGGCATCTTCTGGCTTTGGAATTTCCATTGGGGAAGACCGAGGTTGATTTTCATCTGTACCAGTCCTACTCTCTGGTATTTCTGGTGTTTCTTTAGGTGCAGAAGAATCATTATCGACCATAGTTGTATCTGCATTTTCTTTTACACTAGCATCCTTTTCATCATCACAGTCCATAAAAGCATCCTCAATTGGCATTTGAACAAAATGCAAAATACATTGAGCTTTTGTTTTTGTAGCAACATGCTCAGCAACCTCATTCCAGTTCTCATTATAAAGTTCCAATGCTTCAAGGAGGAGAAGGGTCTCCTGATCTGTCCACTTCCTACCACTTACACCAGCAGCCTCAGCAAGCTCCATGAGAATGAAATTCGTCGGGGACCATCCAGAGTCAAGCTTCCCATTATTGAAGCATTCAGTACATAAATCATAATCTGCCTGTGCAACAAGAACAGAATCAGCAGACAAAATACCTTTCATGGTTCTGCACACAGCTGAAGCATTCATGCTGACCTCATATATTATAGTTACATAACATAACATTCCATCATTCATTCCAAAATTCCATCATTCATCATTCATTCCAACATTCCAAAATGAGATTGGCATACTAATTCCATCATTCATTCCATAACAGATAAGAAGTTTAATGTTCCCTAAAATTCATTCCATAACAGATAATAGATAACAAGTTGGAGTACATAAAACCCAAAAGGATACAAACTTCCATTAAGTTTCCCAAAAATACAATAAAGTCGAAAAGTTACATCATAACGTACAAAATGATACAAAATACAATGAAGTATACCATTTTTTTGATATTATTTTCCATCATTTGCAGCCTTCGACCATAATCATTTTCCATGTAATGAAGCCTCATCCTTACATCGTTCAAGTCTTTTATTGTTATACCAGCAGAAGCTGTACTGTTGGAACGGATTCTAGACGTAACGTCTTCATCATCTTCAGACACGAACTTGAAGTAATTGCAATGGTGAGTGGGAGTGTTACTCTGCAATGCATGCAAATACATTAGTTCAATAAGACAAATATTAATGTGACTAATAAAGGAAGAAAATAGCTAGAATTACCAACTTACATATTTCGATGGGCAAACAAAGAACAAACGCCCTTCATTTCCATTCTTGTTGGTTCTTACAATATGTATGGCAGCTGTTCTTCCATAATTGCACATCCTCGGTACTAATTTTATGTCGCTAATGTTAGAAGAAGAAGCCATTTTTTAAATCTGCATACATGAGGAGAGGAACAGAGTGTGAAGGCTAATGGAAGTTGTTCTAATGGAAGTTGGTGCTAATGGACAGAGTGTGAAGGCTAATGGGAGTTGGTGCTAATGGAAGTTGGTTCTAATAATATGTCCCATAGGAACAACTTGAAGACATTGTTACAGATGCAAACTGGTTCTGATGTTAACAGATGCAAACATGGATATTAACAGATGCAATTGTATGGACTATGGATTGGTTACATAACAGATGCAGATGCAAACTACTATGCTTCTGACTCTGCATGGTTCTGCTTTGGTTACATAACAGATGCAAACAGATTGAAGACATTGTTCTATGCAAACTGGTTCTGATGTTACAGATGCAAACAGATTGAAGACATTGTTAATAACAGATGTAAACTGGTTCTGATGTTACAGATGCAAACTGGTTCTCATAGACATGGTTATTAATAGATGCAATTGTATGGACTATGGGTTGGTTACATAACAGATGTATGGACTATAAGTTGGTTACATAACATCAGAACTGTGGGTTGGTTACATGACAAATGCAAACTGGTTCTGATGTTAACAGATGCAAACAAGACCAATATGGAAAATGACTTCTTTCACTCCATCTTTGACCAGAAATAAAAGAACTAAAGCAATATTGACTAGAAAATTTTTTGTAACAACCCTCATACTGCTTACCGATTAATTACTGATTACCGTTAAACTGAACTGATTATGACTGATAATTGAGCTGGATAAAATACTGAATTGACTGACTGAAAACTGGAACTGAACTGATTGAATATGTATATATGTTAATTTGCAATTTTATCTGTTTGATTGTTTAATTATCTGTTCATGGTTATATGCTTAAACTGCTAATTGAAGGCCTTATCGGCGGCCGAACCGGAAACCGTTTAGTGTTTCATGATCATCGTAATTTATGAGATTTTATGGTATAATTATCCGAAAACTGGTTAGGTATGATTAAACTAGATTAAATTAAGCTAAATGAATAGAGTTGCCTTATTTACCAAACTAGCCCTTAGTGGGCCATTACACCAAACATATTTGAGCCTTAGCTTTGCATTCCAAAACATTTCCTCAGCCAAAATTTAGAGCTCCACCGTCTCTAGAGAGAGAGAAAAGGGAGTGAGTTGAGTTTCATCACATTTTGCTTGATTGTATGTGGACATTTAGAGGATTGAAGTATAGAATTTCATATTTAAGCTTCTACACTTGAACTACAAGACTTAGGTAAGGATTTTACCTTCTTAATGATGTGTTTAAGCTAATTCTTGCATGATTCATGCTTCATTGTAGAGCTAAGTCATGTTTTAAGTTCAAACATGTTGAATTAGAACTCAATTGTTGCATGCATGTACTTATCTTACATTATTGAGGTTATTCTTCAAAGATTTTCACATGCATGTCCATGTTAATGTTAAGAACCATGATTTCGCCTTGTTTTGAAAAGAATGAGCTCAATAGAGCATGTTTTGAAGCCTTAAATTGATTTAAAGTCTTGCATGTTGTGTTTGAGTTTCATTCTTGAAAAATGGTTTGAGATTGGGTTTGAATTAAACACCCTTGGGCTTTGATTTCTTAAATTGAGTTTTGAAACATGTTATTCTATGTGTTTACAAATGTTTTCTAGAAAATTAGCCCAAGAGGATCGAAACTTATGCATCAAAACATGATTTTGAACTTGGAGCTCAAATCTGGAATTTCCAGATTTTGGTTGTCCGCTCGAGCGGGGGGGAAGTGCCGCTCGAGCGGGGAAATCGAGCTCCCAGTACTTTGATCTGTTTTACAGTCCGCTCGAGCGGAGGGATGCACGCTCGAGCGGAGAAATCGAGCATCCAGTACTTTGCACTGTTCATCAGTCCGCCCGAGCGGAGAAATATACGCTCGAGCGGAGTATTGTATGACACGCTCGAGCGGGGAAGTTGACGCTCGAGCGGGTCCCTTTGTTGCATGTCCGCTCGAGCGGGAAAAACCTGCGCTCGAGCGGAACCCTGTTTCACTGAAAATTCTGAAAATGTTTTCTAAGTGCATCTTTACATCCTCTTTCCATCCTAGGCATTCCTAGGGCATATTTAAGGCATCTTAAAGAGGATATAGATGTAGAACACACCAAGGCAAATTTAGGGATTAAGTATGATCTTTCCCAACTATGAAACTTAGTGTGTGTTCAATCTGTTAACTGTATAGGGTTGGCATTCCAAGAGGACACTCTAGCCTACAGTAGCCCAGAACTCTGTGAGTAACAATTGTGTAAAGATATGTTCAAATGATTATCTTCTGAACTGTTTACTGAACTGATATTGTTTATTGAATGAGTGCATGTCCTATATTCTGAACTGTATTGTGGCATCCTTAGCAACTACTGTTTACTGTTACCGCTACCGTTTGAGAAATCTCTGCCATCAACGGTCTGTGAACGGATGGCCCCACCGACGGTCTATGAACGGGTGGATTTGTCTAATCGATTCGGTTCCCACGTTGGAACCACTACTGTTTACTGATTGATGGCCATCATTACTGTTCGGTCTTTAAGACCTACTGTTTACTGTACTGTCATGCTAAGGGATGTACTACATACGACCATTTACTGTACTGAGCAACTAATATATTGATTGAAATGAACTGTTTTCATACTGTAAGGACATTCATTCTAAACCTCTTTACGCATTATGTTATTCACTGGGCTTTAGTTCACTGCTCATATATATATGTAGGTGTTCAGGCACCAGACCGCAGCTAGGAGCGTCGGGGTAAACTCCAGTTTTGTCAAGCCAACCACCGTGCCTCACTGTGAGGTTCCGAGTTGCCATGCTATGGCTTAGGGGTGCTTTTATTTCCCCGTCTGTCCCGTATTGTTTTGTAATACTGTATAAATTGTTACTGTACCATTTTTGTAACACCGTATAGACTGTACTGTTTAGTAGGGGTTAAGCCTCTGTACTGAGTGATTGTAAATATTGTGCATAACTGCTCTGTACTGAATGTTTATATGCATGAAAATCTTTTTGGCATACAGACTGTCACAGCTCATTGGACATTGTTCTATTACTGTATTGGCTTCCGCCATGCCCCTGTACTCTGTTTTACTGTCTTACTGCTCAGTAGGCGTTCGGTAATCTCGGATTACTGACCGGTTACGGTGCTAAACCCATAGGGGCGGGTTTGGGTCGTGACAATTTTCAGCTTATTTTACCCAAAAAAAGGGCTTATACCATACCTACAGTGAGATATATCGAACAAAATGATGTATTTTATTCACTCAATCTTTTACCATGAATTTTTAAATAGATGGTCTGTAATCAGAGAGAACATATTTTTTTTTCACAATAAATCTCAACTATTCACAAGCATCAAGTCAAATCAAAGCAAAGACAAAATAAATCAAGAATATGCCGGAGAAAAATGATTTCACTCAATGCTTATCAGGAAAACTCTAGATGGTCAGACCTATGAATACAATGTTAGCATACTATCTCAGAAAACACTACATTTTTTCAAATTCGTAATTAAAAGGTTCAAGAAAATAAAGTTTTACTGGAAAAGAATTCCATAAAAAGACCAATTGGATGAACTTCAATTTTCATACATGAACAAAATTTTCAGTTATAGATGAACAAAGCATAGTCTCAAAGCTATGAAATTACAAGATGACCATTTATCAACATTCTCTTAAACAATCATCAGTCATAGATGAACAATGCAGAGAGTCTGAAAATGCTTTAAAAAAATCATTACCAAATCATCCTCAAATTGAAAAAATTTTCAGACGTTAAAAGCCCTAAATTTTTAGCCGTTCGAATAGAAATTCAAAGCCGTAATTTTCAAATTTTAAAAGCCCTAATTTTTCAAAACCCAAATCCCTAATTCTGAAATTCCTAATTTTTGTAAAAGCCCTAATCCCTACTTCTGAAATTCCTAATTTTTCTAAAAGCCCTAATCCCTAATTTTTCAAAACCCAAAATTACTAATTTTTCAAAACCCAAATCCCTAATTTTTTAAAAAGCCCTAATTTTAAAATTATAAAATCCCTAATTCTGAAAGCCCTAACTTGTCCATATCAATTCCAAACCCAAATCTCAATCTCAATCTCAATCTCAGACGTTGGAAGACAAAAGATCTTTGTTCGAAGACCAACCTGGTTCGTGAAGAAGAGATCTTTGCTCAACCGATGGTGGTCATCGCGGTGGAGTTCACGAAATGTAGAGGCTGGAGCGGTGGAGTTCACCATCGGTGAGGATGGGTTCGCCGGTGAGGATGAGGATGGGTTCGACGGAGGAGAGTGCTGTGTGAGAGTGAGATTGCTGCGTGAGAGTGAAAGTGAATCCCTTCTGAGCTGTGTTGTTGTTTTGTTTGGGCGGGAAGTCGAAAACATTTCATTTTTGATTTTTTTTTTTTTTTTTTTATAATCTCAGCCGTTGGATGACCAACGGCTTATCTGAGCCGTTGCAAGCAGGAAATGAAGGACCCTCCTCAAGGAGAGGATCCGGACTCCATCTAACGTTTAGATCACGGAAAGCGCTCTGTACTAAAGTAAAGGTAAACTTGCTCTCTGGACTGACACCGTTGCCTTACGCCATGTTTGGTTTTAAACTTCTTTCAATTTTTTTTAATAAAAAATAAAAAATAAAAAATTAGATTAGTAAAAAAAAATAAAAAAAATTTATCATTTTTAAATATTTTAACATTTTTTGAGGAAAAAATTAATTTTTAAGAATATATTTATGATATTTATTTTTATCAAAAGAGTTTATAAATTTTTTAAATTTTTTTTGAAAAGATTTCAAAGAATGAAACCAGAGATGACTTTGTTTAAGGTGTGTTTTTATGGAAAAATTTTACAGATAAGACATCTAATGTAACTCATTTTCATTAAATAATTTAAAAAATAAGTGATAATTTATTTAGGGGAAAACACCATTAAATCTCTAATTTGGGAATATTAACCCATTTAGTCCCAACGTTTTTTTGTTGGACTAATAGGTCCTATTTTATGTATAAAACATTAGTATCCATTTTTTTATGCGTCTGGGTCAGTAATTGAGGAGGTAATTTTGGATTGGTGTTTATGTATAATTTACCTGAATTGCCCAAAAAGCTTACTATAGACATTTTTTAGATTTCTCTCATTTTCCAAACATCAGCAACATCTTCAACATCATCAAACATTGTTTCTGCCCAGCATGAGTCTGATGTTCATGAATCTGATGTTCGAACCACTAAACACCCACAAACATCAGGAACACCCACAAACAGCATGATTCTAATGTTCGAACCACTAAACACCCATAAACATTAAGAACCACTAAACACCCTTTCCCATTTTGATTTCATGAATCTGATGTTCCCTCATTTTCCCATTTTAATTGCCAACATGAATCTGATGTTCGAACCACTAAACACCCACAACGTTTGGAACATCAACACTCGATCGTTTGGAACATCAACAAATTGTCCAAAGTTTGGAACATCATCCATAAACAACATCAACAAACATCAACAAACTATCCAACGTTTGGAACATCAGCACTCGATCTGTCCAGGAACATCAGCACTCGATCGATGAGACCTCCGAGTGGAGGACCTTTGCCAATGACGGTGGTGGTGTTCGATCATTCTGCCGGAGGCACAGTGTGCTCGGAGTGCAGTCTGATATTGGAATCACACTCGATCGATGAGACCTCTGAGTGGAGGACCTTTGCCCCTGACGGTGGTGGTGTTCGATTATTCTGCCGGAGACACAGTGTGCTCGGAGTGCGACTTCTCACCGACGGAGGCCTCTTCATCGTCTTTTCGAAGCCTAACGGCGTCACCTCCAATAGTTTTGGGTGTGTTTCAATGTTGAGGAAGAGGAGGAGAGAGAGAGAGATTAGGGTTGTGATGGCTGCCATTGTTGGCGAGATTGGGAGGGGTAAAAATGTAAACACCGTATATAATATACCAAAAACATATATCATTCCAAAAATAAAAAGAACTAAATGGTTTAAGAAAAAACACTCAAGACTAACTAGAGCAACATTTATCAAAATAGGATTTATGAGTAATTTTTCTATTTATTTAAAGATACCCGATTTATAAATCTAAAATTTAATTTTATTAGTGAAAAATCTAAAATTTAATTTTATTAAACTATATTGTCCATAAAAACATGTTTAAGTAAAATGATCAACATATTCTCTCCATACAAACGGTAGTTCGAAACCAAAATTCTCTCCATCTCTTCTCTCTCCTTTGCCTTCACCCCGACACCAGTGTCGCCTCATCGCTATCACTACCGTATTCTGTCGCCTCCTTCCTTTCTCGTCGTTGCTTCCACTCCACCGTCGCATTGACTACGTCGTCCACAAATCTCTCTCTGTGGAAGACGATGAATAGTTCAAGAAGAGCGTCGACGAGCGTTTCACTGCCCTAGATCTGAACAACGACGGCGTTGTCTCGATCTGAGCTATGTAAGGCGTTCGAGTCATTCAAACCCTCTCATTCATTTTCGTCGTTGCCGCCGAGAGCTGCTGTAGCACGACGTTTGCAAAAACAGACTCATCGACCATTGCCACCGCCGGAACCACCGTGGAAAAAGCCAAACGAGGCATCGGAGGGAAGATCTCACCGACGGTGGACTTCCAAAGGGTTTGGGGTGGTGTGTAGCAAAATGGGCGCATTTCAGGCCCATTTCGATAATCCGAACCGTTCAATATATCTGTAAAAAATCAAGTTAATCAGATTTCATTTACCCATTTATCCACCTACATTTGTATCTAAAAAATAAATAATAATTATGATTTAAAGTATTTAATAGATATAAATGTGAGTTGATGAATGGAAAACGATATCTGATTAATTTTTTTTAGAGGCATGTTTTACTTGATATATTCTAAATGTGAACGGTTCAAATTATCGAAATGAGCCCATTTCGTTGCACATCAGTAGCTATTATGCCCCTGCACAACAGCCCCCTCAAATTGACTTCCGAAATTGCATCGGAGTGAAGATCTCAACAGATCCAAGATCTGAGATCCATCATCCAAGATCTCGCGGTTTTGATCTTAAACTAGAGCTCTCGAACCAGAACTTTGTGCGAAATTGAGGTACTGTTGTTGTTGCTGACCCTGTTTGGTTGCCTAGAAAATGTTTCAGAACTAAAGGTTTTTCAAAACTCTATTGCTGTTGTTGATGATGATGGAACATTGTTATTATTATTTTTTATTTTTGTGTTGAACAAATGAGGAGTCTTGTTGTTTCTCTAAGGAGTGGTACTGTTGGGATGGAGCAGATTGATGAAGAGATTTTCAATTTTTTTTTTTAGTTCTTATTCAACGGTATATTTCTCAGATGTTCATTTATTTATTTATTTATTTATTTTTGTAAATTGAACAGGTAGAAGAATTTTGGAAAAAAAAAATGAACAGATAAGCTCAGATCTGTTCAATTGTTGAACAAATCTTTGCACTTTTTTATCTGTTCAATACATCATTGTGATCTGTGTTTTTTTTTTATTTTTTTGTAATAGTTGATGATGATGATGATGATTAAACAAATTGAAAAAAATGACAGATAACATATCTGTTTTGAACAGATAATAGGATAGATTTGTTCAAAACAGATAGGGACTTGGTATTGCAACAGATAAGGGTTAGTTTGGCTTAGTATTTCAACAGATAGAATTTGGTTTGGCTTGGCATTTCAAGAGATAGAAAAAATTGAATAGATAATAAAATTTGAACAAATAGGAAAAAAAATTAAACAGATAGATATAAATTTAAACAGATAAGGAAATTTTTTTAGACAAATAGGATAAATTTGAACATTTAGTCAACAAATGTCAACCGATAAAAAAAATCAACAAATAAATTAAAGAGTAAAATTGAAAACATGTCCTTCAAAACAAATAAAAGAATATCTCATCAAATTATTTCAGAAAAAGGTGAATCTTTCGCCAATAAAAAAAATTCACTAGATCTAATAATTTAAACAATCGCCGAAATAAATTTTTCAACAATTTCCTTGTTATTTAATATATATTGTAATTTCTCATTGCCTAATAATATATATAATAATATGTCAAGAGTATCTAACAATATTTTCAATTGAATTTGACTAAAATACTATTCAAAATTAATTGGTTAAGTAAACAAAGTGAATACAACATATTTTTAAAGTTAATACTTTTATAGTTTGACTTTAACTCAACTTAATAAATTTATATACATTAATTAATTATATAAAATTTAAATTACTCGAATTTAGCTTAGGATTGACTTAAAACTCACTTCAATGAGGGCTCTTGAACTTTTTTTCATTGGGGCTAATAGGGATGAGCTTTCCACCATAATTTTATCTTTCTATACCTTTTCATACCTTTTTTTATATTTCTCATTTCAGATCTATATTGATAATCCAAACCGTTTATCTCGTAAGTTTTGTAATAAATGTTATCGTTGCAAAAAATGAGTTTTATTAGGAAATTATAAACTTAATAAAAAAATTACATTTTGTTTGATAAAATGAATGACAAATGTGATTATAAACTTAAACTATCCATTTTATAAAATAAAATATTTTTTTCTCCTGTATTTATCATTTTTTGATAAAGTTTATTTTTTTGCATATATGATCTTTATTACGAAACTTACAAGATAAATAGTTTGAATCATCAGTACGAATTCAAATTGGGGACCTAAAAAGAGATATGAAGAGATATGGAGATCAAGATATGAATGGAGAGTCTGTCCCCAATAAAAAACTGATACAATTTATTCTATTTTCAATCCCCTATCATTGATATTTATTTTAAGTAGTTTGACATAAGAATTGACACCAAACTCTGTCGACTTGTGAGAATGTTACCCAAGGCCTGTAGCCCAAGGCCTGTAGAGGGATTTTTATTTTTATTTTAGGGCAAATTACATATACCTCTATCAAGGTTTAGCTAAATTACAGATACCCCCTGAGGTTTCAAAAAGTACAGATACCCCCCCTGAGGTTTATATTTTCATAACAAATTGCCCCCTGAGGTTTATATTTTCATAACAATTTGTCCCTTAATTTGTTATGCAAATAGTACCTTCAGGAGGGTATCTGTAATTTCTCAAACTTCAGAGGGATATCTATAATTTTGCTAAATCTCGAGGGGGTATATGTAATTTGCCCTTTATTTTATGAGCCAAGTCCTAAGCCAACCCATGGACTCTACCTAACGAATCAAGATTCAAAATTATCAAAATTATTTTTTTCTTCTATTTTTTCACAATTTTTTGTGGAGTTTATGGGCAGGCCAACGGGTTGCCTCTCACATGCCAATGGGCTATGCCTCACGGATCAGGATGGGCTGCAAATATGAGACCCAGACCAAGTCTCCTTCATTTCTAGCTAGGCTCCTCGGGATATGGGCTTGGTTCGAGAGAGCTTGGACTGGGTCACGATGCCTTTGACCCAAATGATGATCTTAAATTTGATAAATATGACTTAATTTTTTAAAAAAATTACAAATAAACAAATATTTTCTATCTTTATATTATATTTTAGAGAAAAAAAAAAATACAAATAAGGTTCCTTCTCATTGATTTTAATTTTTGCACTTTTTTTTTGCTATAAAAAGTTAGAAAATTATTTTCAAACACTTTCCAAACGAACTCGGCGTTTTACATCCAACTAAAAAATACATATATTTTTATTTTTAGTTTTTGTTTTTAATAATTTTAAAAAAAATTATTTTTCAAGTCTGTCAGAGACATTTCTAAAAAACAAAATAATTAAAAAAATTTGAAAATTTCATTAAAAACATAAATAAGTAAGTCAAAAAAATTAATTTTTTAATTTTTATATTTTTGTGGTCCGTCTGGTCGGGTAGAGGGAAAAAAAAAAAAAACTAACCCTAAAAGTGTAAGCTCGGACTTGGCTTTCCTCGTCTTGGTTCATTCGCGCTATAAAAAATCATCGCCCTGTCTTGGCGATCTCTTCTTCATTATCGATTTTGTAGTTGAAACGCAAAATGAGCAGAAAATTCTTCGTCGGCGGCAACTGGAAATGCGTACGTGTCTCTGATTTTAACTTAATTTGGCCTAGTGGGCACACTCACAAGTCCAGAATCATCCACTAGTTAATTTTTGCTTTGCTTTTTATTCTAGGCCTATTTCCTAGTCTGCATCTCAGACACAACTTATGAGACGAGCGAATTATTAGTTATGCATACATCCTAAACTCACATAGGTTGATTATTGTACCTGCAGAATGGAACAACTGAGGAGGTGAAGAAGATTGTTACCACTTTAAATGAAGCCGAAGTACCTTCAGAAGATGATGTGGGTAAGTTTGCGAAGAGTATTTAGTTAAGTTCATTTCTTATTATTTTATTTAAAGCTACTTAGACCTCCAATGCTGCACCTTTTCTTTCATCAAATTCAAATTTAAATTTGATGAAAAGAGAAGCCTTTTGCTACTCCAACCCTTTCACCAAACAAGTATTTTCATCAAATTTAGGATATCTTAAAATTTTCATCAAATTTAGGATGGCTTGTGCTGTCGTCATAGCCGTTGGAGTTGCAGATCCCGGACCACCGGCCGGTTGTCCCCCGAACGGCCACCTCCTTGCAAAAATCTATGGAAAAATTACACTAGCTGGTGGTTTGATGAAATTTCAAAACGCTTTGTTCGAACACGCAATATCAAATGAAACTTTTACTCAAATTTGATGAAAACAAAGGTTAAATGTTGGAGATGCTCTTAGCTGTGTGTTTAACCATGTTTCATGCTGTTATGATTTCTTTAGTTTACGTTGGGAAATCTAAATAAGATTTGGTAGTTATCATTTTTGATTGAGAACCTCATTCTAAATAAGATTAGTAAATATGGAGAACTTTTTAAATTAGTTTTACTGATGCTTTTAATGGAAGTTTTATATGAGTGTTATGTGGAAATCCTGATGTTTTCTGGATGTTAGATATGCAATCTCTATATACCCTAAAGTTTAGAAGAAGATCTTATCTCGAAAGATCGTAATTTAGCAATGAGAGAGTAATGCATTGGGTGTCTTATGCTTTGTTTTTATGTAGGAATGTTAAATTAGCTCATTCACTTACTAAGTTGTTTGCTTTTTTCCCTCTGATTTTGGGTGCTATGGTGAGAGCTATGATTGCACTCCCCACTGTAAGAATATAAATGAGATGTCCACTTGGGCCCCATGTCGTGTAACGTTCTGTTGGATGACATACGCATTTGCATCCTCTCGTGAAACATTGATATATGCATAATATTCATAAATTCAGATTTTGCAATATCGAAAAAATTATTAAATTCATCGACTGCAAAGCTTTATGTGCTGGTCGAGCTTTTTAGTACACAATTTATATTAGTTTATGTTGGTAAACATAAAGTTCATTTGGGGCCAAATTTTTGGAGGTTGAGCTTGAACTAGACTGACCAGAACAAGCTTGTGTTAAAATTATAGTTGCACTTGGTTCAGAATCTGCTAACAGTTGGTTTGGGCTTTTCTCAAGGCACAGGCAACCTGACCTTACTAGGACCCACCTATGCATATTCATAGTAGTGTACTCGTATTACATCTTCTAGAAGTGTTTTGATCATATAACAGAAGGTTTAATTTGTAGCATTATACTCATCGAATACTTATGTTGGAAAAACTATAGATTCATCAATTAGATTAAACAGGGGAAATAGGTGTGCACACCCCTTATTGCAAGTTATACGTTCCTGCTCTACTTATCTCATGTTGCCTGCTTCCATTTAGTTCATCTTAACTATAGTATTTATTTACAATGGATACTTCCTTGTAGTTTTTAAGCTTGATTTGCTTCGATGAATACATTTCTTCGTTAAGAAGTTAACGATAAAAATTAATAATAATTCTGCCAGAGTTTCCTGGTGTTGTATTCTCTCTCTCTCTCTCTCTCTTGTGGACTTTTGCACGGGTGTATCTATATGTTCTTGTAGTTTAACTATTTTTTGTCTTCAAGGTTTTGATTTGGCATGGATGTGTTTTGCTTGCAGAGGTTGTTGTAAGCCCTCCATTTGTGTTTCTTCCTGTGGTAAAAAATTTATTGCGCTCTGATTTCCAAATTGCCGCACAAAACTGTTGGGTTCGGAAAGGAGGTGCTTTTACCGGTGAGGTTAGGTATGTCATGATCTGATCCTATTGTCCAGTTCATTGGAATCCTTGCCTTGTCATATTTTAGATTGAAATTCTTTGTGACAAGTAATTATGGATTCATTGCATAAAAGCTTGTCATTTGTATTGTAAAATTGTTATCCATTTTGTCATTGTCATCTGTTCTAGTCATTGGAAGATTCATGTAGTGTTCTTTCCTTAGAGTTTTGACTTGAATTTAAGCTTCCTTATCTGGAGTTTACATGTGGACATTTCTTTTCGTCTTTACCCGACCTATTCCTTGTATGTTCCATATACAATTTCCATTATTTTTGTGGATATTCAATAATTTGGTGTACTTACTGAATTCAACTTAAGGCTTGGTTTGGTTTGGTTTGGTTACTTACTGAATTCAACTTGGGGCTACATTTGCTCAACTTTGTGTAATGTTCTAAGGTGGTCTGGAGCTACTATCTTTTAGCTGAATATTTCACAAAATAGTTCTTATCCATTGAGTAGGCTATTAAAAGGAAATAGAAACCGATTTGACAATTAATCACTTAAACATTTGAACCTTTTGTTGTATGATACTATTAATTATGAGGTTTAATTTAATGTAATGCGGAAAATCAATTTGTTCTCTTTTGCTATTTGCTTGAGTCAAAGATGGATCTTTGTGCATGAACAACTGAGTTGCTGCAATATGTGGGTTTTAATTGTTTTTTAGTGTTTAAAGTGATTTCTCTTATTGTGACAGTGCTGAGATGCTTGTCAATTTGGGCATTCCTTGGGTCATTCTTGGTCATTCTGAGAGAAGACTTATATTAAATGAATCCAGTGAGGTAACTTTTGTACCTTCTTATATATGAAAAATGCTGTGCCACACAAAATGTTGTGTCACACATCAGTGATTATTGCTTTCTTTTTTGTTATATGGAGTGATCTACCATTTATTTCTTAGAATCTGGTTCACTTGGAATTTTAATGCAGTTCATTGGAGATAAAGTTGCATATGCTCTTTCAATGGGCTTGAAGGTGATTGCCTGTGTTGGGGAGACCCTTGAGCAGCGAGAATCAGGATCTACAATGGCTGTAGTTGCTGCACAAACGAACGCGATTGCTGGTACATAGATATCTACTGTCCTGAAACCAAATTACGCAAGCAATTATATGGTAGTCTGGTACTTTGCTTTAATGTGGGTTCTAGAGATATTCCTACCACCAGCATTTTCTTCTGTTTAGTTATCTATTCTCTACTGTTATTTATCAAAAAAAAAAAAAAAAAAAAAAAAAGAGGAAAAAATCTATCGTCTACTGTTAGCTTCTGAGAAATAAAAGTTTCTTTTAGTTGTTTTGGTTCTGGATCTTCCAGATATAATATTTTTTATTGGTTTTACACTTGTCAGTTTTTTATTATTTTTATTTTATAGTTATTTTTTGCTGGAAAAAATTCTATATTTCTTCATAAATACATCTCCAATAATTTTCAACTGTTCTCTTGCAGAACGAATATCACACTGGTCGAATGTTGTTATAGCTTATGAACCAGTTTGGGCCATTGGAACAGGAAAGGTTGCGACCCCTGCTCAGGCTCAGGAAGTAAGTTCCTTCTTGTCTTGGTGGTTGTCTTATTGAGTTCAATGTTTTATCACCAGGGATCCTTAAACAAGCAATCATGTTTTAGTTTAGCTCTTTTCATTAAACCATGAGATGCTGCTCTGGTGTTAGTTCAAAGAATGGTGTCAATGTGAGTCAGCTTTTTGGCAAAAGAAAATATTCCAAGTGGTTTCTGTCTCTATTAATTTTGAAGTTTTTTGGGGATGTTTGTGACGGATCAAGCTACTGCTATGAAGATCATTTCTGCTTTGATAGTGTGGACAATCTGCACTTGAAGTTAATTTCTGTTAATAAAGCTTATTCTTCCGATTCCACATTGGAATGGTTAAAAGGGTTTGTTGCTTTAGTACTGATTCTTTCTGTATGTCAGTTATGTAGTCAATTGTTTTTGGGTCTTTCACAACTTTATGCACTACGCAATAACTTTTTTTTGATTTGTTATACTTAGCAGAGGTTCTATCAGAGTTTTCCTTTTGTTATGAAATGTCTGTTATACAACACATTTCTCCTTGGCAAGTATCTATGGGCTGTTTCATTGGCTACTAGCAGGGCCATCACCTAGCTTTGCTTGTGCAACTTGACAATTACTATTCAAGCAATGTACTGAGGCAGCCATTTTGACCATTTGATAGCTCAATAGTAGCTTCTTGTACTCCAAAAAACGGTAGCAATACCCTATTGGGGGTGTTTGGTGGGGCTTTTTTGAGCCAACTTATAGCTTCTGGCTTTTAAAAAGTTATTTTGGACTATTTGGTTAAACTTATTTCAAACAGTTTATGATTCTAACAACTTATTTTAAGTAAAAAAAGCTGATTCTGAGAAGCTGCTCACCCTTTGCTTCTGATTATCAACTTTTGCTGTGGACATGTTAATTCACGGTTATACTCTTAAATTTTTTTATTTTTTATTTTTTTTAAAATAGAAAAAGACCTAAATGGACTATAGAATATTATTATTATTTTTTATGAGAAATGTAGACAAATAGTGAATAATAAAAAATAAAAGTTAATTGAAAAAGTTATTTCACAGCTTATGTAACAAACACTACTCAGCAACTTAAATCTATAATCCAACAACTACATCAAACAGATTAACAGCTTCTGATTAAAGTCATAATCTATAATCTGTTAAGTTATAATCTATAATCTATAATCTGTTTTAACAGGTACACCAAACAGGGCGTACGGGCTGAGCCACTTCTACATTCTTGTTGCTATGCAATCCCATTTTGTTGCATCCACATTGAATGCTTATTCATCATGTTTCCTTTGTCACTTTTTAAATTCTTGTATGTTTATTTTCTTATTGCTTCGATACTTCAAGTAATTCTTTGACATAGTCTATTCATAACAAATGGTGTATGTTTGTTCCAGGTCCATTTTGAATTGAGGAAATGGCTTCAGGATAATTCTGGTGCTCAAGTTGCTGCGTCAACCCAAATTATCTACGGAGGTATTCTTGTCCTTTTTGCTATCAATTTGCTAATCCAATACCCTTGTCTACATATTTTTTACTTTGTTTTATATACTAACTGTAAGGTGCCAATTTAATATCAACCATTTGAGTCAATTCTGGTTAATTCTTGATGTTGAAAGTGGAAGCCTGGACTATTTGAGTCAATTCTGGTTAGTTCTTGATGTTGAAAGTTGAAGCCTGGACTATGGTTTTGTGATTATGGTACTCACCAACTAAATGTGGTTAGGTTTTTTTGGGTCTCAGTCAGCTAACTGATTGTGGTTTCCATCGATTGGTATTATAAGGTCAACTCTCCTGTTTGGGAAGCTAATAAATTAAGGATTGCAGGGGTTAGTAACTATGCTTGGGGGGTTCACTGCCAAGGATGGATCTAGGGGGATGCGGGCAGTTTCGGTCACACCCCCAAAAGCTTTAAAAACTATGTATATTATACTAGTAATTAGTAAAATAATTTCGAACTGTGGTACTTCACACCCCCAAAATTTCAATAATTCGCACCCTCAAAATTATTCACATTACAAAATTATAAAAATAGTTTCTAAATCAAGTTTTATGAAATGTTGATCTATTTTATTTGTTATTTGTTATTTGTATTTTTGTTATATTTTTATATTGTTTAGAGTTAGTTATAGTCTTTTATTTGTTTTTATTTATTACTAATTTTGTTTTTTGTTCAAATGTGATTTATGTTCTTTTTTTTCCTTTTATAAATCACACTTTAATTTGTTTATGCATCTTATTTTATATTCATTCTTATTTGTTAATTCTTTAGAAATAAGAATATTATCTGGAAATAAAAATATTTTCTACTTCAACATAGCATTCTTAAAAATAAGTTCATTAATTTTAATACCACTTATTAAAACGGATTATCATTATACTCATAAAAACATATATTTTCAATGTAAAACTCTTCAAAACTAAACTAAACCAATAAGATGGAAGCAAATTTTGTAACAAGTTAAATGATCATATTTGTTGAGAAAGATAGTTAAGGTTTTGATGCCGAGTCTATTATAAATGTTTATATGTATATATATTATAAAAGTAGCGATTATAACATTTTTAAATAGTTGACTTTAGTTGACGGATACATGATAATAGTTAATATTTTTGTTAAGCTAATGCAGACAAAAGAAATATGTTCAATTATATTTTTGTTCTTAATTATGTTGACGAAGAATGTGTAATAGTAATATTATTTATTTTTTTGTGCTGGCATAAATCAAAATTTAAAATTTTGTAATAATTTTTTTCATTTAAAAGTTACATGTGTTTTTGCCTTCCCTTGAATTCTTGATCCAACCCTGTTCACTGCAATAACAGAAAAAAAAAAAAAGAAAAAAAAAAAGGGCTGGCTAATTCCACTGCCCTCCATGATTCATTGTCCCAGAATAGGCTTGTGGTCTTGCTTCTCCCCTCCCCTTCCCTCCCTCCCCCCCCCTCTCTCTCTCTCTCTCTCTCTCTCTCTCTCATGAATGTCCTCTTATATGCTAATTGCAGGTTCTGTGAATGGAGCAAACTGCAAAGAATTGGCAGCACAGCCAGATGTGGATGGATTTTTGGTTGGAGGAGCTTCCCTAAAGGTGTTTTTTTTTTTGTTTATTACAGCATTATTACTTGTTATCAATTGGTTCTTTTTCACTGAATTCGGTTACTTGACTCTTTTTACCCCCTTCATACTTACCAGCCTGAATTCATTGACATCATTAAGTCGGCCACCATGAAGAAGAATTAAAGAAGTTCGAAACCAGGTAATGGTGCAATCATACCTTGTAGCTTCTTCCTAGAATGTCTTTTAAGCTACTTTGAGTAATAATTTTGCGGTTATCCTTGGACTAAACATTTAACCGTTGTGGTTGTGTGTGAAATATATTAGAGACCTTTTCTATGCATACTTGCTTCATGTATTTAAATGCGACCATCTTTTTATTTTTATTTTTATTTTCTTTCGTTGGACATGATGATTTTATATGCATCATTCATCAATGGAGTTGTTTGGTTACTGGTTTAAATTCTATTTTCGGACCAGAGTTGGAAGTGGCAATGACCTAGATGTTCCATGTGATAATGTCTTTCTTTTTTCCTTTTTCTTTCTTGAAAGTTGTCAATTGTTATTATTTTCTCACAAAAAATCACATTAACCAAATATATATATATATATTTCACTTTTCTTTCTTTTACAGATTCACTTCCACTTTTATCATATTTGTCACTCTAATCAAATGGACCATAGAGTTCTTGAAATACTAGTAGAAACACTTCTTTTTTCATAAAAATACATAAATTGGCTGGCTTTAGCTAATAAAGATAAAAGATAAAATAAATTAGAATAATAATAAGATAAAATGTCACATTTAAATTATAATTATTTCAATTTTTTTTTCTTACAACTATCAAATCTATTATTTAAAAAAAAAGAAGTTAACTATCATTTTAAACATAATTTTTTTAGTTAGATTAATCAAAAAATCAATTAAAATAGTCAAGTTTCTAAACAAGTCCATTATCCAAAGAGCCTAACCTCTCCCGATACAAAGGGAAAGGGAGAGAGGGTTCCTGATTACAATTAAACACTTAACCCTTTTTTTTTCTTTTTTTTCAATTATACAGTTGACTTTAGATCAATATTTTCATGAAATTTTGTTCATATTGCTGTAAAATAGATAGGGTTTGACATTTTGGCGAAGGGTCACAATTAATGGAAGTCTTTCGTACACTGAAGCCCTATTTTCCTCTGGTGATGATGATTTGAGTAATGATTGAGACTTTTATGGACTAGAACGCACATGGACCAGCCACACATATTTGGAGGTCATGCAGTTCTCAAATTGGGAGTCTCAAACTTTTTCCTAATGATTTAATGGAAGTCTTTTGTACGCTAATACTGTTTAATTGTCTCAAAAAAAAAATTTAATTGAATGAATTATATAATTGCACTAATACGAGTGTAAAATGGAATATCTAAAATAATATGCAAAATTATGATTTTCTTGATAGTTCAAGTTTGGTAAATTTTTTAAGAGATAGGATAACAATCTAAAATTGAGGGAACAAAATTGTTATGCTTTGTGCGCACGAAAAACCTGAATTGTGTTCATTTATTAAATAATTCAAAAAAAAATTGAATTAGTTGATTTTAAGTAAAAATAATTTCATTTGCACAACTTTAGATTTTGGATTTATAAAAGAAAAAACTTGTAAAAATTAATATACTTTTATTTCATCCATTTTTCATTTTTCTTTTCTCTCTCTTCACAAATTTATTTTACAAATTCAAAGCCTAAACCCATTTTGTTTTTATTTTTGTGTGTATATTGGTTGGTCCAAAGGTGTTTGGGAAATTCGTTAAAAGTTGACTTTTTAATTTTTTTTTGTCATTTTGTATGTAAAAAATATGAGAAGTGATATGATTCAAAATGGATTAAAAGCTAAAGTATATTTTATACCATCTTCTCCCCTTTCCTGCTACACAACCAACAACATCCATGTCGAACCAAGAAAAAATTAAAGTGAAAGGTCATAATTCAGTCATATTATTCTATATATAAATTATTAATAAATTTCATATTTGTAAAACATGACCCTTATTTGAAAATATGAGCAAAACCAAAAATATTTAGTTGACATTGGCCAAATTTTGTAAATACAATCTCAATCATTGTCAAACCAATATCCAAATTAGATATTAGTTAGCCAACTTACCAAATCCAAAATTCAACCCAGTAGACTGCTCAATTAGTCAAAGTTTTATCACAAATGAAATAAAATAAAAACCCATGAAAACATCTTCTTTAAAGTCATTATTAGCAAACAAAGTACATTTTTTATTTATATTTTTATATTTTTATATTTTGAATAATAAAAAAAATCCAATGCTTCTAGATGACAACAAACATCAATATTGTTCTAGGCAAAGGTAAAAAAATATTTTTCATACCATTAAAAAAACAATTATGCTTGGCCCTATGGTTGACCATTCTTAACATTCCCCAAGTTTCAACATCAATTTGTCAAATAATTAAATGCTATAATTGATTTACAATACTTAATAGTAGCAATTTTAGGTCAAAAGTTAATAATTTAAGTACAAAGTAAAGTAATTTTCAGTTCATCTTTCATTTGGCTAAAGTTATAAAGTCAAATTATTTTTTCTATTTATTTTTTTGTCTTTTTTGAATTTTTTTTTTCTACTTTGAGTAAAAAAAAATTATTTTTTATGTCTGAATTCTAAAAGTTTAATAAAATTTGAGTCAATTTTTAAAAAAAAATTATTAAAATTGAAAATAAGCTAAATTATTAAACTTACATATAAACATTTTACTTATTAAAAATTATTAAAAATGAAAAAAATTATATACTATATAAACTTACAAAAATTTGGATTTTTATTTTTATGGATATTTATTTATTTATTGGATAAATCTGCAATCAAACTTGACTTTTTTATTGTATAAGGGCCCACCAATGTGAGAAGAAACTATGAAATCAAGTTGGGGATGGGAATTTTATTTATTTATTTATTTTTTTGAACTGATGGGTTGTGAATTTTGTGCCCTTTTATTTTATATATGGATTGGCTTCTCTCCATTCTACCATCGGATTAGAGGATACGATTGGACTGTAGTGGCTTCTAATCTGAATCTATATTTATGATCCAAATTATACAATATATAAAGCCCGTCGAATATATTATTTGTTAAAAAATTACGAATATCGATAAACATTTCATCATATCACATTTCTATCAATGGCAAATATAATTTTTAAAATAAATTGTGACAAAAAGATGATATAATCAAATAACTATTGATATCTAATTAATATGACTTTTTACAAAAATAATATACTCGATAAATTCTATATATTCAATGATTTAAATTATCAAAATAAACCCAAATCAGGGTCTACCACGACCCAACAATCAAACCAGAGAAAGGAGTCAGATCCTTTATTTATAAAGTTGAACTGGCTAACTGTGAAATTATTCTTTTTTTTTTTTTTTTTTTTCTTTCCAATAATGATTGAAAAGATAAGAGCCACATCTAACTTAATTTAATGCCTTATGAGCTATGTCAAATCCAATGAAAATATCAAAATCATAGTTGGTATGAGACCATGTTATAATGCTTCCTCAAATGGTACAGCCTATAGGAAATTGATCAACTCTCAATTGTGCTATTTATCATGTCATGCTTTGGTTTGGAGGATGGAAGATAGGCAGATGTGTGATTTTAACTGTTTTAGAGAGAATGTGTGTGATTTGTCTATTTTATACTTGTAAATTTATAAAATGGTCACACCTTGCACACATGAGAATTTATGTCCAAAAATAAAATAATGGTCATAGATTGTCCTTATTTGGTAAAAATTGTAAAATTCTAAATTGATATAATAAGAAAATGCAAGAATTACTAATGCAATTTTTTTCTAAAATCAAACTTTGAAAGTTGAAGGAGTTGCTTAAGTTGAAGGAGTTGCTTATCATTTGGTAACATTTACGTTTTTAGTTTATGTTTATAAAAATTTTATAAATTGATTTTTGTTTATTTTTAGAAAACTATAAACTATAAACCCGTTTGGTTTGAATAAAATGTTTGAAAAAATTTTAAAAACATAAACTAAAAATTATGTTTGTTCAGATCTAAAATATTTATATTTATTTTTTTATTATTTATGACAATGGGATCATACACATTATAATTGGAAAAAAAATTAATTAAAAAAATTAATTAGAAAAAAAATTGATCGAAAAAAAAAATTTGTTAGTCAAAATTTTAAATTTCTATTTAAAAATCAACGTAAACTCATTTTCTGAATTTACGTTTTTTTTTTTCAAATTTATAAATTGAGACAACCATTTATAACTAAAAAAAATTATCAAATAAATTTTTATAACAATTTTTCAAATTTTTATAAATATAAATTAAAAATTAAAAATAAAATAATTACCGAACAAGCCTAACTAAGCTTTTGATAACACCATCGTCATTTTGTCTACTTATTTGATAGACAATGGTTATTGGTACATAATGCGAGCAAATAGATATTAGGACTAATGAAAAAAAGTAATCCTTAAACAGACCAAAATGGAAATAAAGGGCCAGAGTGCAAATTACTCTTCCTTTTATTTATTTATATTTTTTTTAGGAAACTGATTTGATCAAGTTAAACTAAACTTCCCTTTCCCACTGGCATCATGTTGCATGATCAAGCTGACCAAAGGTCCTACCCATGTTAAACCCCATTTGGACTTGGACCACCACCACCAACACTTTTATTTATTTATTTTTTAAAATAACCAGGTGCTCCGGCATGTCAATTTGTGCATTACTTCAATTAATTTTGTGATTTTGAATTGAACAATCGAACAAATTCCTAATACTTCTTTAGAATAACTCAAATTTGAAATCTTAAATTTTATCTTTAAATTTCGACTGCTTAATCAATTTCTTGAGGTTGAACCACCACCACCAATGACCACTAGGGGTAGGAAGGTAAGAAAAATCAAAAAAATCGGCTAAACCGATTGAACCGAATCAAACTAGTCATATTTGGTTAATTTTTTAATACGAATTGATTTGTTTGGTTTTGAAATTATTATTTTTCGATTTTCAATTCGATACTAGTTTTGACATATTGTACACCGATGTCCACCAAAACCGATCATAAATGTGTACATATAATAAAATTATTGTTTTAGTTTTGGTTTTGTTTTGATGTTAAGATTTTGATTATTAGATTATATTTTATTTCTAATTCGAATTCAATAAAAGTTTCAAGCATTAGTATTTATTAATTTTTTGTTTATATTTTTGTGAATGGTTAGATTAGATATGGTTAAAATTGTGTACAAATGACTAATTTAATATTTTTATATAAATTATTTATTATACTACAAATTTAAGAAATGACTCATTTTGAAAGTATTTAAACCGATTAAACCGCATTAAGCTGAACCATTTGAATTGGTGAGGTTTGGTAAAAAATTTCGTTTGTATCGGTTTTTAATATAATAAAATTGAAATTATCAGTTTGGTGTAAAATTTTACCTAAATACCAACCGTCCTGAACCAATTACATTCCTAACCAGGGGTGTTCAAAATATGCAGAGAACCGAAAAACTAAACCAAACTGATCTCTTTGGGTTTGTTTGGTTTGGTTTTTTAGTACATTGATTTGGTTCCGGATCTTCAAATTGTCAAATTGATAAGATTGAGTTGGTTTTTGGTTTAGGCCTTATCTAAACCGAACCAACTTGAAAATCAAACCTATATACATATATATAATTTTTTTTTTAATATTTTTTCTTAGATTGACATGTTTTTATATTATCATAGTCTTGTATGTTACTTCAAAATTCCCATTTTCATGAAGTTTGTGCAATTGAACAAATTTTGAATTATTGGTCCAAGAGTAATAGACTATGCTTCAAGTTAAATGTTTTAGCCTACTGACAAGATAAATGATTTAGTATAGAGAATAAGAGAACTCATAAACCGTATGTATGTACATTATGAAATACTAGATTCTACTTCAAGTTATTCTTTAAATAGGATGAGTCAAAATTCAAATAAAATTGAAGTTGATGAGCTCATTGATAGCCCTCGTTTGGCATGGGGCTACCAGGCTAAAATAGTCACAAAAAGACAAAATAGGTATAACGATTCTAGTTTAAACTCGACCGGTTCATTGTTTTGAATTCGAAATTTCTTGTCTTGATGGTTGCTCATGTTTTCTTCCATCCTATTCCTTATTGAATTTGGTTATCGGAATGTCTTGGTTGTGTTTGAAATAGGTTGGGAGTTAGTTTTTCAAAATAGTTGCTGCCCAGATTTTTGCTTGTTCGCTCAAGTGAACTTTCTTACGCTCAAGCGAACTTTGAGAACTTCCAGTACTTTTGCAAATCTGCAAAACTATTAGGAGTATGGCATTCTTCGCTCAAGCGGTGTTTCTTGCGCTCGAGCAATCTTGGCTCGAGCGGTCTTTTGGAACTCTCAATACTTTTGTAAGCCAGCAAAACTACTGGGAGGGTGGTGGTTTTACTTCGAGCAATCCTTTTTGCACTCGAGCGGTTAGCCTTTGTCTACAAAACTTCTGAGAGTATGTCATTGTGCGCTTGAGCGGTCTCACTTTTTGTGTCTGGTCGCTCGAGCGATCTGCGAGTATATCAATTATGAAAAGTCACTTTTTTAGTCATATTTTCATATCTCTCTCTCTAAACATTTCAAAACTTTAGATCTACACACTCTCTCTCTAGTTCTTGAACATTTGACCCAAATACTCTCGATCCATACATTTCCTTACCCTATTTGTTTTGATAAAAAGCTAGAGCATGTCGAGGGTTTCATTTTAATCGGAGAAGTTTGCGTTTTCGGTATTGTCAAGCTCTACCCATCTTTCCTTTGTGTTTTCTTCTTTGAGGTAGGGATTATTTTGACTCTTTTTCTGATTTTTAACTTATTTATTTGTCTTTTAAAAAGGATATTGTGAATTAGAGATTTTTGATAAAACCTAGGGTTTTGGCTTTGAAATCAAAAGAGAGGTTTTCAAGATGGTTTCTTGGAAATGATTGTGGGAATGTAAATATGGTTGAGTTGTGATAAAATGATGTATTTTGATCCTTGGAATTGATTTATAAAGAAAAATGAATTTTTGCACTAAAATCTTGGATATTTGGTTTCGTAAAAAGGAAATGGAATTGATATTGGTTTTATGAAATTGGAACAATGATGATAATGGTGGTGGAGTTGGATATGAATTATCACTCATATCTTGAAATGTTGGAAAGTATATCTTTGTTGGAAATTATTTATCAGTTTAGAGATATCTATTTTGGGCTATCAGCAGAGGATAGTTATGATTGTTGTAGAAATTGCATGAGAATTAGGTGAATTGAAACTGATTTCTCATCCATTTGCATTGAGCATTGTAACATATTTGACACATTAAAACATGGGTGAATACTTTAGTGAATCTGGGTAGGGAGTGTAGTTGTGGCATTAAGTTGGCATGTGTGTCCTTGGTAAAAGTCCAAAAACCCGCGCGGATAGATGCCAAGCCTTCCGGTTAATACTGGTAAAAATGACAATTGGCAATGCTTGTAGCCTACTTGCAAATACATCATAGAGATTCTCAGTGTTGTATCCACTGCTCTGTTTTTTATTCTAAATAAATGATTTCATGAATTGTGATATAAGCTTGGCATTGCATGATTTTTGGAAAGAGATATAAAATGTTTGACACGAGCAATTCATATGCATTCACCTTATTACTCTATTAATATAACAATCCCGACCTGTGATTAACTGCTAAACCATGATTAAGTATGCCCAATAAGTAATTAAGATGAAATTCCGAATTAATTAAATGTGTGGTGTATTATTTGTGTTTCTATCTATTTATCGTAGAAATATATGTCTATGTGTTTGTTCTGTTCTACGAATTGAAGGCCTTATCGGCATCCGAACCTGAAATTGACTGAGATTACGTGTTGTTTAGGATTTTTAGAAATTTATGGTAGGTTTAATTGGAATTCGATTCGGAACCAAAATAATTAGAATAAATAATGTTAATTAATTAGTCACTAATGAAGTTTTATAATTAAGCCTATATAAGGCAACTTGATGACTTAAGGGCCATTACTTACACTCTCATTCTCATATTTTAAGCTCAAAAATGTGAGAGAGAGAGAGAGAGAGAGAGAGAGAGAGAGAGAGAGAGAGAGAGAGAGACCAATAGAGAATTGAGATCATCAAGGGAATTGTTAGAATTTGGAAGAAATTAGCTTGGAACTCAAGGATTTGGGCTTGGAATCTTAGTGTATTCACCATCTAGAGTATTATTGAACATCTAAGGTAAGACTTCAACCCTTAGACTTGATCAATATGATATCTAGGACATGAATTCTAGAGAATTAAGTTGAGTAATGTAAGAATTGAGCTAGAAATGAATGAATTTAAGCCATACCATGCATGCATGCATTTTCATCACATTTTGAGTTTGAATTTCAAACAAACCTCATATGTATGTGTCTATCTTGGCTTTGTTTTGAGAATTTATCGAGTTTCTCACCATTTTATCTAAATTGATCATGTTTTGGACAAGTTTGAGTTCATAGCATTGCATATATGTTATATACATGAAAGTTTCAAACTTGGGTTGAATAATTGACTTACTCTTGGGCCTTGATTTTATGAAATGGTTTTGAATTCATGATGTTTTGCAAATTTACACAAGTTTCCTTGAGTTTTTGGCCCAAAAGAACATAATTTGCAGCTTTGAGTTGAGTTTTGAAGCTCGGAAGCAAATCTAGAAATTTCAGAATTTTGCCTTTCCGCTGGAGCGACAGATTCTGCGCTCGAGCGACTACTCTTTATTTTGTACTTCCGCTTGAGCGACCAAAAGTTGGCTCGAGCGTAAAATGCATGCTTCCAGAAGTTTACCATTTTTGCAGACCGCTCGAGCGATGAGAATTGCACTCGAGTGAAGACCTCAGTCTCACGCTTAAGCGACCGTCGAGCGATCGTCGAGCGAAAAATTCACACAACCATAATTTTTGCAGAGTTTACAGATCGCTCAAGCGATAGAAGTTGTGCTCGAGCGACCACCCTTATTTTTGACTCTCTGCTCGAGCGAAGAAAGTTACGCTCAAGCAAGGACCCTGTTTTTAGCAAAATTTACCAAGTGTTGAACAGTATGTTTTGGCATTCTCATTGCATCTTAGGCATTCCTAGTCCATGATTAAAACATAATAATGAGGATAAGGACTAGAAACACACTAAAAAGGAAATGAAATAAGTCAAGTACTATCTGAGTGTGTGTTTCAATATGTGTGTTTGTTATGTTTATGTAGGTCACGCGTCATAAGCTATTTGATTTGTCTGCTCTGTCTGTCTGCTACTAGAGTCATCTGTGAGTAATAACTTAGTAAAGCTATGTTCAACTTTATAAGATCTGTTTTATGAAATGTTATATTTTGTACAATGAATGATTATACAGTTTCTGCCAAGTACTCATGGCATCTTTAGCATAAAGCCCTAGCCCGGGGATAACAATACCGTGGTCTATGAGCACAAAGAACTTGCCCAAAGGTAATAATACCGTGGTCTCATGGCCCTCACCCGGGGGTAACAATATCGTGGCTCAAGTATGTTATATGTTCCTGGTACTGGAGGTTTTTTTATAGAATTGGTCAAGTGTGACCCTTAATGCTCTGTATCTAATATGTTAGTGCTAATGGGTGTACCACATATGATCCTCTGTGAAATTGAATAAGTACATACTTCTGATCTCTGAATAAGAATATGAATCCGTTTCTGCTTTCTGAATCTGATATGGGATATCATTCATTAAACTCTTTACTCTGTTATTATCACTGGATTTTTGTTCACTATTTATATTATGTATGTAAGTGAGCAGACGCGTAATCAGGCCTAAGCTGCTGCTTGGAGAGTTTGGGTTAGCCAGTCACCATGCCTCTCAGGGAGGTCTTCATTTGAAAAAGTCAAATTTTGTGAATCATGTTAAGGATGTTTTTGTTTTCGTTTTGTTTGTTTAAATGTACTCTGGGCTCAGTCCCCTTTTAATGATACATGTACAGCGTTACATGACTCATGAACTTTTGATGTCATATATATGGATAAAGTTTTAAATTATCTGTCTCATGTATGTCTGCACAGCTCAATAGACGTTATATTTTGTATACTTGCTTCTGTAGCCCCTTTATTTATATGATTTTTAGGTTAGAGGCCTTCGGTAATCCCAAGATTACTGGTCGGTTACGACGCTAAACCTATAGAGGCGGGCTTGGGTTGTGACAATTAAGATTCACATACTGTGTTAAAGTATCTTTACTGGACTTTGGCTCATCCTATGTGGAAAACTATTTTCAGGTGCTGATGATATGCCTCTGCAAAGGCCGTAGCTTGGGAAGACTTGGAGCCGAGAGCTTTTTGTTTTGTTTTTGTTGTATTTATTTTGAACAAGCCCAGGGCTTAACTTGTATTGAGTTTCAAACTCACTTTTGTGTAACCTAGTATTGACTTGGAAAGTTGTAACTATTAAGGCATTCATTTGCTTGTTTAACTTTTGTTTATTTATTTATTTATTTATTTTTGCTTATGACACATGTTATAAATTAGGATTAGGACTTATGAATGTGTTATTGCATGTGTTACACTTTTGTAAAAAAATGGAATCATATAAATGGAATGATAGTATCTTCGGAAAATGTATTGTTATTTAATAATTGTCATGGGGTAAATAATGGTTATTATTTCGAGGAGTTACAATAGGCTAAAAAGTCAATAAGACAAAATGTTACATCTAAATTATATTCATTTCGTGTTAAAAAAAAAAACATAATAATTTCATTTTTTCTTTCACAAAAGTCAAAAAAATCAAAAAGTTCAACCCAAACGTGGCTTTGTAGCCCATATTAAAATAGCTACAAAGCTAGAAAATTGACCCACTTCCCAAACGAAGCCAAGTAATTGTGGTGAACATGTGAAGTCTCTTTAATCAGAATTTTGAACGTGTGAAGTCTCTTCAATCAAAATTTTTAAAGCATTTGGAAGAAGAAGAAAATGTTGATGCGAAATCAAAGGTAAAGAAATCAAAAGAAAATGTTGATTTAATTATTTTTAATATAATGGAATCATGATTCCAAACCGAACCAATCCGACGTACACTGAATTGGTTTGGATTGATTCTAGTGTATGATTTGTTTGGTTCTAGATTCAAAAATATAAAACCAATCATAAATATATTAATCTCAAAATTAATGTCAAACCAAATCAAACTGACCTACGAATCCCTTAGCCTCTATTTGAAAAGATGGGTTGGGTTGAATTTGAGGTTATTTTAATCACAAAAAGACAAAATAGACTTTTTAATTCAATAAGATAAAACATCACATCTAACCCACAATCATTACATTCTTTCTCTCACAAAAAATCAAAAAAACCAAAAAGTCATTCCCAAACGAGATTTTTTAACCCCAAACTAAAATAATCAAAAAATTAAAAAGTCAAAAAACTAACCCACTTGCCAAACAAACCCTTAATGACCACACAACCTATTCTTATGGTGCAATTTTGAAACCTATTGTACGAGCTGCATTGGAGTGTAAGATTTTTTTATTTTGGTTCGAAGAATTTTTAAATGTAGCTTCCACCATTTCCTAAACTATCTATTATATATATATATATGTAATACTAATCCAGTATACAGATTAGCTGCATGTGATGCCATATAACTACGGGAAAGAAAGCTTTGTTTGATTTGATCTTTAGGATTTATTTTAAGATTTTTTTTTAAAAAAAAAAATTTATTTTGATTAAAAAATAAAAAATACTTATCATTATCATAAAATTTTATCTTTTTAGAAGGTGAGAGGGTAATTTATAAATAAATTGGGCTGAACTAAGGAAGAGGCTTCTTTGGAAATTGGGCCGCACGTCGGACCGAGATAGGAGCTGTTGTAGCTCGGTCTAAAAACTAACGAGCTTGGGTCAGGAGAAATCTGGACCGAGTTATGAGCCGAGGTGTTTGGGCTTCATAAGGTGGACCTCGCCCGTGTTAGCTCGATCAAAGCTTGCTGCAGTTAGCTAGGTCTAAACAGACAAAACCGAGGTACAAATGAACAAGAGCCGAGCTATGTGTTGCATATGAAGGCGCTAGATTAAGTATGACAAAGGGCTAGTGTTAACTCGGTCATACTGTTATCCAACCGTGGTAAAACCATCTCACTTGGTTTAAGCAGTGAGGAGGGTGTTGAGGGATAAGCATTATCTTTCAGGAGTATGATTCCTATGAGGACTTTATATTGAGGAATAAGAGTCCTACTAGGATTGTGCCAGGCAAAAACTATAAAAGCTCACAATAGAACCTATGTACAAATATCACAACTTTGATTCTCAAATATACAGAGTTTTTGTCTATTTGTCTATTTTGCTGACTTAGGCATCGGAGAGATATCCGGCACGCACCCACCGGCTAGCTCACGTTTGTATTTTCAGGGAGTAAAGCGACGACGTTTGGAGGAGCGCAGACTTGATCAACAGGATTATACGAGAACATTATTTCGTGCTCGTACAATTGGCGCTGTCTGTGGGAAAACCATAAAGAACAAAACCTCTTGATCAAGTTTTCCTCCCTAGTTGGAAGCAATGGCGCACAATGAAGACTTGCCGCAATCGGCTATTGATGGGCAAACCCCGGAAGGGGGTGGGAGGCGCGAAGGTTTGCCTTCTATCCCTCCCATGGCGGATTTAGAAACTCAGCGACAGAACCCCCTGAGGGATGCAGGGGGGAGACAGGGCGACAGCCCCTGTTGCTCTTAAAGTCCTGAAAGACAGAGGTAAAGGTTGGACCCCCAGGTTCTGGAGTATCGCGTTAGGGAACAAAACGAGTTAATAAGGAGGATGGCGGCGGACATGGAGTCAATGAAGCGCCAGATAAAAGGAAAAAGGGTGGCGACAGGAGAGGGGCGCAAAGGCAATACGCCCTCTCGCCACTCAGAGGATCGTGACAGGCAGCAGGTCATCCCATCGTAAACACAAAGCAGGAGCCTTAGAATAGGCGACACTCAATCAAGGACTTCCAGGACTCGTCACTCCAGGTCTGAGAGAACGAGGACTGAAAGGTCTTATATAGAGGGAAGCAACTATTACCCCTCGCACACGCACCAGACGACATCCAAGCTCACAGAGTTGCCTAGGTCAGCGGACTTACGGTCGGTACTCGAGGAGAGGGCCCGATGGAAGGAGGACTCCAGGGCCCGCGACCCCCGCAGGATTTCAGCTCTACAGCGATTGGCCCCTAGGACATATGGAAGTGTCGAAGTAGGGATGTCAATGCCTCGCCTTGCTTACGAACCAGCGGATAAGGTATTAGCAAGCTTGCAGAGCTCGCTGTTCGTTCCGGCAATAGAGAACGCGCCACTACCTTCGGGCTTCCACCAGCCCAAATTCACCACTTATGAGGGGAAGACAGACCCCCTACATGCACTTGAGCCATTTTCGCCTGGTTATGGCAGTATATCGGCAGAATGAGGCCCTGATGTGTATCCTGTTCCCATCCAGCCTTGGCGACCTAGGTCTAACCTGGTTTGAAAGGCTATCAGAAGGCAGTATCGCCTCCTGGGCACAATTGGCAGAGGCGTTCGTGACTAGGTTCAGAACAAACACCAAGACACTAGTGGAGATCGATCAGCTACTCTGACATGGGCGACAAGGAGACGTTGAGATCCTACAACAGTCGATATTGGGAGACTTTCAACCAGATAGGAGATTGCCCCACAAATCTCGTCATCGTGCAATACAAAAGGGGTCTACCAGTCGGAAACAAGTTGAGGGACTTAATTACTATGATGCCACCCCTTATGATGGAGGCCCTAATGAAGAGGGTGCACCAACATATCCGCGTGGAGGAAGATAGTGCCCGGGCTAAAGCAAAATCTGGCTCAACAGTAATGCTAGACAAAAAGACTGTAACAAAAGTCAACACGGTAGAATAACCAAACAGGAATGGGCGAGGCAGGCGAGCCAACAGGGAGGACCCAGAAAAAATGAGGTTAAGAGTTCACACTGCCATCACCACCGTGTTCAATAAACCCATCTACCGAATTCTCAGCGAGATAAAGAATAAACCCTTCATTCGGCGACCAGCCAAGTTAGGAGTAGCACAAAGGGGCTACGACGAGAGGTCCCGCTGCACCTTCCATGATAAGAAGGGGCACCTAACTGAAAACTGCACACCCCTGAGGCAACATCTGGAAGAATTAGCAGCTGCTGGTCACCTAGACCAGTATATTGAAGGGGGAACACAACCAGCCCCCCAGGACCTCAACAGGCCAAACGGGATGCTGGTGGACGGACCACCCCAAGGCGTAATCAATGTTATTCATGGGATCATTGAACCTGAGCAGGTATGTGAACTCAGGGATATGATAAAGAAGGCAGAGCACCTGAAGGAGGTACTAAGTGCACAACTCGCCATCAAAAGGGGCAAAACAGAGGCTACGAACGTCATATCCTTCTCAGACAATGACCTAGCAAGGCTACATTGCCCTCACAATGGCGCACTGGTGGTAACTTTGGGCGTCAAGAACTTCGACATCAAGCGAATCCTGATTGACCAAGGAAGTTCGTGCGAGATAATGTATTATGAAATCTTCAAACAGCTGAAACTAGAGGACAAAGACTTGGCCCCTGCAACATCCCCCCTAGTTGGCTTTAACTTAATGCCAGAATAGCCAGTAGGCAAGAAAATCCTCCCAGTCAAAGCTGGGACCATGACTAAACAAGTGGAATTCTGGGTATTGAAGGTTCCTTCCACTTACAACATAATCCTGGGACGAACATGGCTACACTTCATGTGATCAGTAGCATCAACCTACCATCAAGCACTGCAGTTCCCCAACGAAGTCGGAGTAATTGAAGAGGCCTTGGGAGACCAAATCATGTCAAAACAGTGCTTCGTCACAGTAAATGGCAGTCGGGCTGCAAAAGAATATGTACAGATGGTAGAAGAGCCAGAGAGCAATGAACTATTTGCGGATGTTGGCAAGGCAGCAGAATAGAAGGCAGTGGAAGACTTGGTAGAGGTAAGGATAGATGAAAAGAACCCAGAAAAGTTCTTTTTGCTCGGCTCGTCTTTGTCCAGCACTGAGAGAATAGAGATCATAGAATTCTTAACCTCTAACATCGAAGTGTTTGCATGGACACCATACGACATGCCTGGCATTGACCCAAACTTCATTTGTCACCAACTGAATGTCCACCCGATTGCTAGACCAATTATACAGCGTACTCTCCGTCCAGATCAGCACTCCACCACGCGGAGATAGTGGTGGAGGAAGTGAGAAACTTGCTGGAGGCAGGAGCCATCAAAGAAGTACACTATCCCAGGTGGATATCCAATACTATAGTAGTGCCAAAGAAGAATGGAAAATGGCATGTTTGCGTGGACTACAAAACAGTCAACAAGGCATGCCCAAATGATAGTTTTCCCTTACCTAGGATAGACCAACTGGTAGACTTGACGGCAGGGCACAATCGACTTAGTTTCCTTGATGCGTATAGAAGTTACCATCAAAACGCTATGTATGAGCTAGACCAGGAGGTCACATCTTTTACAATGCCTAGAGGATTGTATTGTTACAAGGTCATGCCCTTTGGCCTAAAAAATGCAGGGGCTACATTCCAACGGATGGTCACCAAAATGTTTGAACCATTGTTAGACAAAACAATAGAGGCCTACATAGATGACATGGTGGTCAAAAGCAACGATAAGAAAGACCATCTCAGGGACCTAGACGAAATGTTCCAAATCCTAAAGAAGAACAAGTTGCGTCTAAATGCATCTACATGTGCGTTCGGCGTAGGATCAGGCAAATTCCTAGGCTTTCTGGTGACCAACTGAGGTATAGAAGCAGACCCCTCTCAGATCAAAGCAATCCAGGATCTAGAGAGGCCCAACACAGTAAAAGAGGTGCAGCATCTCACTGGCCTAGCTGCCGCACTCAACCGGTTCATAAGTCGGTCATCAGACAGATGTCGACCATTCTTCCAAGCGTTGAAGGCCAAATTTGAGTGGGATGAAGAATGCGATCGCGCCTTAGAGAGCCTGAAAAACTACATGACTTCTCCTCCATTACTAGTAACCCCAGTACTTGGAGAAGAACTCTTTTTGTACTTAGCAGTTTCACAGCATGCAGTCAGCGCAGTGTTGGTCAGAGCAGAAGGAATCCAACACCTGTCTATCTTTTATGTTAGCAAGACCTTGCTGGGGGCAGAAACTAGGTACCTACCATTGGAAAAACTGGCCTTAGCTTTGATGATGGCCTCAAGGAAGTTATCACATTACTTCCACGCCCACACCATAATCGTCTTGACAGCTTTCCCTTAAAAGCTTTGTTTGAGAGGGTGAACTTTTCTGGACGAATCTTGAAATGGGCGGTGGAATTGGGACAGTTCGACATCAAGTTTCAACCCAGAACCGCAATAAAAGCCCAAGCTCTGGCGGACTTTGTGGCTGAGTTCACACCAGGAAGCCATCACATCTGCCCAGTTGACTTAACTGATACAACCAAAAAGGGGATGGAAAGTGCCGCAGGAATTGCGTAGCCCCTAAAACAAGATGCCCAGCTACATCCCAAGGCATACCGGATTGAAGAAAGGGAGGAAGAAGCAAACTGTGCTATACCCGGCAAAGACTCATCAACAAGTAAAAACTTGGTACAATCAGATAGTGAAGAGCAAACCCCAACAGTAGGCATGGACTTGGAAGAAAACATCAGCAACACTCATGACCCCAAGACATCATCCAACCCCTCCACTTGCTGGAGGCTCTTCGTGGATGAAGCATCCAATAGGCACGGTGCAGGACTTGGCATAGTCCTCATTTCACCAGATGGCCTGATAGTGGAACAAGCAGTCAACCTTGGCTTCCCAGCATCAAACAATGAGGCAGAGTACGAAGCACTTCCAGCAGGCCTAAAATCAGCACTCTTCATTAAGGCCACCGCGCCAATGGTTTACAGTGACTCCCAGCTGGTAGTAAACCAGATTTCAGGCGACTACGAGGCAAAAGATGAGAGGATAGCTAAGTACCAAGAGTTAGTCAGAAAGGAGATCATGAAGTTCGAAGTAGTTCGAAGTAGTGCGAATAGAGCAGATCGGCCGAGATGAAAACAACAGAGCAGACGAACTGACAGGTTTTGCCTCCATGGCAAACACATCTATCCCACATCCATTACTGATCGACTTCTTACCCAGATCAAGTATGGAAGAACCCGAAGTAACAGAGGTATGTTGTGCCGAACTAGGCCCTTCATGGATGGATCCTATTATTATATTCTTAAAAGACAGCATCTTACCTGAAGAGAAGAAAGAGGCCAACAAGATCAGAGCAAAGTCACAGCGATTTTGGCTCTCTCCGTCATTGGCGTTATACAAAAAATCCTTCACAGGACCTTACTTGAAATGTGTCCATCCTAGCAAGGTAGAGGCATTCTTGTTCGAGATATACGAAGGCGTATGCAGAAGCCACCAAGGGAGAAGATCATTGGCCTACAAAACAATTTCACAAGGATATTGGTGGCCGTACATGCAAGTAGATTCAGAGAAGTATGTCAAGAAGTGCGAGAAATGTCAGAAGTTCGCACACCAAATACATCAACTAGCCAGAGAGCTTCTACCATTAATTAGCCCATGGCCCTTTGCGATGTGGGGCTTGGACATAGTAGGGCCATTTTCAACAACACCCGGCAACAGAAGGTTCTTTCTTACAGCAATGGATTACTTCACGAAGTGGGTAGAGGCTGAAGCACTCGCATCAAGAAAGGAGAAAGATGTTAAGAAGTTTGTCTGGCAAAATATCATAACCCGATTTGGCATACCAAAGGCTCTGATATCCGACAATGGCACTCAGTTCAATGGCAAGATCTTTGGAGGCTTCTGTGAGGAATACAAGATAGAATTTTACAACTCTACACCAGCATACCCTCAAGCAAATGGCCAGGCAGAAGCATCAAACAAAGTTGTCTTGGATGGTTTGAAGAAAAGGTTAGAAAGAGCAAAAGGCAAGTGGGTTGAGGAGCTTCCTCATGTTCTATGGGCTTACCGCACCACACATCGGCGGTCAACTGGTGAAACGCCTTTTTCTTTGGCCTATGGCATGGAGGCGGTAATCCCACTAGAAGTAGGCCTCCCCACCATTAGAAGTGAAAATTTTGACCCAGACTTGAATGGAGAAGGCATAACCTTGGAACTTGACCTAGCAGAAGAGAGAAGAGAGAAGAGAAAGAGCACTGGTTCACATCGACTCATACCAACAAGAGTTATCCAGAAAATATAACAAGACGGTACATCCGAGGAAATTCAAGATTGGAGATTGGGTGCTGCGCAAAGTAATGGGAAACACTCTGGTACCCGGAGATGGCAAGTTATGGCCTAATTGGGAAGGACCATACAAAGTGGTTGGCTTAGCAGAAAAAATGGCATATCACTTGGAAGATGGAGACAGCAAGGCTGTTCCCAGGCCATGGAATACTGTCAATCTCAAGTTATTTTATTTTTAGCTTTTTCCTTAGAATAAGTGTAGTTTTTCATTTTTTCAAATAATACAAGTAGTTTACTTTTTCAGCATAAAGTCTTCTTATTGTAAAATTTATTCTCAGTCATTGTCAGCTAGGGGCAACAGAAGAGAGGTTGGTAGGAATAACCAACTTTAAGTACTCTTCAGCCAGGATAAGGATCTAGGCTGAAGAGAGGTTGGTTGGAAAAACCAACTTTGAGTACTCTTTAGCCGGGATAAAGATCTAGACTGAAGAGAGGTTGGTTGGAATAACCAACTTTGAGTACTCTTCAGCCAAGATAAGGATCTAGGCTGAAGAGAGGTTGGCAGGAATAACCAACTTTGAGTACTCTTTAGCCATGATAAGGATCTAGGCTGAAGAGAGGTTAGCTGGAATAACCAACTTTGAGTACTCTTCAGCCGAGATAAGGATCTAGACTGAAGAGAGGTTGGCACAAATAACCAACTTTGAGTACTCTTCAGCCAGGATAAGGGTCTAGGCTGAAGAGAGGTTGGCTGGAAAAACCAACTTTGAGTACTCTTCAGCCGGGATAAGGATCTAGGCTAAAGAGAGGTTGGCTGGAATAACCAACTTTGAGTACTCTTCAGCCGAGATAAGGATCTAGGCTGAAGAGAGGTTGGAAGGAATAACCAACTTTGAGTACACTTCAGTCGAAATAAGGATCTAGGCTGAAAAGAGGTTGGTTGGCAGGAATAACCAACTTTGAGTACTCTTTAGCCGAGATAAGGGCCTAGTGTCATGACCCAAACCCGGCCCTATGGGTTTAGCACCGTAACCGGCCAGTAATCCGAGATTACCGAAGGCCTGCTTAACAGTAGTACAGTAAAACAGAGTTCAGGGCCTGGCGGAAGCCAATACAGTAAATAATAATGTCCATTAAGCTGTGACAGTCTGTATGCCAAAAAGATTTTTCATGCATTCACACATTCAAACAGTACAGTCTATACAAAATTTACAGTCACACAGTAAAGGGGACCTAATCCCTTGATAACAGTACAGTTAGTAGCTGATAGTCTATACAGTAATCCAAAACAGTATGGAGACAGACGGGGAAGGACAAAACACCCCAGAGCCATAACATGGCAACTCGGAACCTCGCAATGAGGCACATAGGCTGGCTTGACAGAACTGGAGTCTAACCCACGCTCCTAGCTCCGATCTGGTGGCTGAGCACCTACATATATATATATAAACAGTGAGCTAAGCCCAGTGAATAACATAATGCGTAAAGAGGTTAAAAATGAAATGTCCTTACAGTAATGAAAACAGTTCATTAAACAGTCTTTCAGTCAGAACAGTTATTCAGTCATATGTGGTACATCCATTAGCATAGCAGTAAATAGTAGGTCTTAAGGACCGAACAGTAATGATGGCCATCAATCAGTAAACAGTAGTGGTTCCACGAGGGAACCGACAGAGATCTCTGTAACAGTAACAGTAAACAGTAGGGGCTAAAGATGCCACAGTACATTTTAGAATATAGGACATACATTCAGTCAATTAACAATAATCAATTCAGAAAACAGTTCGGTTAATCAGTCAGAAAACATTCTCAGTTGAACATATCTTTACACAATTGTTACTCACAGAGTTTGGGCTACGGTATGCTAGAGCGTGTTTCCCCAGTCGCCAACCCTACACAGTTCACAGGTTGAACACACACTAAGCTACACGGTTGGGAAATATCATAATTTAATCCCTAATTTGCCTTGGTGTGTTCTACATCTATATCCTCATTAAGATGTCTTAAACTAGGCCTAGAATGCCTAGAATGGGATGAGGATGCAAAAATACACTTAGAAAACATTTTGCAAAGTTTGCTGAAAATAGGAGCCTCGCTCGAGCGAGCCTTCCTTCGCTCGAGCGAGCTTCCAAAATCAAAGGCTTCGCTCGAGCGAGAAATCCTTCGCTCGAGCGAGCTGCTGAAACAGTAAAAGTACTGGATGCTGAAATTTTACGCTCGAGCCACCAATCCCACGCTCGAGCGTAGCTTCGAACAAAGGTTGGTCGCTCGAGCGAAGAATCCTTCGCTCGAGCGAAGAAGCCAAATTCTGGAATTTCCAGATTTGTCTCCTAAGCTCAAACCAAGCATTCTTTCACTCAAAACTCGACCTCTTGGGCCCAAATTCTGGAAAACACATCTAGATTCAATGTATAACAAGTTTCAAAGCTCAATTTATGAATTCAAGCCCCAAAGGTGAGTCAATTAAAACCATTTTTCAAACCCATTTTTCATGAACAATGTTCAAACATGACATGCATGCATTCAAACCAATTTAAAGCTTCAAATCATGCTCTAATGAGTTCATTCTCTTCAAAACAAGTTGAAAACATGGACTTAAGCTTAAACATGAGCATGCATGTACAATTTTACCATGGATGCAACTCAAAACTCATCAATTCAAACATGCATGCATGAATTATGTTCTAATTCAACACTATAGAACCAATTTATATCTTAACTCTATAATTTGCCATGAACCTAGCAAGAATCAACCTTAAGGGCATCAATGAGGGGTTGAAATTCATACCTAAATCTTGTATTCAAGAATGGAAGCACAATTTTGAATTCAATCTTCAATTTCCAAGCAATTCTACAAGTTGAACCCAATTCCCTTTTAATTCTCTCCCTCTCTCTCTAATTCTTCTCTCTTGGTCGGCTAGCATAAGGAAATGGCTGAGGAAATGGTTTTGTTCAAGTGCAATACAAGTCCCTAATTGTGTAGGATAGTGGCCCACCTAGTGGCATTTTGGTAAATAAGTCAAAGTTTGCAATATGACAATATTTAATCTAATTTAATCATTCCTAATCACATTTTAGATAAATACACCATAAAATCACATAAATCCTACTGATCATGAAACACTAAATAATTCTCAGTTCGGCCGCCGATAAGGCCTTCAATTTGTAGTTTAAACATAAAAACACGGACAGATAATCAAATAACCGAAAAGATAAAAAAATGCAATACAATAAACATGCTCAGTCAATTCGGTTTCAATTTTCAATCAGTCCGTTCCGTACTCCAGGTAGTTCAATTATCAGTCATAAGCATTCCAGTTTAGCAGTAATCAGTATGTAATTTAGCAAATTTCCGGTAAATAGTATGGGGTTGTTACACCTAGGCTGAAGAGAGGTTGGCTGGAAAAACCAACTTTGAGTACTCTTCAGCCGAGATAAAGACCTGGGCTGAAGAGAGGTTGGCTGGAAAAACCAACTTTGAGTTCTCCTCTGCCGAGATAAGGATCTAGGCTAAAGAGAGGTTGGCTGGAATAACCAACTTTGAGTTCTCTCTAGCCAAGATAAGGATCTAGGCTGAAGAAACTTGGCAGGTATGACCAAACAGGTTACAGGGCTCCAAGACCGAGATAAGTATCTTGGCCAGAAAATGTTAAAAAATTCATACAAATCAGAGTTGAAAAATAAATACAGGTATGAAATAAACCGAACAAAAAGACAGACAAAAACAGCGGATTTCATTCAAGATTGGAAACTGCATTACAATGAGGGGCTCCAGCCCGGTTAAAAGATGCTTTCAAAAATTGATATCAAAAGAAGAAAAATACAAAGTCGGGCAAAAAGATCATCCAAGTCTGCATCTAGGTTAACTCGAGTTTCATCACTCCGTAGCCCGGTTCCAGCAGGAAGGTCGGTCACATTTTCAACCGTACTGGGCACCGGGGGCTCCACTCGAGCTAACTGAGCGGTTTGGAGACCAGGATCGTTGGTAACAGTCGGGGTGTTGTTGGGCTCTGGGGATGCCTCATCTTCCTCCCCTACTTGAAGAAATTTTTGCTGAATAGCATTAGCATACTCCGCCATGTAGCTTGGAATAAAGTGGGGAGGAGGGTTCTGAAAGACCTCGATCTCTTGGCCATAACCGAGCTTTGACACGGCTACCTTCCATCCACATTTGAAAAATATATCCTTGGCAGCTTCGCACTGCAGGATGTAGGTGGCCTCCCATTCCTTGTAGCCGCGGTCTTCTACATCGTCTGCGCTTTTCTTTAGCTCGGCGATCTCAGCATCTTTCTTTTTTTCGAGCTTGGCCAGCTCACGCAGTGTAGACACCCCATTTTTGACCGTCCTCAAGACTTGGACGTCATCGTTTGAATACTTGATGATCATCCATGCTAGTGTTCATTTTGAGTTCCTGAAAGTCTCGACTGCGCGCCTTGCCTTAAAACCTCTCAACTTGTCTGTTTTGTGCTTGGTTGTGGACCAAGGACTTGTGGTTTTGTTTCCGAGGGAAGAGGGTGGCTTGTTTGCCAGCCCTACAACCCATCGGCCAAGTTTTGTGCTTATCGGCCTTGTCTTCTTGTCATCGGCCATTAGTGATGGCCGATCGACACTCTTTTTGGTCGATCGGCACCATTGTTAAACAATCGGCCATATCTTTTGGCCGAGGCCTTTTTATTTGCTTTTGCAGATATTTTTGTGCCAGCTGTGACAGCTGGTGAGCACAGATTTCATCCTCCATACACGTGTATGGAGGGATTGAAACAAGTCTCAAGCTTGCTCAACAAGCTTGAGATTTGATTTTCTATAAGAACAGAGGCCCCTCTCCCTTTCCAGAGGTTCTGAAAAATTAAGATACAAGTTATATATCACACACACTCTCTCTCTCTCTCTCTCTCTCTATTTCTTCTTCTCTCTCTATATTTGTGTTTGTTTGTGCTCTAAAGTGTAATTTCTTCACACTTTTGTACTAAAGCACCTACTCAAACACCATACTCTTGTTGCTGAGGTACTTGAGGATTTTGTTTGAACTCAAAGTTTAGTTTTTAGCTCAGAAAGTTACTGGAGTTGCCTCTTTGAAGTTGTTCTATAAGGGTGAGTCACTGACCCTCTTTTAAGCTTTGTGTTCATTGCTTACTTAGCCTTATTTGCATGCTTATTTTGGCTTAACTCTCAACTGTAAAAAGCTTCATTTTCATGTGTTTGAAATGATTGCTTAAGGTCTTGTTGGTGTTGGGGGTGGTCTACCCCCATTTGTGCCTTGTTTTGCCTTGTTTTGGGCCACCGCTTTAGGCTTTTGTTTTAGTCTTTGCATGACCTTTCTACCACTGAATTTCAGAGGAATTTCAGTGGTGAAAAGCTTGTTTTGAGGTCTTAAATGGGAGAGGGTCATCCCCTCTCCTTGTGTCTTGTATGCTTGTATAGATGGCTCATAAAAGTAACATGTTTGTTAAGTTTGTCTTGGCTCCATCTTAGCATGTATTAGGCCTTATTTTAGTATGGCATTTCACTGTTTTGGCTTGGTTTGATCACCCTTCGCATGGTTTATACACTTGTAGTGCAATCTTGCATAATAGCCTAACATGCATCATGTGTTTGGACCATCATTCTAGCATGTTTTGGCTTAACTCCAAGAAGCTTTTGTCCATGTTTTAGCATGCTTAAGCTCTGATTTATGTTGTTTTGGTCATGCATGCCATGCTTTGTATAGCCACAGTGCATTCTAACTTGTTAGCTTTGAGTTACCAAGCCACTAGCATGTATCGCTTGGGCTATTTGCATGATTTGGCATCACTTGGCATATGATTTCAGTATGTATGGTGTGGCCATACTCTCTCATGCTTCACTATTTCAATGCTTTTGATGAGTCATGCTTTATGCCTTAAGTATGAGTCTATATGCATGCCATGTTACCTAAGCTTGTGAGCTATCATTTCAGTGTGTTTTTGAGGTTATTTTGCCATAATATAACTCTGATTTTTGTTGGCAAAGCCATCTCATGCTTGGTCTTAGTAGGTGTAGTGTAATCCTCCCTTTTGGCCTTGCATATTTCATGCTTCATGCTCACCATGCTAGCTTATTTTGGCTTCCTTCCGTGCATGTTTTAGTCTCATTTTGACATGTTCTAGGACTGTTTTGGGTTGTCTTGGCCATATGCTTCGTGTTTTGTATAGCTATAGTGCAAGTGCCTATGTTAGCTTCAAGCTTTGAGCCTTCTAGCATGCCATGCTTTTGTTGATTAAATGATTTGGCATCATTTCATACCTAATTTCAAAGCATATAGTGTGGCTATATTCTTACATTTGTCACTCCTTGAGCACTTATGAGAGTTGTGCTCTTAGGCCTAGTTGATGGGCCAATGCATGTGCATGCATTTTCATGCTTTTCATGCCATCATTTTAACACTAATGGCCACTGTTTTGGGCATGGTTGAGGTCTGTCCATATTCGGTTTAAGTCCATTTTGCATGTTGTTTGCATTTGTTGTTCGCATCCTTAGGTTGCATTCAATAGAGTTTGAATGCCATTAGCTTTGATAAATTGCTCATGTGTGCATGATTGAGTTGCACTGCATTTGGCATGCTTATGTTGCATTGCATTGCATTTCCATGTTGTGTGCTTTGCATTGTGTTTGGAAAGGGTGTCAATCCAAACACGAGGAACGAGGGACGGTTCATACTTGAAGTGATGAAACGTGCCTCAATTCTCGGTCGCCGACCCTCTTGATCATGCATGATAGAGGTTAAGGCATTTATGTGTTTTTGTGCATTCATTTGCCATTGATTTGTGCATCTTGGCTTCTCGGCCATCATGCATTGGGATGCATGATTGGTGGCTCGAGAGCCGAGCATTACACTCATTTGAGCCTTAGACATGATAAGGAGTGTGGTGGCACACACATTTTTTTGCAAATACATTGACATGCCTCTATTAGTGCTCTGTTGCAGCAAAATGAGAAGTTTGCAGGAAGAAGTGGCCGATCAGCTATGAAGTGTCCCGATCGGCTATCAAAATTGGCCGATAGCCTTGAAATTCGGCCGATGACTATTACATTTGGCTGATGGCCATTCCTCTTAGCCGACCACCTCTTAGATTGTTCCTAAGGTGGGTCAGAAGCACTATGGAAGTTGGCACAATTTTCAGAGGTACAGAACAGTGCAAACAGAGGCAATACAAGGCACGGTGGTGGATTTCTGAGAGGACGCGACCGAGCATGCATCATTCATCATTCTGAGGTAGAGCTGTGGCAGCCTATTTAGTTTCTTATTTGGTTTTGTAATTTAATTAATTTGTTAATTAGTTAAAGTTTTGTAATAATTAATTAGCTAAGTTAGTTAATTAGTTGGTTTGTAATTAATTAGCTTAGCGTAGCTGGTTAGTTTATCATTTGGACCCTCCGTCGAGAAGGCACAACTGTTGTAATAAGCGTGCGTATGTGTGATGGATCTCTTCCAACCCCCACTTCTTTTTCCCTTTTACTTAACCGCTTACGATGGTTAGTTTTAGGGCATATTTCATTAGCATACCTTATGCTTGCATGCGTGCATTCATTCATCTGTCTTACATGCACTGGGCTCGGCGCATCATTCAAACTGCATAGTATTTCAATACCTACTTGAATACATGTTATCTAGTTGCATTCACATGCCATCTTAGACTAGTCGAGCCTATCTTAGTTGCATTTTTGCATGTGTTGCATTAGCCATCTTAACATGGACTAGGATCATGCATGATTTCGAACTAGTTCTCTGTTTTGGCTCGGAGTACACTGTGAGTGTTTTCGCTTTAGCATCCTTGCATGTGTGTAAGTGACTTCCATGTCTAGCATGCTTGCCATAAGGCTAACTGCTTAAGTGATTAACTGCTTAAATGCTTGTGGGTGAAGGTTGGATTGCTTGAATTGGAATAATTCATCAAAATCATGTGTTTTCTAAGCCCACTTGAGAGTGGCAAAATCCGTATCTTAGCCTACTTGCGAGTAGCAAACCTCAAATCATTTTCTCAAACGAACATGTAATGTTTTGTTCCAACTTAGGCGATCTAGTCTATACTTGTATGTTGCACGCATCACATAGTAATTCTAGGTTAATAACCGGAATAAGAACACGCGTTTTCAAAAACAAAATATCATGTTAGTAAAGGCCGATCTTTGATCGGGCGAGTGGGGGTGCTCATTGCATGACCTTCCCCTCTCGTATCCAAGTTCCCGAGCCGAGGCAACTTTGGTGATGATGGACTTAAGGCCTTAGGCATGAGTCGAGGTTTCCAAAATTTTTCCAAAATAAAATATTTAGGTGGCGACTCTGTATCTGGCAAAGCACTCCACGTTTGGCATTTCTTTATTAAAATCGATTTTTCAAAACGATTTGTCGGATTTGGACTCTTTGGTGATTTATCTGTCTTGCATTGCACTTTGCGATATTAGATTCAGAACCGTGACATGAGTCTGAACTATAGTAGCTAAGAACAAAACGATTCGCGCTCTCGCGCGCGGAGAGCGGAGTTCCGGGGCAGTCTACAGTTTCTGGCGACTCTGCTGGGGATTTAGAGAACTTGACTCAAACTCATGATATCTTGTTTTGTTCACACTTATGTGTCTCTTTGCATTGCATTTGCATTGGTGCGCCTAAGACATCGTGTTCGCCGTCTGCTATTCCTGAACGGTTTGCCAAAGGCTGCGTGCCATAAGGTTGACCGGTTACGAGCTCTGCCACGATGGGAACACAAATTCCGGTTGTTACCGGGGCACCCCTTTTGACTATTCGACCTAGTGCATATCGGAATCCACAGTGACCATTCCAAGTTAGGACAAGTTGCTTATCCGATTGTAGGTTGTTTGAAACCGCTGTGTGCGTAGTGAAACCCTAGCTCCTGATAAAATAGGACAGGGAAACCCTACCCCTCCATAGGGGTGTTTTGGCTCTCATTTGCTTGCTATGTGCTTTTAGAGTGTGCATCTACAGGAATGTATGTATCAGTTTACAAGTCTGGGTATCAGGCCTACGGGCATCGGTATTTGAAGAATCAGCTTTACTTGAGGGTATTAGTTTATGGGCAGAATTTTGGGTAGAATTCAGTAGAGAGCACAGTCATTCAGCTATGCTTACATCTGTTTTGGTGAAATCAGGCTGAGGTGCTGTATGTTTTCTTCTTTTGCAAGGTAGTCTTGGAACCATAGCTTCAGAAGGCTCCAATATCCCCCGAGTACACCGGACTTGTGCTAATAGACTTTGTTAGGTCAGAGATTCAGTTCATAGCAACCAGTGCTCCTTCGCTGAGGCAAGGTAAAGAAAGGCCAGTCAGGGCTCACCGGTTCATATGATCCGTCAGTCACCAGTCACATCACCTTTGCCCAAACTCAGCAGATCGTGATGGCGCAGAGTTCGAAAAAAGTTGTGGCCGCGGTAGCAGTATTAACCCAAGGAATCGTCCAGCAGGATGAGACCGATGCTGAAATACAACACCCATCTGGGGCATCTACCACACATCCAGTCATGGAACCCCAATCATCTCAAACCCGTGAGCCCATTACTTTTGAGCTGATGGGAATGATCGGCGATCTTCAGAGAACTGTGGCTGATCTAGCCTTTGGACTATCGGCTCCGCCATTGACCACATCACATGCCGAAAATTTCACACCAGAAGACTCCCCACTCCTGGGACGAATTGTAATTGAAATTGGCCAACCTGAAGCCACCCCAAGTTTAGGCAATGACATGTCAACAACAATAGGGCTCCGCTCTGATATAGCAACCCAATCCTTTGACCAAGTGGAGGCGAGTGGAAAGAACAAGGTAGGGACAGGCATTGATCCCTACGAACACCTTCTATGGGCTGTTGAGGCTTTGAAAGCCAAAGGACTGAACAAACAGCAAGTGCATGCAATTGTTGTAAAAACTGTGGATGGCATTTTCGCCACTCAAAATGAGAGTAATTCGAATCAAGGGGGAAACCGGGACAAGGGCCGTCGTACTAGAAATGATTCTTTCAGCTCTAATCCTGCACTCGGAAGAGATCAGCAAACCAAGTCAGCACCCGCCGACCCCTTTGCTAGTGCATCTAGCAAAAATCCACAAACCTCGAAGTATCTACCCCGAGATTGGAGGGTCTTCCATTCCCTCTATATGCCTTTGTCCAAAGCTTTTCAAATCCTCGTTGAAAAAGGCCATCTCAAACCCTTTGAGCCTCGGCCTCTCCCTGGTCGTCTTCCAGCCAGTCATGATGCTGCCCAGTATTGTGCCTACCATCAGCAAACCGTTCATGGCACTGATAATTGCTTTCATCTTCGCCACGAAGTACAGGATTTGATTGACAATGAGGTCATCGTTGCACCAAGCTCAGCAAAGTCTATCATCACTGGGTTAGTGAACCTGGGGGATAATGTGATGTGATCGGGGGGATGAACCACCTGTGGATGGCACCTAGTTTACTCCGGATGTGGCGGATGGCCCGCACTGTTTCGAGCATTGTGCAAATGCTAGTTTTGTACTTTCTGACTTGGGTATTAGGTCAGTCTTGTTGTTTTGTTTTGAGTCACTCTCTTTTGTGCTGAGTCAGTTGAGTCTGTCTTGTTGTATCGAGTCAGTCATGTTTTGTTAAATGTCAGGTGATTTCGGAGGTGTTACCTCGGACATCACTTGCTTGTTTTGTGTTTGTCTTTTCACTTTCTTTTGAGTCTGTTTCTACCATGGAGCCAGTTGCATCAGAAGATTTGAATGAAACAGTAGTGATTTTCACACTTTTGAGTTTGTTTCTGCCTTAAGCCGGTTGTGCCAGAAGATTTGAATGAAACGGCAGTGCTTTTCACTTACTTTTCTGTGCCTTGAAATCATTGCATTGACCTAAGTTTTTCAAAACTTTTTAAACACTGTGATGAAAACGAAGAGGAAGGAATTCCTTGGGATTTGCAAGATTTGATCAATTGAGAGAAAGAGAGGCATGCTAAACCCTTAATGAATGAGATCATGTTTGTTAATGTGAGTACTGAGAAGGATCCTGGCTTGATCCAGATTGGTTCTACATTGTCTTCAGCGTAAACGACTAGTCGCTTTCTTAAAAGATTTCAAAAATGTTTTGCGCTGTCCTGCGAAGACCTATGTGGAATCGCTCTTGAGATTGTGCAGCATAGGATCGCTCTCAACCTCAAGACTCAACCCCTTTGCTTTCAAACCTTGAACCTTAATTCAGAATGTTTAACGGTCAACCACAATGTGAGGCCTGTGTGGCCAGATTTGAAGCAGCCCACGAACTAGGGACAAGAAAGTTAGACATCGTCAAAAGAAGCTTGCAAAGCTAGATCAGAAGCAGCCTTTGAACTAGGGGCACAAAAAATGTCAGATGTGCTCAAAGAGTTAAAAAATTGGGACATTTCTCAAGCTAACGAAGATCGGCAAGAATGCCAAATTCCAGAAAGGAGGAAAAAAGAAAGTTTTGCTGAAGGACAATTGAGTTCATATCCACAACACTGAGGGCAATTCATACTCGGCTGGATGGACTTCTACGTCATCAGCAAACAGTAGCCATTCTCCTGGATTCAGATGGCTTCGAGATCTCAAACCGATCAGCATGGACAAAGCTACACTTTTACCCTTAAGAGGCTCGCTGGGCCGAAAACCCAAAAAGGTGACCCAGGCAAAAGTTAGAGCAAGAAAAAGAAGAAAAATGAAAATAAAAGAAAAAAGAACAAAAAAGAAATCAGGAAAAAGAAATGAAAAATTCTGAAAAGAAATGAACAAAGAAAAGAAGAAATGAAAAGAAATAAAAAGAAAAGAAAAACAAAGCTCGCAAGGTTGAAAACCCGGAAGGGCGGCCTTGGCAAAAGTTAGAGCGTAAAAGGAAAGGTTAATATCCGAGTGTACCTTAACCTGGAACTACGTCAGGCTTGATTCCCATCTTTGGGATACGTAGGCCACTTCGTTCTGAAGTTCAGCCGTAAAACACTTCAAATTCAACTGTCCTGTTTATGAGATTAAACGGGTCATCTTTGTCTTCGCTGTATCTGAGTGTTCGGTGGTGATGGTCACTATGAGAACTGATTACAGTGTGCTGCGGTGCTATTCAAACAATGGGCAACTTTCCGTTGCCGTGCGATGTCATTTAGACAAGGGTCAATTTTTCATTGTTTTGGATCTGAGGTTGTGTATCTCAAGAGTAAATTCTGTGTTGGTCGAGCAGTGGCCATTTGTAAAAACAGTTTTTAAGAATTTTTACTGAGGTTGACTAATTCTCTTGAAAATTATTCCATTTTTCCAAAACTGGACCATTTCTTGGACCCAATAAAGGAAAATTTTCAGTGCTCATAGCTTGATTTGCATGATTTCAAATCAAAAAATCGAATAAGCATGTTAATCTAACTCTCATTTTGGTCAAAATTGTTTTAGCAGAAGTCAAAAACAAAAAATGGTCAAAATGATGCTCTAGGGGCACAGTTGAGTCAGGTTTTCTGTGTTTTCCCCGTTGTCAACATGTTTGCCGGAAAGGGCACCATATTCGCCAGAAAAGGGCACAACTAAAGCTAACAGCAAAGGGCTAAAAGCGATCTCATCCTCCAAGCAACGAGGTATCAAGTTAAGTGCGAAACACGAACTGGAAAAGGAGCAGGATATTCCACTCCCTTATTCGAAAAGGTCTGGTCACATCCGAACTGGCCAAGGGTGTCATCAACCGATGTCAGCTGCAGATTTGCTACACACCCAGTTGTAGCGCAACCCCTCTGTGGGAGAGTTCACTGTTGTGAGCAGAAGAAGAAGAATCTAGCGGAATGCTAGGGGCAAGAGCCGCAACTTTCTGTTTATCCATCGACCACCCAGGGGAGGGACAAAAAATAAGAGAGATTGAATAATAGAGAGATGTGCGTTGAGAGAAAAAGTGAGGAAAATGGCTTTTCAGAAAAAAAGAGATTGAGTGCCAAGTGATGTGAGAATCACAAATGAGAAAATGGTAGGAAACATTACCCGAAGAAATAGGCTCCCTATGCGTATTTGAGTCTTGTGTTTTGTTGTGTTTTTGTTTGTCTCGATTTTTGTTTTGAGTCGTTTTGAGCGTCAATAGATATGTTTAGGTTGTTTACATTGTCTTTTCCTTTGTTAAGTCGTGGTACGCTGTGTTCAGTCGTAGGCTCAATACCTGGTTAAGAACTCATTTTTCAATTTCAAAAATAAAATCATATTGTGCTCAGAGTGCCATGCCGTTTTCTATATGTATGCAAAACAGAATTTGTTCTTTCGTAAAACCGCAGGGTTTAACCTAGGTCATGTGAAAACAGTAAAACAAGGACCTATCTGAAGCTACATAGGTTCCAGACTGCAAAGCAAAAGAAAAGAGGGAAAATTTGGAGCATCTTAGTGTGTTTCAACTTCAGCAAATTCCGAGACTGCATTCCAGGTGCACCTTCTCAGGCCTCGCCGTTTCTCTGGAGTATGAGTGTATCTCAACCCCAAGTGTAAGCTTGCTTCAAGTCAGAATGGCAGTCCAAGTGGCATTCGTGACTTCTACATACAGAGGTTACTCCTTGTCAGTATTTCAGGACCTTTGTACTGCGAGTTGAAGGTAAGTGTTCGAAGAACACAAGGGGAGATCCCCGTCGGAGTAGAGTGGTTCATCATCACTCATTCCATGAGATGCTTTCTAAAGTCCCGCTTTGTTTGTTTATTGCATCCCTTAAACATCATGCTCTACATTGCTTGTAACATGTATCGTATCATCGCACTTATTGCATTTATTTGCATCTTGTGTTATCTTGTATCGTTTATCTTTTTACGCTGAGTAGCGTTTAGGATCGTTGTCCTCCGGGGCTTACCCAGGTTACGTCGAGCACGCTCCTGATTGCTTTGTTTTTAGACTTCTTCTCACAATTTCAGCGTGGTTAGAGTGTTCTTTTCCTTACACGATTTCAGCGTGTTTGGAATTTTTCTCAGGACGCGTGAAGCGCGAGCCCGAGCGGTTTGTTTTCGGACCTCTTCTCACTATTTCAACGTGGTTTGAGTGGCCCCTTCCTCACACGATTTTAGCGTGTTTTGAATTTATCTCACGTTGCGTCGTGCACGCACCTGAGCGGTTGTTTTTGGACCTCTTCTCACGATTTCAGCGTGGTTTGAATGTCCCCTTCATCGCACTATTTTGTGTAGTTTATCACTCGCATTGTTTCGCGCATCGCACTGTTTTGTGCAGTTTATCACTCGCACTGTTTAGCGAATCGCACTTTCTCGCGCATCGCACTGTTTTGTGCAGTTTATCACTCGTGCTATTTAGCAACTCGCGCTGTCTAGCGCATTGCACTGTTTTGTGCAGTTTATCACTCGCGCTTTCTCGCACATCACACTGTTTTGTGCAGTTTGTGCTCGCGCTTTCTTGTGCATCGCACTACCTTGTACATTTCATTACATGTTTTCATCTTGCATTGAAAATGCTTGTATCTGTCACATTGAACTTGCATTGTTCACGCTATCTTGCGCACCTTACCTACACTTGTTAGTGTATTGCATTGTTCGCGCTATCTTGCGCACCTTATCTGTACTTGTTAGTGCATTGCATAGTTCGCGCTATCCTGTGCACCTTATCTGCACTTGTTAGTGCATTGCATTGTTATGCACCTCGTTACTTGCGTTGTCACGCACACTCATTGCATTGTTATGCACATTTCCCTTGCATTGTCATGTTTGTCCTTGTTGCATTGTTATGCACATCGTTACTTGCGTTGTCACGCACACTCATTGCATTGTTATGCACATTTTCCTTACATTGTCATGTTTGTCCTAGTTGCATTGTTATGCACACTCTGCCTACATTGTTATGCACCTTGTTACTTGCGTTGTCACGCACATTCATTACATTGTTATGCACCTTTTCACTTGCATTGCTATGCACTTTTTGCTTGCGTTGTCACGCACTTTTCACTTGCATTGCTATGCATGTTTCACTGGCATCATATGTGCACGCATTTATCTTGTATTGATATTGCATCTTGATGTAACGTTGAACATATGTTACTACAATACTGTACCTGCTGAGTGTCTTTTTTTTGCAGGCACGATATTGTATGTATGGTTCATTTGAGGCTGGTACAACCAGACGATATTGTATGTCTTCTTCGCGTGAGACGTAGTGAGAATTGCATAATTTTCTTGCATCCTTTCTACATGAGATGTAGTTTGGTTCGTGTTTACTTGTTTGCATAGCATTCGCTTAAAATGTTGCATTTGTTTTGCATATTTGCTTCATCACAGCTTTCTTTGCACGATCGTAAGTTATGTTCGGCATTATGCATGTCATTTGCATCTTGCCCCTGCCTACGGGCGTATCTCTTTGTTATCTTATATGTTTGTCTAAGTCTTCGGCCTCGTCAAAAATAGTTTGTCTCTGGGCTTTGACATTCACTCCCGTCATCTTATGACTTTCGAGTTCTATCAAAGAGGGGCAACTGTAGACACCCCATTTTTGACCGTCCTCAAGACTTGGACATCAACGTTTGAACACTCGATGATCATCCATGCTCGTGTTCGTTTTAAGTTCCCGAAGGTCTCGGCTGCGCGTCTTGCCTTAGAACCTCTCAACTTGTCTGTTTTGTGCTTGGTTGTGGACCAAGGACTTGTGGTTTTGTTTCTGAGGGAAGAGGGTGGCTTGTTTGCCAGCCCTACAACCCATCGGCCAAGTTTTGTGCTTATCGGCCTTGTTTTCTTGTCATCAGCCATTAGTGATGGCCGATCGACACTCTTTTTGGCCGATCAGCACCATTTTTGGACGATCGGCCATATCTTTTGGCCAAGGCCTTTTTATTTGCTTTTGCAGATATTTTTGTGCCAGCTGTGACAGCTGGTGAGCACAGATTTCATCCTCCATACACGTGTATGGAGGGATTGAAACAAGTCTCAAGCTTGCTCAACAAGCTTGAGATTTGATTTTCTATAAGAACGGAGGCCCCTCTCTCTTTCCAGAGGTTCTGAAAAATTAAGATACAAGTTATATATCACTCTCTCTCTCTCTCTCTCTCTCTATATTTCTTCTTCTCTCTCTATATTTGTGTTTGTTTGTGCTCTAAAGTGTAATTTCTTCACACTTTTGTACTAAAGCACCTACTCAAACACCATACTCTTGTTGCTGAGGTACTTGAGGATTTTGTTTGAACTCAAAGTTTAGTTTTTAGCTCAGAAAGTTACTGGAGTTGCCTCTTTGAAGTTGTTCTATAAGGGTGAGTCACTAACCCTCTTTTAAGCTTTGTGTTCATTGCTTACTTAGCCTTATTTGCATGCTTATTTTGGCTTAACTCTCAACTGTAAAAAGCTTCATTTTCATGTGTTTGAAATGATTGCTTAAGGTCTTGTTGGTGTTGGGGGTGGTCTACCCCCATTTGTGCCTTGTTTTGCCTTGTTTTGGGCCACCTCTTTAGGCTTTTGTTTTAGTCTTTGCATGACCTTTCTACCACTGAATTTCAGAGGAATTTCAGTGGTGGAAAGCGTGTTTTGAGGTCTTAAATGGGAGAGGGTCATCCCCTCTCCTTGTGTCTTGTATGCTTGTATAGATGGCTCATAAAAGTAACATGTTTGTTAAGTTTGTCTTGGCTCCATCTTAGCATGTATTAGGCCTTATTTCAGTATGGCATTTCACTGTTTTGGCTTGGTTTGATCACCCTTCGCATGGTTTATACACTTGTAGTGCAATCTTGCATAATAGCCTAACATGCATCATGTGTTTGGACCATCATTCTAGCATGTTTTGGTTTAACTCCGAGAAGCTTTTGTTCATGTTTTAGCATGCTTAAGCTCTGATTTATGTTGTTTTGGTCATGCATGCCATGCTTTGTATAGCCACAGTGCATTCTAACTTGTTAGCTTTGAGTTACCAAGCCACTAGCATGTATCGCTTGGGCTATTTGCATGATTTGGCATCACTTGGCATATGATTTCAGTATGTATGGTGTGGCCATACTCTCTCATGCTTCACTATTTCAATGCTTTTGATGAGTCATGCTTTATGCCTTAAGTATGAGTCTATATGCATGCCATGTTACCTAAGCTTGTGAGCTATCATTTCAGTGTGTTTTTGGGGTTATTTTGCCATAATATAACTCTGATTTTTGTTGGCAAAGCCATCTCATGCTTGGTCTTAGTAGGTGTAGTGTAATCCTCCCTTTTGGCCTTGCATATTTCATGCTTCATGCTCACCATGCTAGTTTATTTTGGCTTCCTTCCGTGCATGTTTTAGTCTCATTTTGACATGTTCTAGGACTGTTTTGGGTTGTCTTGGCCATATGCTTCGTGTTTTGTATAGCTATAGTGCAAGTGCCTATGCTAGCTTCAAGCTTTGAGCCTTCTAGCATGCCATGCTTTTGTTGATTAAATGATTTGGCATCATTTCATACCTAATTTCAAAGCATATAGTGTGGCTATATTCTTACATTTGTCACTCCTTGAGCACTTCTGAGAGTTGTGCTCTTAGGCCTAGTTGATGGGCCAATGCATGTGCATGCATTTTCATGCTTTTCATGCCATCATTTCAACACTAATGGCCACTATTTTGGGCATGGTTGAGGTCTGTCCATATCCGATTTAAGTCCATCTTGCATGTTGTTTGCATTTGTTGTTCGCATCCTTAGGTTGCATTCAATAGAGTTTGAATGCCATTAGCTTTGATAAATTGCTCATGTGTGCATGATTGAGTTGCATTGCATTTGGCATGCTTATGTTGCATTGCATTGCATTGCATTTCCATGTTGTGTGCTTTGCATTGTGTTTGGAAAGGGTGTCAATCCAAACACGAGGAACGAGGGACGTTTCATACTTGAAGTGATGAAACGTGCCTCAATTCTCGGTCGCTGACCCTCTTGATCATGCATGATAGAGATTAAGGCATTTATGTGTTTTTGTGCATTTATTTGCCATTGATTTGTGCATCTTGGCTTCTCGGCCATCATGCATTGGGATGCATGATTGGTGGCTCGAGAGCCGAGCATTACATTTATTTGAGCCTTAGACATGATAAGGAGTATGGTGGCACACACATTTTTTGCAAATACATTACCATGCCTCTGTTAGTGCTCTGTTGCAGCAAAAGGAGAAGTTTGCAGGAAGAAGTGGCCGATCGGCTATGAAGTGTCCCGATCGGCTATCAAAATTGGCCGATAGCCTTGAAATTCGGCCGATGACTATTACATTTGGCCGATGGCCATTCCTCTTGGCCGACCACCTCTCAGATTATTCCTAAGGTGGGTCAGAAGCACTATGGAAGTTAGCACAATTTTCAGAGGTACAGAACAGTGCAAATAGAGGCAATACGAGGCACGGTGGTGGATTTCCAGGAGAACGTGACCGAGCATGCATCATTCATCATTCCGAGGCAGAGCTGTGGCAGCCTATTTAGTTTCTTATTTGGTTTTGTAATTTAATTAATTTGATTAATTAGTTAAAGTTTTGTAATAATTAATTAGCTAAGTTAGTTAATTAGTTGGTTTGTAATTAATTAGCTTCGCGTAGCTGGTTAGTTTATCATTCGGACCCTCCGTCGAGAGGGTACAACTGTTGTAATAAGCGTGCGTGTGTGTGATGGATGTCTTCCAACCCCCACTTCTTTTTTCCTTTTACTTAGCCGTTTACGATGGTTAGTTTTATGACATATTTCATTAGCATACCTTATGCTTGCATGCGTGCATTCATTCATCTGTCTTGCATGCACCGGGCTCGGCACATCATTCAAACTGCATAGTATTTTAATACCTACTTGAATACATGTTATCTAGTTGCATTCACATGCCATCTTAGACTAGCCGAACCTATCTTAGTTGCATTTTTGCATGTGTTGCATTAGCCATCTTAACATGAACTAGGATCATGCATGATTTCTAACTAGTTCTCTGTTTTGGCTCGGAGTACACTGTGAGTGTTTTCGCTTTAGCATCCTTACATGTGTGTAAGTGACTACCATGTCTAGCATGCTTGCCATGAGGTTAACTGCTTAAGTGATTAACTGCTTGAATGCTTGTGGGTGAAGGTTGGATTGCTTGAATTGGAGCAATTCATCAAAATAATATGTTTTCTAAGCCCACTTGAGGGTGGCAAAATCCGTATCTTAGCCTACTTGCGAGTAGCAAACCTCAAATCATTTTCTCAAACGAACATGTAATGTTTTGTTCCAACTTAGGCGATCTAGTCTATACTTGTATGCTGCGCGCATCACATAGTAATTCTAGGTTAATAACCGGAATAAGAACACATGTGTTTTCAAAAACAAAATATCATGTTAGTAAAGGCCGATCTTTGATCGGGCGAGCGGGGGTGCTCATTGCATGACATTCCCCTCTCGTACCCAAGTTCCCGAGCCGAGGCAACTTTGGTGATAATGGACTTGAGGCCTTAGGCACGAGTTAAGGTTTCCTAAATTTTTCCAAAATAAAATATTTAGGTGGCGACTCTATATCTGGCAAAACAGTCCATGTTTGGCACTTCTTTATTAAAATCGATTTTCCAAAACGATTTGTCGGATTTGGACTCTTTGGTGATTTATCAGTCTTGCATTGTACTTTGCGAGATTAGATTCAGAACCGTGACATGAGTCCGAACTGTAGTAGCTAAGAACAAAACGATTCGCGCCCTCGCGCGAGGAGAGAGGAGTTCCGGGGCAGTCTACACGCAGATATTTGTCTTTCCGCTCGGCCAAAGCCTTCTGCTTATCTGTCTCAGTCGAGTTAACCAGCCCGGTGTGCCGAGCAACTTCAGATTCAAGCTCGGCCATTTTCTGCTTGGATTCTTCTAGCTCGGCCGTCTTAGCGTTGGCCTCTGCCAGGGCCAACTGTGTGGTCTTACGCAGCTCCAACACGCGCTTATGAGCGACATAATTCTTTTGCATGGCCTGCAAAAGAAGAGATAGCAATTATGGTTAAAACTGCGCAAATAGATATACAAATTAGAAAGACAAGAAGAGAAACTTACTAGCACCATCGATTTTGTTGCCAAGTAGATGGCCTTCAGCTCATTCAGATGATCATGATGCTCCATGTCGGCTGGCAAGCATACGCTCTTAGTGAGGTTGAAGGCGAGCGAATGGTCTTTTTCAGCGACCACTGAATCTGTGTTTGTTATGGCCCGGTTCTTATAGGTCACTCTTGGTGCCCACTCTGAAGGGCTAGCCTGGTCAGAACGCACTGGTTCTGGGCTCGGTCGTGTGGTCTCTGGAAGCACGGTGTCGTCTTCATCAATAAGACGTGGCTCGGTCGAAGAGGTACGAGCACGCTTGTTTGGCCGAGATAACGAGGCCCGGGTTGTTGGCAAGGCTACCACGGCCTCACGTGTTTGGCCAGCCTGTGGTACCTCGGTTTGATTTCCCATAGCTGGGGCCGTTGTTTTGGTGATGAGTGCTCTGACTGCTCTCTTCTTAGCCATTTCTTGTTCCTCTGTTAGTGGGATCAACCTAATTTGAGGAAGAGCGGGATCTGATTCAGGGGATGGTTCAAGGAGAAAGTCGGTTACCCTGGTCTTCCTCCTTCCGCTGTATCTGTAAGTTGGCTCGAAGTTAAGTAGCTTGGCCCAACCTCGATCGCAGTATCGAAGCGAGGCGCGGAGAGCCTCCAAATTGGGGTATTGGTATTGAGACTTAAGCTGGTTCAAGTCTGCATAAGGAAAAAGGCAAACAGTTAGCGCGGTGAGAAACTTACAAACAGCAAGGGTAAAAAACATACAGAAGTGAGAACCGAGGTGTCCTTACCGGCAGTCCCTTTGTTCCAATTTATGTTGTAGCCCGGTATTTGGGCTTCCTGGTCCTCGAAGTTACTAGAAACCCAGAAAAAGTCATCATCGTTTAAGTCTTTATCCGGTGTGTTTTTTATTATTTTCTGTCGGTGGCGTCTTATTCTTAAATAATATACCCAGCCGTCTTCATTTTGGCCAAGTGAGTATTGATGAATAGCTTGGCTAAACTGAGGTTGAGGCCAAGCCGGCGATTTAGCTCGGCGATGCCATTTATTATTCTGTAAGAATTGGTGCTAAGTTGGGTTGGGCATATTCTAGTATGCCTAAGGAATTCGCATAATAGTGGCTGAATAGGGAATCGGAGTCCAGCCTCTACAATAGAAATGACGGTAAAGGGAACGAAGCCCGGTTTTCCCCATGGAGTCGTATCTAGCTCGGCTAGTGAAAGGTGAACGTCATCAGGGATGTTGTAGTGCTTGCGGAATTTGGCAATAGTCCCTGGTGAGTTTACTAGGAATCGATATTTACCCATTTATGACTTAAAATTATGAATAACTTAGCCCGGAGTCCTAGCTCAGTGTTGAGATGACGTAGAGTATCTCGGTTGAGTGTGCAAAGGTGTGCCTGCCCAACCTAGTCAGAGTCTGCAAAGTGAAGATAAGAAGTGTTATGCCCAGACAACTGGACCGGACTAAATGAACAGTCAATTTACAAGCAAAAAAAGAAAATGGAAAAACCTAGCTTGGTCACATTCGGGAAACGTGGTATTCTCCGTTCGGTTGAATAGAAAGGCTCATTCAGGACCTTTAGCTCGATTAAAGGCTTGGCTCCAGTTCTAGTTCGGTCATTGGGTATGGTTTTCAGTTCAGTATAATACACAATCATGATAAACAAGTTCTTATCTCGGTCGTGGTGTGATTTTGGATCAAAAGCGTCCTATTACAGGTTATTTGGGAATCCAGTGAGTGTGATTATGGTCTAAAGAGGTTCTTGCCCATTCGTGTGAAAACTATAGTAATGTGTTTCGAGAAACATGTGAATGTGTTTCTATGCTATATATATTCACAAAGCAGAACAAAGAAAATGCAAGGATTGAGTTACTTACAGCTTCGATGTAGAGGGACGAAGGTCAAACGGGCGCCAACAGGAACACAAGCTTTGCAGGTGTCTTTGAGCGTGAAAATGGAAGCACAGAGGCACGAAGAGAAGGAGAAGTTGAATAGTTGAGTGTTTGATTTGGAAAAATAAGGGTTTTTTGTATAAAGCGTGAATTTGGGCGGGACTGTTCAAATTTTGCGAGGTATGAAGGCGGCTATGGCAGCTGTATTCAACCAATAAGAGCTCGCCACGTGTCCAAAAGAATCGTAAGCGATTCAGATGTGCAGCGACTGAAAAGAAGTTTTTTGACCGAACAAATTAGTAGCCCGGTATCAATTTAGCTCGGTTGAAAGCCAACTTTTAGCTCGGCGGGTAACAAGTAATCCCAAATCATATTGCGCAGATGGAATTAAGGGGCAATTGAGAGGGTAATTTATAAATAAATTGGGCTGAGCTAAGGAAGAGGCTTCTTTGGAAATTAGGCCGCACGTCGGACCGAGATAGGAGCTGCTGTAGCTCGGTCTAAAAACTAACGAGCTTGGGCCAGGAGAAATCTGGACCGAGTTATGAGCCGAGGTGTTTGGGCTTCATAAGGTGGACCTCGCCCTTGTTAGCTCGGTTAAAGCTTGCTACAGTTAGCTCGGTTTAAACAAACAAAACCGAGGTACAAGTGAACAAGAGCCGAGCTATGTATTGCATATGAAGACGCTGGATTAAGTATGACAAAGGGCTAGTGTTAGCTCGGTCATACTGTTATCCAACCGTGATAAAACCATCTCACTTGGTTTAAGCAGTGATGAGGGTGTTGAGGGATAAGTATTATCTTTCAGGAGTATGATTCTTAGGAGGACTTTACATTGAGGAATAAGAGTCCTACTAGGATTGTGCCAGGTAAAAACTATAAAAGCTCACAACAGAACCTATGTACAGGTATCACAATTTTGATTCTCGAATACACAGAGCTTTTGTCTATTTGTCTATTTTGCTGACTTAGGCATCGGAGAGGTATCTGGCATGCACCCGTCGGCTAGCTCACGTTTGTGTTTTCAGGGAGTAAAGCGACGACGTTTAGAGGAACGCAGACTTGAACAACAGGATTATACAAAAATATTATTTCGTGCTCGTACAGAAGGCATGAATAATTTTTTAAAATTTAAAAATACCTTTTTTGGTGTTTGTTTTTGTACCGTAGTTTCTATTTTTTCGAAAAACAATTTATGAAAATCAAACCAAACAAATGCTCTAACAAAATTTTTGTGATAGTAATATTTTTATAATTAAATATTATTTTTAATGAATACTTAATTTTGAAATGATAAGTTCTAAGTCGGTATACAAATTTTATATATGTATTTTTTTATTTTTTTATATAATATTAAGGGTGTGTGACATCTCCTTTTAGTTTTTCCAAGCCCTTCTTACTTTGAGCCTTGTTTGGGATGGAGGTTAATTTTTTAGCATTTTGATTTTTTAACTATTTTAGTTTAGGGTTAAAAAGTCTCATTTGTGATAGGTTTTTTTAAATTTTTTTGACTTTTGTAAGAAAAAAAATAAAATAATTATGATTTGAATGTGACATTTTACCTATTGATTTGTTAGTCTATTTTATTTTTTTTTAAAACTATTTTAACCAAAAAAATTTATGCCAAACATAATCTGAAGTTGGCATGCACTAATCATAAACACATTAGAAAAATAAATAAAAAAAATAACCATATACTTATTAGAGACCTTTGTGGTAAGAAAACCAATGTTGTATAAAACACTCAAATGAATTAAAAATATATATAACACATTTAGAATTGTTAACAAATTGAGTTGAAGTAAATAGTAAAACCGCTACATGGTTAAACGGCTCTGTTGTGTAATATTACTTAAAAGTAAATAATAGATTATTAAGTTTAACTCAAAAACTTTGGTTTGGTTTCTAGAAATCACTTTTCAGAAAATTCTACATTTTTGTTTTTGTATTTTTTTTTTAATTTTTATTGATTTTTAAAAATATTTTAAGCATTTTTTTAAATTTTTAGACACACTTAACATAAATACACTTAAAAAGTATAATTTTTGTGAAAAAAATCTTTAAAAAATTCACTAAATACCAAAATACAAAAAATACAAAAATTCAATATATTTTTCATATTTTTGTGTATTTATTAATTTTTTAAAATATTTTTTCACAAATGTTTTACTTTTTAAATACATCTAAATAAAGTATATTTAAAAAAGTTAAAAAATTCCTTAAAATTTTAAAAAATTTCACTAAAAACAAAAAAAATACAAAAAAATAAAAATTTCAATTTTCAAAAAATTGAATTTAGAAAATTGAAACCAAACACATTGAATGAGTTTTCAAATATATTTAAATTTGATTTTAAAACTTAATGAATTTTAAATATATTTAAACTTGGTTTGTTTGTATAACGAGTAAATCTAAAATAAGTTTTTAACAAATTGAACATGATTTGAACTCAAATAACTTAATTCATTTTACACCTTCCGCATTTGAAATGGAATTTTTAATTTAAAAAAACAAAGCAAAACAAAACAAATACACTTCTTTCGTTTTTCAAATAATTTTTTTTACTTACTTGAACTATTTTTGCCTAATAAGTCATAAACAAAAATTGTACTAAATAATTTGATACAAACTGCCATAATGACAAATATATATATATATATAAACAACTTAGATAAGCTACACCAAATAGTCTCTTTGAATCATTCAAAACATCATACTTACATACTTACAGATTATGTTTAACTTTTGAATTTATAAATAAAAACAGATGAAATACGAAATATAAGAACATTACAAAGTAACTTTTTTTTTTAATTTTTTTGGGTTGGAAAAATGATAACAAAAAAGTCAAATTTATATTTGCCAAACAATTTTTTTTTTTTTGTTTAACAAACTATGAAAATAAGTAAATCAAATAATTTTATTTTATTTATATTTATATCTGAAGACGAAATAAGGTTTGGTGAGCGTCAATCTCGTTCGCAAGCGACAAATTGCCACGCTATGCATTTGACTACAGAGTGCCTCACTCAAAACTCTTTTCTATATTTAATTCATATTATTATTATATTATTTATATTATATTTGCATTTATAGATAGTACTAGAAGGTTTGTTAACGTTAAAACCCCCCAAAACACAAGCTCTTTAAATCAACCCATGAAATAATTGTTACCACAAAGAAGTTAAATTTAAGCACTATTTGGCATCTTTTACATTAATATTTTTTTAAAATCATATCATCTTTTTATTTTTTTACATATTTTTTTTATAAAAAATTAAATAATATACTTATTTAAATCACCTCAAACACCCTCTTAATATTATGGGTTAATTACGCTAATAGTCCCTATAGTTTGGGACTTGTGTCACTTTGGTCCCTGACTTTTTAATTGTGACACATTTGACCCTGAAGTTTGAATCTTGTTCCAAACAAGGACAATTGAAAATATTAATAGATTTTTTAAGGGTAAAATCGTCAATTTGATAAAATATAAAATAATTTGACAAAAATAAATGTCAAAAAAATATTTTTAATTTTTTTAAAATTATTTTTATCCACCAATGATAAAATTATTTAAAATTAATAAAAATTACATGATTAATTTTTTAAAATTAATTTTACATAATCATCATCCAAACACATAATAAAAATTAATTTGGTAAAAAAAATAAATAAATGTCCAAAAGATTTATCAATTTTACATAATTTTATTTTTAGTAGGTAGAAATAATTTTTAAAAATTCAAAAATATTTGCTTGACATTTATTTTTGTCAAATTAGTTTATATTTTATCAAATTGACAATTTTACCCTTGAAAATTCTAATTATATTTTCAATTGTCCTTATTTGAAACAAGATTCAAAATTCAGGGTCAAATGTGTCACAATTGAAAAGTCAGGGACCAAAGTGACACAAACCCCAAACTATAGGGACTATTTGTGTAATTTGCCCTAATATTATATTATAAAATAGGGTCGAATTACTTTTCTATGCTCTAAGATTTCTAATTAGTACTACTACTTTTCTCCTCATCCTTGTCACAAAGCATAATATGGGTTCAAAGTTCATAATTAGCGTCATAATATTATGAAACATTGTCCTTAATAAGTAAAAAAAAATTAAAAAGTAGATTAAAGTGAATCATTTCTTATATTTAACCTATTTAATAAAAATAGAGGCAATACTTTGTGTAATAAATATATAATATGTATATATAAACTCCACAATGTTATATTTCTTTCTCTCACATAGATGTGAAACCTATAATAAAACTTACAAATATGTGAAATGGAGAGATATACCTTCTAGTATACTAATTATATAGAATAGTATTTTACAAACAAGTTAATATTATTTTATCAATAATTTTTTATTTTCTTTACTACAATATAAGTTGGGGGCATCACATAAGTATGTAAATATTAATACATAGTACACTTGTACAATAAAATAATTACATTCAAATGTCATGTTTAATTGTTGGTTTAGGTCGTTTGAAAATTATAAATACACTGTAATTATGTAATGAGATTATTAGTGTGACGGTATGATTAAAAATATAAGATTTAATTATATTTATTTATGTATTAGTATAATGATATTACTTAATTATGATTAATTTATAAAATTACACAAAATAAAATTTTTGTATTTATAAAGTAAGAATAAAATGGCCTCTAGCCATTTAAACTCCACACAAATCCATAATTTTTACAACTAGATTATCAAATCAAAATTACTAATCTCACTTTTGTAAGAGGATTATCAAATCAAAATTCAAAACATGACTTTCAAAGTAGGCGCTCGATGACACGACTCCCAATACGATTCACCGACACGAGCCAAGCCGGATTCTAAAGCCGAGCCGGCTCTCATGTTGGCCCCATATAGTGGACACTTGGCGTGCATGCAGGGGATCCAGGTAAGGAATATATTGGGTCCCACTTTTCAAGATTTCTTTGCCTAAATAGTCAAACAACACAGTTGGGGTTGGGGATTCACAGCTAAGTTTGTTGAATTTTGTAACAAACATGTCCTTAGAGAATAATTTGATGGAGATAAAAGAAGAAAAAAAAAGTCGGTAGATCGAACGGTCAGGATTTGATCTGGGCTGGGTTAGGGATGTTGACCAGGAGTACGTAAGACATGATCGAGACCGTACGTCAGGTTTTCAAAAAGTATATATTTGGATTGTTGTTGCGTGTGTATTTTAATTTGATGATAATGATGTTTGTGTAGTAATAAAAAAGTCAAGTCACGTGGTAGAAAGATTGTTGCTTGACTCTGATGATGTCTCAAAATTAATCCTACACCACACATTTGTATATGGAACATGTGATTGTGAAGGTAAAGTTTCAAGCAATCATACACCACAAAAACTCAAAATATAAAACAAAATGGTTTCGTCCATCTAAATAATAATAATAATTTTGGAACCACCCCTCTTTATTAACTTTGCCCTTTTATGATTACTTGTACTAGACCATTAGAATTATATAAAATTTAAAAAAATTAAAAACTAAGAAAGAAGAAGAAAAAAAAGAAAAAGAAAAAAAAAGAGGAACAATTAGATGTTAGGGTCGATAAACTGTTGTATTTATTTCATTGTTATTTTCATAATATTGATATTTTTAAATTGTTATTTAAATATTTGATTTTCACATATAATTATTTTGAAATTATATACTTGAATGAAGTAAAAAAATTCACAAATTATTGTGTTAATAGTTATAGTAATATGAGTTCATCAGGAAGTATAAGTTCAACTGCAAATGTGTTCCTTCTATTGTGTTAATGTTGAGTGTGCCGATTTATCCAATATATTCGGCTCAAATATGCAGCCCGAGTACCCTTAACTCAGTGCGCTCTTTATGCTTCTGCTTAGTAATGACTTTGAGTCCAATAGGTTTTGATTGAATTTGGTCCTAGGCTTGAATGCACTTTGTTTGCCGACTTAGATTTATTTTTACTCGGCTCTCACAAATACTCATAACAATTTTGAATTTTTTTTCTTTCTCTCTTTTACTTGATTGTTTGATTGTCACTCTCGCTTTGTCCATGAGTTTGGCTTTTCTCCAACTCACTTTCCACCTTTTTTTCCTTTTCAACTTTGCAAATTGCAACCATCACTTGATGATGAGGGTGTTTGTTTGAGTTTTTTTAGCTAACTTGTAGCTTTTAGTTTTGGAAAGGTTATTTTAGACTATTTGGTTAAACTTATTTCAAATAGTTTCTGATTCTAACAACTTATTTTAACTCAAAAAAGCTAATTCTGAGAAGCTGCTCACCCTTTACTTCTGATTATCAGTTTCTACTATGGACATATTAATTTACAATTACACTCTTAGATTTTTATTTTTTTAAAAATAAAAAATAACCTAAATAGACTATAAATTATTATTATTATTATTATTATTATTATTTATGAGAAATGTAGATAAGTAGTGAATAATAAAAAATAAATGTTAATTGAAAAAGCTATTTCACAGCTTATTTAACAAATACTATTTAACAACTTAAATCTATGATCCAAAAATTACACCAAACAGATTAACAGTTTCTGATTAAAGTCATAATTTATAATTTATTAAGTTATAATTTATAATCTGTTAAATTATAATTTATAATCTGTTTTAACAGTTATACCAAATGGGCCTGATATTGATCAACACTCCCTACTTTGAGTTTGGCTTTTCTCCAACTGACTTTCTACCATTTTTTCCTTTTCAACTTTGCAAATTGCAACCATCACTTGATGATCTTGATCAACACTCCCTACTTTGAGTTTGGCTATTCTCCAACTCATTTTCTACCTTTTTTTTTTTTGTGTGTCCTGCAACCATCACTTGCTGATGTTGATTAACACTCCCTACTTTTCTCATGAGTTTGGCTTTTCTACAACTCATTTTTTCCCTTTTTCATTTTCCACTTTGCAACAATCACTTCACGTTGTTTTTCCTATGATTTTGGCTTTTCCCTAACTCATTTCTTTTACTTTTTTCAAACTCTTGCTTTCTCATGAGAAGTTATTGGATTGTGGAGTGAAATATGATGACAACTTTCATAATTAGATGTCTAGATAGATAAATAAATAAATAAATAAATAAAAGTTGAACTCTTTCATCTTATTGAACAATTTTTGGAGGAAGTAGTTTAGAACGGTGTTAGAAAAAAGGTTTTAGAATAAAAAAGATGCTGATATTATTGATATCTTGTTTTAACGATAATTTGTAATTATATATTGATTTCTTGGTTCCAATTTTAATGGCTTAGAAAAGAAACAAAAACAAAAAAAGTGAGGTATGAAGGAAATAATCACAATAATTTATCATGGGCTATGTGGAAAATAAATTAATTGTAATTTAGCTCTATGCATGTGTAAAACCCAATAGTGTTGTGAAATTTGTTAGGCATCTAGTTGATAGTGCAACAATGACTACAAAACTTTATCAATTTCACTAGTTTTTATTTCTTTCTTGTAATATATTGACAATTGACATTATGGGTTAAAATGAGGTAATCTTTTTAATTTATTTTGGATCATCTTACATATTTTTGAAAGAATAGTTGGGTTCTACTAATGACAGTCCGAACAAAATGACAAATTATTTATACTTCCTAATATAATTTTTACATATTTTAAAATATTCTTATATATATATATATTTACATATTTTAAGATATTTTTTACACATTTTTCAATATTAACAATTTTTAAGACTATTTTTAACATTCTCCATAATAGTTTTGGTCAATTTTATAAATTCATATTTCCATGCAATATTCTCCTCTCCTTTTTATTTTTTATTTTATACCATCTTTTGACAAACCAAGAAGTAAAAAAGGTGAAATTCTTAAAATCTTGCACTTTCTTTTTTTGGTTCTATAATTTTTTCTTTTTTTAATGTATATTTTCAATCATTTAATAATGAAGAAATCTACAATGGGAAGCTTTTAAAATAGTATATATCGCAAAAAAATTATGATTTTTTATAATGAATGTTTGGATTGTTTATGATATTTGTTACATATTTTGTAGTAAAATTATGAACAGCGAATTTATGATGTGCACCCTAAAATTAGGGATGATAATATTATGGTATTTTTGTAATTTTTGTTATGACAATTTGAGGTTTTATTATGACATTTTTCAGTTAAAAAAAAAAGTTATGCCTTTCGTAATAAAATAGTTAAAATATTTTATGTTTACGTTATAAAATTTTATAAAAAAACATATCATGTATATCTTTTTGTTGGTGCAGATTGTAACATCTCATTTTATTTATTATTTGAAAACTCCAAGACTTCATGAAAGGTTCAAAGTACATCCACGTATACCACAACTAGGGGTGTAAATTTGATCCGACTCGGGGCCAACCCATGTTGGATCGCATGGGCCCTCACCAAAATTCGGGTCAAGTCAGGTTAGGTAGACTCGTGGATTAGAAAATTAGGCCCATGAGGTGTTCAGGCCTTGGGCGATCCTTGGACCAGGCCAGCAAGCCTAGGACTGGGCACAGGCTTGGCCGGGCTTGGGTAGGCCTAAACATATTTTTTTATTTTTTTCACCAAAATTTTTTTCTACAAAAAATGAAACTGGGCTTCTGGTGGGCCGGATTTTGAGTGGACCTTGAACGAGACGATGGGCAACTCACGAGTTGGGCCAGGTAGGCCAGGTCGGGCTTCAAAGTGATGGCCCAACCCAGCCCAGGCCTAGGGTCTTGGGTTGGGCTCGGGCCCGGGCTCACCCCAGGTCGCGAGCCATTTTTGCACTCCTAACCACAACCGCAAGTGATTTTGAATTAATAAAAGGGTTTGACTTCTTTCATATTAATATTTCAATACAAGTGAATTTGAGAGGCTCGTGAAATTTATCACAAATCCCATTTTGATAATTTGAACCATTTAATATATATCATCCATAAAAAATGAAATTGATTCGATAATCGTAGTATTTTCATTTTATCGTGTTTGATTCTAAACAAATAAACTATTTATTTTCAAAAATGTATTTGTCATTTATTTTTTTTGAAGACAAATGTGATAAAATAAAAAAGTTACGATTAATAATCATACTATTTTTTTTATGGATAATATACATTAAGAGCTCTACAAAATGAACAATTTGGATCATCGAAACGGGAGTTATGATGAGCTCCATAAGCTCCTCAAGTTACCTCATGTTGAGATGTAAATCTGAGAGAAGCTTAACCCTTAATAAAAATGTTTAATAAACAATTAATGAGGGTCATTAGTCTCAGTATACTTCAAAATGTATTAAACAAATATACAAGAATATACGAAAAAGTGCCTTAAAATTCTAATTTTGGCATTATTCTCATCTTAAATTCCATTTTGTATTTGATTGCTAAAAAAAAAAAAATGAGTTAAAAAAATATTATAAATTCAAAAAGGAACTTAATTTGAGATCATTTGAATAAAAAATGTTGGTTACTATTTGAATATTTTTTTAGTTTGATTAATTTATTTAGAAATTCACTTCCCTAACTAAAACAAATAAAACTTGACTTTTGAATGAGCTGTAACCTTGCATGCAGCCATAAATTAAGAAGCAAAGTTTCAATGTAGATATTAATATATGACAAAGTCTATGTACTTTACACCTAAAAGAAGTACTATGTCTATATATGTGAACCATTTTGATACTTTGATGGTAGTGGTGCTACAAACATTTCAAATGAAAATGAAAATAGAGAATTTTATGTAGTCTTTAAGCTTGTAAAGTTGTCTTCCCAAGCGCTAAATATCAGATAAATGTAATACTAGGCAATGGTATCATCCATCAATAAAAAATTTATATTATTTTAAGAGTTACATGATTTGAGTTAGTGAAATATTTGTAATGGTTTAATTTACTGATAAAAAAATATAATTATTTTGTTAATGATATAACCTTGGGTGATCTTTTCATCTTAAATTTGCCAAAAATAAATATTTTTCATCAAATACTATTATTTTTTTGGATTAATTGACGAAAGTCCAATTTAAAGAGAGTGTAAGGCATTTGGTCTGCTGGCTTTTTTTTTCTCTTTTTTTTGTGTGTGAGAAATACACTATTTGTGAAATATTGTGGTAAGAAGTACGCTTTGTTATTTTTGAGAACATTTTGGTTGCGTTGAGTAGAGCTTTAGAATTATGATTTGAGAATAGAGTTGTATTTTGAGTTTGTGAATTTTAGAAGTATGATTTGAGTGTAGAAAATTTGTTTGGTTATGAGTTTTGAAAAAAGTTTTGAATTGAGTGATGTGACATATGATATTTAATTTAAAAATTTACAACTCATAACTAAATACACAACCCAAAATTCTATTTAAAGCTCATAAAAAAATTTAAAAAAATTTCCAAAATATTTTTTATTTAAAATATAAAAATAACATATAAAAAAAAAAAAAAAAAAAAAAAAAAAACCAACACTATTTTGGTCAATTGGCCGGACATCCGGGAGGACGTCCAGAAGGATGACTGGGTAGACCCAAAATTCAAAAATCCTCTGCTTTTAAGAATGGAGAACACAGAAGAGAGAGAATAGCCAAACAGGAAAGAGAAATATGTTTTGAAATGTGTGATGGAATCACAATTCCAAAACTCCATCCAAACAATGCATGCAAATAGAGGGATGGAATTAAGTTTTCAAAGCTACACCAAACACAGCCTTTGTTTTTAGTTTTCTTTTTTAGTTTTTATTAAAACCTATTTGTTGAAATTTTTATTCTATATGTTGAAATTCTATCTGTGTGAAATTCTATCTATTGAAATTCTTGTCTAAATTTTTAACTGTACAAATTTTATTTGCCCAAATTTTTTCTTATATGTTCGAAACTGAGTCCCTCAACATCACAAATTCTCAAAAATGAGTAATGATTTCAAAGCAGCTAAGCAATAACAAAGAGATCAACCAAAGCAAAGCAAAGCAAACTAACAGTAATTCTTTCAAGAAACTATTTTCCAAAAACACTTTTCAAAAGCAATCTCACAAAATTCCTTCATTTTTCATTGCCACGACAGTAACAAAAAATGGATCATCCAAAGCAAAGCAAAGCAAAGCAAAGCAAAATAATCTGTTCAAGAAAGTGTCTTCGTAAAACACTTTTTTTGAAATCAATCACAACAGTAACATTTCACATTGCTATCATGACCATGAGAGGAACAGAGCTTTTGATTCTTTCGTTCTTGGTACAGAATTTGAAGAGCTTTAATTGAATCTACATGTCGAAAGATCTAAACAAAAATCTATGTCTGAAGACCCTAGAATTGAAAATCAAAGCTAGCACAGAGATAACTCAACCGCTATCACCAAAGATTATGACCTTGAGAAGTGTTCTTCTACGGAAAGGCATTGTGAAGGTGAGAATTAGTTGAGAGAAGCACCCGATCTAGAAATAAAAACACCTAAACAATTAGGGTTTTGAGTACACTAGCCATCGAACTAGACGATCGGAGCGATAGTGTATGAGAGAGAAAGAGAGAGAGAGAGAGAGTTATGGAGAGTAGATAGTTGACTGAGATTAGCTGTGGAAGAGGTGGCGTTGTATGGTGGCTATTGAGCAGAGATCGGTGGCCATGGCAAAAAAATGGAAGGAGTTAGAGTAAACAGAGTAGTGAGCAGAGGGAAAAGCGGAGATGAGGCGATGGAACCGTTCTTAACCACACAAGTCCATAACTGTCGAAACAACTGAGAGCAACCAAAGGCTTTTTCTCTTCGACTACGGCAACAATTGTGATGTGCTCAATGGACAGACATTTTGAATCAGCGACGCTAGTGGCAGGATCATCATTAGGGACGGCAGCGACAGCGACGGTGACTAAAGTGACGAAATAGGAAGTTTCGTCATCTTCCTCTTCAACGTCGTCTCCAAGGTGTTGTTAAGGCAAGGAATGGAGGAGGAGATGGTGAGAGTGAGGTCGTTTTCTTTGAGGTCTTGTCCACCGTAGATGATGGTGCGGTCTTGATCAAAAGCCATCGAAAGAAAGAGAGAATAAGATCAGTTGGCTCAATGTGGATTAGAGTTGTAGAGAGAGAGGGTGATGAATGATGGTGGCCTTTTATATATTTTGTATGAAATTTATGATGTCTCACACACAAATAAATGAATAAATTTATTTTCAAACAAATACAATCTGTGGGTTTTATCTCCCACCTCTCTATCTCTCAAACCTCTTATGGGTTTCTTGATCGATTGATTGATATCTATAACAACAACCTAACAATCTATTTATAGGTTTCTAATCCGTGTATCAACCGTGTGTGAATTTATAGCTGTGAATTTGAATTCAGTTTCTTACCTTCTAAGTTTCTAACTTAGTGAGCTTCAAGGAAGCTTCATGGGTGTTTCTTTAATCTATTCTTCCATTTTCAAGCAGCTTCTAGAAATTACTTGAAGAGTCAAGTTTATTCTCTAACATCTCTCCTTAACTTGAATCACTCCGAGCATTCTTCGTAGCTTCACAAATATGTATGCAACTTGATCTTCACTTTTCGTATGTCTCAACAGGATCTTTTCTTTTCTTATGCATTCTTGTATGAAATGAAATCTTGTGTCGATATGCTTGCTTTTATCATGAAAGAGTGGATTCTTTTCTAACTAGATTGCTGACGTGTTATCTACGTATATCTTTGTGGCTTCTTGTTGTGGTTTTTGAACTTCTTTTAGCAAATTTCTTAAACGGATAGCATGACATGCTCCTGCGACAATAGCTACATACTCTACTTCACATGTCGATAGAGTTACTATTGGTTGTTTCTTTAAGGGCCACGTAAAAGCAGTATCTCTGAGACAAAACACAAACCTAGTAGTACTTTTACGATCATTCACATTTCCTGCCCAGTCATTGTCGCTGTATCCTACTAATTTGGACTTTTTAGTAGATGAATAAAACAATCCGTACTCTATTATACCTTTCACGTATCGTAGGATTCTTTTGGCTGCTTTCAAATGTGCCATCTTGGGTTCCTCCATATACCGACTAACTAAGCCTACTACGAACAATATATCAGGTAGCATGGTTGTAAGATATCTTAGGCTGCCAACTAGACTTTTGAAATACGTTGGATTAACCTTATCTCCTTCATCATACTTAGGCATCGTTACTTCCATCTGTTGGTGACAATTTTCCATGCCAAACGTTTTTATGATTTGTTTAGCATACTTAGCTTGTGAAACAAAAATGCTTTAATTACTTTGCTTGACTTCTATGCCCAAGAAATATGTCATGAGCCTGATATCTGTCATCTCGAACTTTTGTATCATGGATGCTTTGAAATCTCGGATCATGTCGAGATTGTTGCTTGTGAATATTAGATCATCGACGTAAAGATAAACAAATAGTAAATCTCCCCCCTTGTTTGTCTTGAAGTATAGGGAATGTTCATAAGGACATTTAACAAACCCATTTGCAACAAAATACCTGTCGATTCTTGTATTTCATGCTCGTGGTGCTTGCTTCAAGTCAGAAAGTACTTGCTTTAACTTATATACTTTATCTTGTTGGTCTGGCTTTACATAGCCTAATGACTGTTCAGCGTACACTTCTTCTTCAAGATAACCATTTAAGAATACTGATTTGACATCCATTTCATAAATCTTCTATTTTTTCTGGGCTGCTAAACAAATAAAAAGTTATACTATTTCTAGACATGCTACTAGAGCAAAAACTTCATCATAATCTATGCCATATTGTTGCTTGTAGCCTTTCACGACCAATCTTGCTTTGTATTTTTCAATATCTCCTTTAGCATTTCTTTTTGCCTTATACACCCATTTGATACCAATTGCTTTGTGTCCTTTTAGTAAGGATGTAAGTTCCCAGGTGTTGTTCCTTTCTATGACTTGAATTTCCTCATTCAAGGTTTATCTCCATATGTCTTCCTTTGTGTTGCTTCAAAGTGAATAGGATCACTTCCAGAGAATAGACAAAACATTATGAAATCTTCATCATCTTCAAGTCTTTTTGTAACATCATATAGATCTTGAATGGTTCTAGTCTTGCCTACTATATTCTCTGTTATTAATGAAGAGCTGGAAGTTTTTTGTTACGTACTATGTTGTGAAGTACTCATTCTTGTTCTTGTGCCCCCTAGAGGTGAATGCAAGTGATTACAGACTTCAATTCTAGTAGCTAGATCATTTTCATTATTGATTATCGGGACTAGTTCTTGACTTGGGCTCTACCAATTCCAACCTGATGCTTCATCAAATTCAACATCTCTTGAATATAATACTTTCTTTGTGATGGGATCATAAAGCCTATATCCACTTCCTCCATAGCCGTTAAAAAAACATTTTTGGCCTTTATCTTCTAGCTTCGTTCTTTTCTCATCTGAAATTTTTACATAGGCTATCCATCCAAAAATCCTCAAATGATCAGTTTTTGGCTTTCTCAAGCTCCATACTTCTTTAGGGGTCTTGTTTAGTAATCTCTTGGTTAGAAAGCAATTGAGCAAATATATTGCACAAATAACAGTTTCTCCCCAGAACTCCTTTGGCATAGCTCTTTCTTTGATCATGCAATGAACCATATTTAGGATCGTTTTATTCTTTCTTTCTAAGACACCATTTTGTTGAGGTGTATATAAGATAATATGTTGATGAATAATCCCATTTTCTTGGCAAAATCTTTCGAATTCCTTTGAGGAATACTCACATCCATAATCAGATCTCATTGTATTAATAAAATATCTACTATGTTTTCAACTACGGATTTGAATGCCTTAAGTTTTTGAAAAATTTCACTTTTCTCCTTCATGATATAAATCTATGTCTTGCCAGTAAAATCATCAGTGAAAGTAAGAAAATACCTGTTTCCACTAAGTGTCATGGGTTGTATTGGATCACATACATCTGTGTGGACCAACTAGAGAGGTTGGGTTGCTCAATTTATTCTTCCATCTCCAAAGCTCTTTCAGTGTTGTTTGCTGATAAGACATTCGTCACATTTGTCTAGCGGAAGCTTGATCGATGGTAACCTTGTCACTATGTTTTTCTTTGACATAATGGTCAATCCTTAAAAGTTCAAGTGAGCAAATCTAAGATGCCACAATGTATTGTCATCTACGATTTTGGCTTTGTAACAATTGGATTGAATAGCATTGCTGGCTTGTATAGAGGAAACATGCGATTCTTGGTCATGTCTACATGCGTGATCAATCTGTTGTGTTGATTGCAGATGGATAATCCCAACTCTCTTGTTTGGATATTGTAGCCTTTCTCGAGTAACTAACCCAAACTTAGAATGTTAATCTTTAAATCTGGTACATAATAAACATTGCCAATATATTGTTGTTCTCCATTCTTTAACTTAATGTCGATAGACCATTTGCCTTTCATGGGTTTCTTTGTTGAATCTCCAAAAGTGACTTCTCCTTGCTAACTTTTGTCGAGTGTTGCGAACAATTCTCTTTTACCGTACATATGATTGCTAGCATCAGAATCAAAGTACCATAAGCTGTTTTGATTTGTTTCACCGCTATCATTATATGTCAGTAACATAGTGAAATCTTGTTTAACTTCACCATAATTGACTTCCCTTTCCTCATTGTTGGTATTTCGATACCAACATTCCATAGCATAATGTCTAAATTTTTGACAAACATGACATTGTGTTTGAGATTTGTCATACCTTTGTGGTCTTATGTATCGACATCTTCCTTGACCTCTTTGACTGTTTATTGTTGGTGGTCGTCGATCTCCATAATCCTATTATTATTGTGGACATTGTTGTTGTGGATGTCTTGTACTATTGTATTAGGAATATCTTCCTCTTCCTCTTCCTCGTTGATTTGAGGTTTCCCTTCTTTCTTTTAGCAAAAGCTTTGTTTGGAGTGCTTGCTCAAGGGAACTTCATGCAGTCTTGTTATTGATTCTTTGCTCGTGAATTTCTAACGATGCTTGCAATTCATCGATTGTGAAGTTGTTAAAATCCTTTGATTCTTCAATGGCAACAATCACATGTTCAAATTTTGAACTAAATGATCTAAGTATCTTTTCAATAACCCAAATTTCTTCAATCTTGTCACCAAGTATTTTAATTTGGTTAACAATAGTCAAAGTTCTGGTAAAGTATTTAGAAATTGACTTATTGTCCTTCATTTGCAATAATTTGAATTCTCCTCATAAGACTTGGAGTTAAATCCTTGTGGTTTTCTTAATTCCTATGTTTGCCTTTTGAAAAGTTTCCTATGTTTCTTTTGATTCGCTTGCAGTGGAGATCTTTTCGAAAGTAGTTAGACCTATGCCTTTATATATCACATATAAGGCTTTCTTGTCTTTTGTCTTTGCATCTTTAAGTGTGGTCTTTTGGGCTTCTATCAAATTTTCTTCATTTTCTTTGGATGTTAGTTCATCATATTCATGCTCCACCGAATCCCACAAATCTTGGAATGATAGGAGTACATACTCATAATTGCCTTTGTCTAATTTTGGAAATTGAGGTTAGAAGAAGTTTTCTGTGGATCCCATCGAATAGCTTGCTTTAATCTTCAAATATTTTTAGAATTTTCAAAATCCGACCATTCGGGTGAGTCCGAAATGGTCCAAAGAGCTGGAAAACACTATTGGACAGTTGTGATTGAACTCCAGATGACTAAGATATAGGCAAAATAAATTTTGTGGTTTAGATCTGCTAGAAACACTTTGGGCCGTGAAACACCGGCTAATTTTTGAATTTTGTGCATTAGGTTGACATCAGATAACGTCAATGGCTCGGTCGATGCACAGCTCGCCTCGGCTCAACTTGGCTTGTGCATCAACTTGCGACTCGGCTTGGCGTGCGTGGTGCATTTGTTGATGTCAACTAGATAACGTTAACTTTCACACGTTGTCTTCCTCTAGAGTGCATAGGCACATGGCCTAAGCGTGGTTACGGCAGTGCTCGGCGTTTGGGGCGCGTAAGGCCTCCTCGATGCACGGTTTTTGATGCGGTGTTTTCCTATAGGATCGTCTCAATGAGACCTTCAAGCTGGTATGATCAAAAGTTGATTTCGACAAATTTTATTTTTAGAAAATTCTGAAAATTGCTCTACTCTGCCTCTGTTTTTTCTAGAAATTCGTCTTTCTAGGATCTAGTATCACTGATGATGGGCTTCTATATGTTTTGAATGGAATTTATGATGTCTCACACACAAACAAATGAATAAATTTATTTTCAAACAAATACAATCTGTGGATTTTATCTCCTATCTCTCTATCTCTCAGACCTCTTATGGGTTACTTGATTTATTTATTGATTGATTGATTGAAATCTATAACAACAACCTAACAATCTATTTATAGGTTTCTAATCCGTGTATCAACCGTGTGTGAATTTATAGCTGTGAATTTGAATTCAGTTTCTTACCTTCTAAGTTTCTGAGTTGGTAAGCTTCAAGGAAGCTTCATGGTTGTTTCTTCAATCTCTTATTCCATCTTCAGGCAGCTTCTAGAGATTACTTGAAGAGTCAAGTTTTTTCTCCAACAATGAACACCAAACAGATCGAACAAAAAATAGAGAGGTGTATACGATATATATATATATATGGATAGTTTGATCATTTTACAGAAGTATATCTTTATAGATTTAATAGTTTAGAGTGTAGACTTTTCATCAAAAGAAATCTAAATTTAAATTTATGGATTAAGCATCCTATTTTATTTAGGTTCACCCAAATTATTGTATTTTAAATGGTTGATTGTGTGAAATATTGTATGGGCACGTCAACAATCAAAAAATATAAACTTAAAAAGTACTATTCCAACTTTTTCTTTTCTTTTCTTTTCTTTTTTCTTTTATAGAAAAGTTATAAATCACTTATATTAAAATAAAGTTAACATCATACATAATAATAATAATAATAATAATAAATCAAGGACTAAATAATAAAAAAAAACTTACTGAGACCAGAATATAGATGTGGTTTGAAAAATAAGATTTACATTTAAAAAAATCTTAGCATTGTCGTTGCCATTGTTGTCATCTCTACTACTGTTACTGCCTTGTTGTAGATTGGTCACCGTCGGAAGTCAAAGTTAAACAAGACGAATGCCCATAATAGTAAAGGTGGAGAATTGAAAGAAAAAGGGACCATTGTAAGTGTTAAAAATCTAAAAATATGCTAGAAATTGGAAGAGAAGCTCTCAAATCTTTCAAGGCATAAAAAAAAAATCTATATTTATACTTTGAAAGTGTTTTTACATCTCACCAAGGGTCGCTAAAAAGTTACCGGAGAAATATTGAAAATTGCCAGAGCGCTGGGTTTTGGCCATTCCAACTTCTTATATATTATCCATAGCAAGAAGAATAATGTGGGTATTTGGAAAGTTACTATTTTAGTAGGTTATTTTAGTTTTTGATTATTTAAGTAGACTAAAATTTTTTTGTTTGGGAAGATAGTCGAATTTTTTTTTAGTTAGATGTGATGTTTGTGAGAGAAAAAGTAAAATGATTATGAATTTGATGTGATATTTTGTCTTATTAATTATTTTAGTCTATTTTATCTTTTTGTAAATTTTAATTCAAAAAGTTAAAAAATAACCTTTGCCAAACACTCCCAATGTATCCTCCACATCATTCATGAAGTGACACCTATTTTATTATCTCTTAAAAAATTGTAATCAAAATCATGTTTATTTCGAAAAAAAATGCTTCAAATTACTGATTCAATATCACTAATGTCATGGCACTATGTGAATCCTATCACTGATGTGATAGTTTGGCTTTTGTTTTGTTTTGTTTTCTTGCACTACCAACTCATTAGAGCTAGCATTAGTGCTCCCATTTTAAAGCACTGAATCATTTCTCTTCTTTAGGTTTTGAGGAGAAGGGATTTTAAGCAGGGCATGTATTTATTCCACCCTTACGTTTTAATGTTATGTTTGATTTGGATTTTCAAATCATAATTGTAAATCAATTTGAAAATACATTTTAAAAATATATTTGGTAAAGTAAATAATTTTTGAATTTTTGATTTACCTGATCGTTCAGCCGGTTGACTGGAACAATACACTTTTTTTTTTTTTTTTTACAATTGCCAATCACCACTTTTTATTTGGAAAAAAAAATTTATATTTGCTTTTGATATTTTTTTAATATAAAAATTATTTTTTATACCAAAATAACAAATTATTTTTTGAATTGAATTTTAAAAAAGTTCGATTATGAGTTTTGAATAGAATTTTCAATAGAGTTTTGAGTTAGGTATTTAGTTATGAGTTATAAGTTTTTCAATTAAATTTTGAAAACTCTTTTCAAAACTCATAATTAAACAATTTTTCTCATTTTATATGTTATATCAAAAATTCAAAATTCAATTCAATTTTTTTTTCAAAATTCAAAACCAAACAAATTTTTATTTTTTAAATTATAATTTCAAAACTAACAAACTCAAAATATAACTCTATTCCCAAATCATAATTTTAGAATTCTATCAAACACTCCTTATAATTTGACAGTAAGGGGACGACCCGAGGACCCGACCCATAATACGGCTGAGTGGCCGCCTTTTCCACAAACTCATCTCCTCCTTCCTCCTCAGTTCCAAGTCCATATACTCCACACGCCACCACCAGTCTTTTCTTTTAGAGAGAGAGTGTGTGTGCGTGTCTTTTTAGAGAGAGAAACAAAGCCAGACTAACGTCAAGAGGTTGGTGCGGGACCAACCCTTCCATTATCTCTCTCTCTCTCTCTTTCTCTCTCTCAACTTGCAACAATCAACTAGTAATGAGGAATCAAGGCTGAAGCTATAGATAGGTCAACTCTCTCTCTTCTCCCTCTTTCTGTGTGTCCAGTGAAAGCTACAAAACAACAGAAAACCCATCTCTCTCTCTGTCTGCTTTCTTCTCTTTGCCCATACTGTAATTCAGTGTCTGGCTCACAGAATTAGAGGTGGGTTTTCTTTGTTTGTTTACCCTTTTAAAATCCATCAGCTTTTTATACAAGAAGCAAAGCTAGTTTTCTTTTCCAAAAAATATTTTTGTTTTCTTTTTGGCAACCTAGATCTGCTTTTGTTGGCTACTTTTTTTGAACTTCTTTTTAGCTGAAAACCCTAATCTTTGATTCAGAGGTCTGGCGGAATCAAGAAACCAAAGGGGTTTTTTCGTTTTGTTGGCTTGGTTCCATACCAAATGGGGATTTGCTTGAGTGCTCGAATCAAAGCTGAAAGCCCCTGTCACACAGGTACTCACAAACTTCTCACTTTCCTACTATAATCCATATATATATATATGATAAATACTAATATTTGCTTGATTATGTTGTTCTGACAGTTTAATTTGTTTGGGTGCCTCTGTTTCGTTTTTCTGGCAATTTTTCTTTATTTGTTTTTTTCCTATTGATTTTGAATTGTTGAGTTGGGTTTTGGTATGGTTAGGTTTAAATTGTTGATTTTGTTGTTCTGACAATTTAATTCGTTTGGGTGTCTCTGTTTCGTTTTTCTGGCAATTTTTCTTGATTTCTTTTTCCTATTAATTTTGAATTGTTGAGTTGGGTTTTTGGTATGGTTAGATTTAAATTGGTGATTTGTTTGAGAATTGAGATATAACAAGATCGGTTGTGTGGTGATGAAGCCTTGTAATGTTACTTTTCTGTTTTCTGTTAACATTTCCAGCTGAGATTCTTAACCTACACATTTTTTTTTTTTTACAAATTTGCGAAGTTTTTTATTTTTATTTATTTTTAAGTGTATAAGAGCATCTCCAATCCTTACCCTCTCTTTTGTTTTTTCCCCCATCAATTTTCTGTGAAAATTTGCTTAAATGCTTGATCTGGTATGGAACACTCCAGTCCTTAACTTTTTTATCCTAAAAACCTGTTTAACCATTTTTTATGAAACAAAATCATCTCCAATCCTTTCTTTTTATCATTTCTTCAAATTTGAGTAAAAATATTACATTAGAAATTTGGTGAAAGATTTGGTTAATCTTTAATTTGGTGAATATTTGGCCTATCCCTTGGTTTGATACTAGTTTGATGATATGGTTGGATCTCGCTTTTATCTCGTCATCCATCAAATTATTGGTGAAGGATTAGAGATGCCCTTGATAGAGGCAATTGTAATTCAAATGTCACCAAGAGAGCTGACATACATTGGTTTGTCCAGGGGTGAGTTCAAAACATGTTAGCACAGAGGGGACTGATCTAAGTGGTTCGGTCAGTAAAGGCTCGGCGGTTTCTGTGCCTCCGACTCCTCGAAGTGAGGGCGAAATCTTGCAGTCTACTAATTTGAAGAGCTTTAGTTTTTCTGATCTTAAAATGGCCACAAGGAACTTCCGCCCGGATAGTGTGTTAGGAGAAGGTGGTTTTGGTTCAGTTTTCAAAGGTTGGATCGATGAGAACTCTTTTGTGGCTTCAAAGCCAGGGACAGGCATAGTCATTGCTGTGAAAAGGCTTAACCAAGAAGGTTTCCAAGGTCACAAGGAGTGGTTGGTGAGTTTTTTTTTTGCTGCCAATTAGAATTATATTTATTCATGTCAGCTTGTTTTTGTCATGTATGCCACTCTGATATGCATGTTTCTTTATTTGTCGTATTGGTCTTGCAGGCGGAAGTGAATTATTTGGGGCAGTTTTATCATCCTCACCTTGTGAAACTCATTGGCTATTGTTTGGAGGATGAGCACCGGCTTCTGGTGTATGAATTCATGCCTAGGGGCAGCTTGGAAAACCATTTGTTCAGGAGTGAGTTCTTTGGAATTCTAAACCATTTTTTTTTTTCTATGTGAAAATTTTTGTAATGAGACATCAAATTGTTGTATAACAGGAGGTTCTTACTTCCAACCTCTTTCTTGGAACCTTCGTTTAAGGGTTGCAATTGGTGCTGCAAAGGGGCTTGCTTTTCTTCACAGTGCTGAAACAAAAGTCATATATCGGGATTTCAAAACTTCTAATATATTGCTTGATTCAGTATGTATCTGTGGAGCAAATTTTTGCTACCATGCATTTTTCCAATTCCAGAACGCTTATTTATCATCGCGCAGTGTTCTGATACAACTTTTTATCATATATTGTCAGAATTACAATGCAAAGCTCTCTGATTTTGGGTTGGCCAAGGATGGGCCGACAGGTGACAAGAGCCATGTCTCCACAAGGGTCATGGGAACCTATGGATATGCAGCTCCAGAATATCTAGCCACTGGTATGATTCTCAATACATGTGGCTTTTTTTATTATTATTTAAAGATCTCCATATATGTTGTTTCCGACTCATGTTTCTCTTTCCTTATGACCCGCCTTGCTTACCCTTTGAAAATCTTTCATTTTTTGAATCCAAAAGGGACACTGATATGGACCATTTATCAGTTCATATCAGAATACCCTCCTTATTAGAGTACACCCTCCAACATATTTGGCGATTTAAGTTTGTAAGCAAGCCATCGACCTAATTCAACCCGTCTTTTCTGTGAAAATAGTAAATCAAACATATTTTCAGACAAAGCAGATCAAAAGACAGAGTTGTAGATTCATGGAACACGGGAAGAGCCTCTACTTTCTATTATATTAGTAAAGCACCAGCGCACTACAACTAAACTAGTTTTCTTCCATGTTACTTGCAAGAAGATTTTCTTATTTTGTGCATGTGAGATTATAGGGTAAAGGTCCACCAGTTCCTGACTTTGTGCCCTATGCACACATGCCCAAAATGGCCCTAAAAAGATGAAGTTAGGGCAGAGTAAAGTGAGAGTACTGGATCAATGCCACTTCTCTCTTTGACTGTGTTTTTGGACCTCGATGTTTTTGCTTGGGGACTGAACTTGATAGGGAGTGATGCCTTTGGCAAAACACTGTTGACTTAACTGACATAATTTCTCTAATTAGCTTCTCCGATTCCACTTTAAAAGACCATTCATTTCAAACCTTTTATCTGCTATAAATGTCCATTCGTGGTTTCCATGTATTTGTTGTATATTTTTCTTTTGTTAGGTATTCATTCTACTTTTTTCACCTATTCTAGGTCATTTGACTGCCAGGAGTGATGTTTATAGTTTCGGAGTTGTGCTCCTTGAAATGTTGTCTGGCCGAAGAGCTGTTGACAAGAACAGACCATCCGGTGAACACAACCTGGTGGAATGGGCCAAACCCTACCTGGCCAGCAAACGTAAAATCTTCCGCATCCTCGACAACCGTCTCGAAGGCCAGTACTCGTTGGATATAGCCTATAAGGCAGCGAACCTCGCATTGCGATGCCTGTCAACAGAATCCAAGTTCAGGCCAAACATGGATGAGGTGGTGAAAGAATTGGAACAACTTCGCGATTCGAAGGAAACAGGAAATGCTCGCAGCGATCCAAGCAGTGCAAGAAGGCCTCGGAGACGAAGCGCAGGAGATGCTAGCAATGCAAACATTGCAGCTGCTTATCCCAGGCCATCTGCTTCCCCACTCTTTACAAAATGAATCAAATGAACCTTTGACAAAAGCTGGTTTTCATTTCATTGAAAGGTCGATGATGCAAATGGTTTGGCAGTGATTTGGGGACTCGATATTTACACGTATATGTTCAATGACTGTACAGTTGTTTTTGGCTAATGTATTTGAAATCATACGTTCTGTTGACTAGGTCTCTAGGTGAGCTTGTAACACGTGAGGAATTACCCGTTTGGCTTCTGTCTCCTTGGACTACCATAGTGTTGGTAAAGAGAGTAGGGATGCAAGTGCTCTTGCATAATTGAAGTTAGCTCTTCTTCCTCCTAGAATTTCCTCCCCGCAACCAAAGTCTCTGAAGTAAGTGAGTTTGTCTGTTTTCTTTCACTTGTATCTATTTGTTTGTAATATGGCACATATGCTCTCTCTCTCTCTCTCTCTCTTAATTTTGAAAAAGGGAAAGTAATTTGTTTGATCGTTGTATATATGGATTTTTGGGGGCTGATTAACATCTTATGGGTATCACAAGTGGAACAATGGAAAGAGAAAATAGGAAAGAAAAGATAAATAGTAGTGGGGAGGAAATTATTCTTGCCTTTGATATGCTTTTAACATCAAACTTTCATGGGGAGAATCCTTCTGCCCATAAGAATAATTGGGCTTGAGGAGAATACCTTCTGTTTAAACTTGAGCAATTTGTGAAAAGGATGGTATGTCCATTTTGACTAGGAAATGATGGTAATAAGATTTAAATTGAAATTTCTCAATGCCCTTCTGAACTGTAAGAATTTTCTTATAAGCATTAGTGGAAAGAATAACCAAGAATGACTTGTCCATTTTGGACTAGGAAATGAGGACTAATAAGATGAAATTGAAATTTCTCAATAGCTTTCTTAACTGCAAGAATTTTCTTACAAACTTTTGTGCAATGAATGAAACGTCCATTTAGGCTAGGACATGATAACCAATAAGATGAAATTGAAATTTCTTAACACCCTTCTGAATTGCAAAAAAATTCTTATAAGCATTTATGAAAAGAATGATATGTCCATTTCAATTAGGAAACAAATTGCAAAAAATTTCTTATAAGCATTTATGAAAAGAATGATATGTCCATTTCAATTAGGAAATGATGACTAATATGACGAAATTGAAATTTCTCAATGCCCATCGTAGTTATAAAAATTTTGTTACAAGTGAAATGATAATACAATTTTGCATTCTTGAAAGCACTATTATTGTATCTACAAAGACTCGTGTTTGTATAATCTAGTGTTGAACCAAAAAATGTCCAAAGCCATCCACAATTGTTGAAGGAGGCCATGAGAGATGTCAAAAAACAATAATAATAATAATTTCTTGATCAACTTGTAGGGACAAAGAAGGTGGGAGGCAGGCATGTGGATATATAACTCTATTCCCCTTGAATTGCATTTGCTATGTTTGAGGTCCCTCCAACTGCTTAGTTGGGTCCGCAACACTGTTCCCATATGCTTTGCCCACCTTGGAAGACTTTTTGTCCAAACAATTCTGGCCCCCCATTATATAGGAATTGTCTCTTTTGAATTTAGCAAAACACCCACCTTCTGCTTAGTGATGTGTTCGTCATCCTCTCACCTGGCTTTTGTTTTAGCTGCTTGGCTGTAAAGATTAAATTTTGTCCTTCCTCACCACATATTTCAACACAAATTTAATTATTCCATTAAAATGCTCTTAAAGATGAGTTGGCAGTGCTAACTAGCAACAATGGGGTATGTAAACAATTATTTTACTTATACATAAACTATAAACCATAGAAGCAAACATAACCTTATAATATGGGTGTGGACTTGCATCAAGTAAGCGAGAGAATTGTGTTTGATTTTGTAATTATGTATTTTGAAATATTTTCGTATTATTAGAGAACTGAGAGGGTTGTCTTTTAACTAAAGCTCTAAGTCTTTTGTTTTTGTCCTATTACCAAAGCTCATGAAAAACCATAGATGCAGACTCCATTGTCAATCCCTTATCATCAGACCTTCAATAACCTTTTTGCACAGTCGTCAAACATTCAATTTAAAATAATAAGAAAATTATATTTTAGTGTAGGTTTTTTAAAATAATTTTAGATCAGTGATAGATTTTATAAATATTAATAATTAAAGTTGTCAAATTTTTCATGAATTTGTAATTATTTATGAAAACACCGCTAAATTGTAATTTTCTTTAAAATAAACTGTGTAACAAGAAAAGACCACTTAAATCAGTCTAGTGACATAGGACCTCATATAATTTTCTCTGATTTAGGAGTATTTGGCATATAGTTAAAAAAGTTATAGATAAATATATATATATATATTTTAATTGTCTTTAATGATCTTTTTTCAAAATTATATCAATTTTATACTTTTTTCAATTCATATTGAGTAGACAAATCTAAAAGTTTTTTTAAAATATATTGAAAAAATTCAACAACATAAAAAAAAAGTCCAAAACGTCGACTATTTTTTATTATTATATTCTCGGTGCTTTGTTTCAATTTTTTTTTTAAGATTTTACTTTTTCAATTTGTTTAATTGAGTAAAACTCAAAACTGTAAAAAAATATAAAATATATTTTTAAAAACATCACCAAAAAAAAAAAACGAACAAGAAAAACCACATGTCAGTGGGGTTCAAAATATGAATTACAAATACATAAAAAAGTATATAATTTTATATTTTAATATTTATAAAATTTATCATTAATTTAAATTTTTTTTAAATATACACTAAAGTGTAATTTTCCTAAAAAAATCCCAAACACCACCCATCATGTTGTCTTGCTAATACATACTCAATGAGAGAGAGAGAGAGAGAGAGTGTGTGGTGTTGAACAATATTAAAACCAGAGAGAGAGAGAGAGAGAGAGAGAGAGAGAGGTGTTGAACAATTAGACATATTAAAACCACGTGCCCGCAGGCATGGAAACCCATTTGATGTGCCAGTTTCAAGTTCGGATATCTCGTTGCAGTTCGCTGTTAATAATGTTGCGTGTTTTTTTAATAGTATATTATTTTACTTATCATTTAACATGGTAGTAAAATAATCATTTATCAATGGATTGGAATTAATTTGATCGAATCTGAAAATTCAATTCTGTTTTAAAAAAATCCGATCCAATAATTTGAATCTATTTAATCTGATTATTAAATGAATCGAATATGTAAAAAAAGATTCAATCCAATTCAGTTATCAATTCAATAATTATTTTTTTCAATAAAGTAAAAGTTAAAATTTTATTCATTTTCTATTCTCACTTTTTAGCTTCATAAATTTATTTATAAATTCAATATCCAAACTATGCGTAAGGGCCTATTTGATTAGAAGAAAAAAAATGATATAGGAAAGTGAAATGAAAAGAGTTAAAAGAAAAAAATATGTGAATTTTTTGCATGCATTTGATTTAATTTAAAAGATGTAGATCTACTTTTTCAGGATTGTTATAATATTAGCTCTCCAAATTTTTAGCTATGTGCATTTTTTTTTTTTTTTTTCCTTTTCCACATAGGAATTTTTAAGACTTTTTTTAACATTCTCCATGATAGTTTAACAATTTTTAAGACCTTTTTTGACATTCTCCATGATAGTTTTGGTCAATTTTATAAATTCATATTTCCATGCAATATTCTCCTCTCCTTTTTATTTTTTATTTTATACCATCTTTTGACAAACCAAGAAGTAAAAAAGGTGAAATTCTTAAAATCTTGCACTTTCTTTTTTTGGTTCTATAATTTTTTCTTTTTTTATTTTAGATTTTCAGTCATTTAATAATGAAGAAATCTACAATGGGAAGCTTTTAAAATAGTGTACATCATAAAAAAGTTATGATTTTTTATAATGAATGTTTTGATTGTTTATGATATTTGTTATTACATTTTGTAGTAAAATTTTGAATAGCAAATTTATAATGTGTACCCTAAAATTAGGGATGATAATATTATGGCATTTTTGTAATTTTTGTAATGACAATTTGGGATTTTGTTATAACATTTTTCAGTAAAAAAAAAAAAAGTTATGCCTTTTGTAATAAAATAGTTAAAATATTTTATGTTTAAGTTATGAAATTTTATAAAAGACATATCATATATATCGTTTTGTTGGTGCAGATTGTAACATCTCATTTTATTTATTATTTGAAAACTCCAAGACTTCATGAAAGGTTCAAAGTACATCCACGTCCACCACAACTAGGGGTGTAAATTTGGCCCGACTCGGGGCCAACCCATGTTGGGTCGCGCTGGCCCTTACCAAAATTCGGGTCAGGTCAGGTTAGGTCGACTCATGGGTCAAAAAATTAGGCCCATGAGGTATTCGGGCCTTCGGCGATCCTCGAACTAGGCCAGCAGGCCTAGGATTTGGCTCAGGCTTGGCCGGGCCTGGGCAAGCCTAAACATATTTTTTTATTTTTTTCACCAAAATTTTATTTTTTTCTACTAAAAATGAAACTGGGCCTCTGGTGGGCCGAACTTTGAGTGGGCCTTGAGCGAGCCGATGGGCAACTCACAAGTTGGGCCAGGCAGGCCAAACTGGGCTTCAAAGTGATGGCCTGACCCAGCCCAGGCCTGGGGTCTTGGGCTGGACTCGGGCCAGGGCCCACCCCGAGTCGCGAGCCATTTTTACACTCCTAACCACAACCGCAAGTGATTTTGAATTAATAAAAAGGTTTGACTTCTTTCATATTAATATTTCAATACAAGTGAATTTGAGAGGCTCGTGAAATTCATCATAGATCTCATTTTGATAATTTAAACAATTTAATATAAATCATCCATAAAAAATGAAACTGATTCCATAATCGTAATATTTTCATTTTATCGTGTTTGTTTCTAAAAAAATAAACTATTTATTTTCAAAAATGTATTTGTTATCTATTTTTTTTTAAGACAAATGTGATAAAATGAAAAAGTTACGATTATTAATCAAACTAATTTTTTTTTTATGGATAATATACATAAAAAATGTATTAAACAAATATACAAGAATATACGAAAAGTGCATTAAAATTCTAATTTTGGCATTATTCTCATCTTAAATTCCATTTTGTATTTGATTGCTAAAAAAAAATGAGTTAAAAAAATATTATAAATTCAAAAAGGAACTTAATTTGAGATCATTTGAATAAAAAATGTTGGTTACTATTTGAATATTTTTTTAGTTTGATTAATTTATTTAGAAATTCACTTCCCTAACTAAAACAAATAAAACTTGACTTTTGAATGAGCTGTAACCTGCATGCACCCATAAATTAAGAAGCAAAGTTTCAATGTAGATATTAATATATGACAAAGTCTATGTACTTTACACCTAAAAGAAGTACTATGTCTATATATGTGAACCATTTTGATATTTTGATGGTAGTGGTGCTACAAACATTTCAAATGAAAATGAAAATAGAGAATTTTATGCAGTCTTTAAGCTTGTAAAGTTGTCTTCCAAGCGCTAAGGCTTGCTTTGGTAAGCTAGTAAAAAGTTAGCTTTTAGTTAATTTTTTTATTCAAGTTACTAATTAAAAAGTTAATTTTTTTGATTAAAAAAGACAAAAGTCAACTTTTTACCAACTTTTCAAAACACTCCTAAATGTAATACTAGGCAATGGTATCATCCATCAATAAAAAATTTATATTATTTTAAGAGTTACATGATTTGAGTTAGTGAAATATTTGTAATGGTTTATGATAAAAAAATATAATTATTTTGTTAATGATATAACCTTCGGTGATCTTTTCATCTTAAATTTGTCAAAAATAAATATTTTTCGTCAAATACTATTATTTTTTTGGATTAATTGATGAAAAGTCCAATTTAAAGAGAGTGTAAGGCATTAGGTCCACTAGCTATTTTTTATTTTATTTTATTTTTTTGTGTGTGAGAAATGCACTATTTGTGAAATATTGTGGTAAGAAGTATGTTTTGTTATTTTTTAGAACATTTTGGTTGCATTGAGTAGAGCTTTAGAATTATAATTTGAGAATAAAATTGTATTTTGAGTTTGTGAGTTTTAAAATTATGATTTGAGTGTAGAAAATTTATTTGGTTATGAGCTTTGAAAAAAGTTTTGAATTGAGTGATGTGACATATGATATTTGATTTAAAAATTTACAACTCATAACCAAACACATAATCCAAAATTCTATTTAAAGCTCATAAAAAAATTTTAAAAAATTTCCAAAATATTTTTTACTTAAAATATAAAAAAAAAATAAATAAAAAAAAAAAACCGAACACTGTTCCGGTCAACTGGCTGGACATCCGGGAGGACGTCCGGGTAGACCCAAAATTCAAAAATCCTCTGATTTTCAGAATGGAGAACACGAAAGAGAGAGGATAGCCAAATAGGAAAAAGAAATATGTTTTGAAATGTGTGATGGAATCACAATTTCAAAACTCCATCCAAACAATGCATGCAAATAGAGGGGTGAAATTAAGTTTTCAAAGTTGCACCAAACACAGCCTTTGTTTTTAGTTTTCTTTTTTAGTTTTTATTAAAACCTATCTATTGAAAATTTTATTCTATATGTTGAAATTCTATTTGTGTGAAATTCTATCTATTGAAATTCTTGTCCAAATTTTTAACTGTACAAATTTTATTTGCCCAAATTTTTTCTTATATGTTCGAAACTGAGTCCCTCAACATCACAAATTCTCAAAAATGAGTAATGATTTCAAAGCAGCTAAGCAACAACAAAGGGATCAACCAAAGCAAAGCAAAGCAAACTAACAGTAATCATTTCAAGAAACTATTTTCCAAAAACACTTTTCAAAAGCAATCTCACGAAATTCTTTCATTTCTCATTGCTACGACAGTAACAGAAAATAGATAATCCAAAACAAAGCAAAATAATCCGTTCAAGAAAGTGTTTTTGTGTAACACTTTTTTTGAAATCAGTCACAACGGTAACATTTCACATTGCTATCATGACCATGAGAGGAACGGAGCTTTTGATTCTTTCATTCTTGGTACAGAATTTGAAGAGCTTTAATTGAATCTACATGTCGAAAGATCAAAACAAAAATCTATGTTTGAAAACCCTAGAATTGAAGATCAAAGCTAGCACAGAGATAACTCACCCTCTGTCACCAAAGATCATGACCTTGAGAAGTGTTCTTCTACGGAAAGACATTGTGAAGGTGAGAATTAGTTGAGAGAAGCACCCGATCTACAAATAAAAACACCTAAACAATTAGGGTTTTGAGTACACTAGCCATCGAACTGGACGATCAGAACGATAGTCTATGAGAGAGAGTTGTGAAGAGTAGATAGTTGATTGAGATTAGTTGGGAAAGAGGTGGCGTTATACAGTGGCTATTGAGTAGAGATCGGTGGCCATGGCAAACAAAGGGAAGGAGTTGGAGTAGACAGAGTAGTGGGTAGAGGGAAAGGCAGAGATGAGGCGATGGAACCATTCTTAACCACGCAAGTCCATAACTGTCGAAACAACTGAGAGCAACCAAAGACTTTTTCTCTTCAACTACGGCAGCAATTGTGATGTGCTCAATGGGCAGACATTTTGAATCAGCAATGCTAGTGGCAGGACCATCGTTAGAGAGGCAGCGACAGCGACGGTGACTAAAGTGACGAAAAAGGAAGTTTCGTCATTTTCCTCTTCAACGTCGTCGCCAAGGTGTTGTTAGGGCGAGGAATAGAGAAGGAGATGGTGAGAGTGAGGTCGTTTTCTTTGAGGTCTTGTCCACCGTAGACGGTGGTGCGGTCTTGATCAAAAGCCATCGAAAAAAAGAGAAAATGAGGTCGGTTAGGTCAACGTGGATTAGAGTTGTAGAGAGAGAGTGTGTGATTAATGATGGTGGGATTCTATATATTTTGTATGAAATTTATGATGTCTCACACACAAATAAATGAATAAATTTATTTTCAAACAAATACAATCTGTGGGTTTTATCTCCCACCTCTCTATCTCTCAAACCTCTTATGGGTTTCTTGATTTATTGATTGATTGATTGATATCTATAACAACAACCTAACAATCTATTTATAGGTTTATGATCCATGTATCAACCATGTGTGAATTTATAGTTGTGAATTTGAATTCAGTTTCTTACCTTCTAAGTTTCTAACTTAGTGAACTTCAAGGAAGCTTCATGGGTGTCTCTTTAATCTATTCTTCCATCTTCAAGCAGCTTCTAGAAATTACTTGAAGAGTCAAGTATATTCTCTAACATCTCTCCTTAACTTGAATCACTCCGAGCATTCTACATAACTTCATAAATATGTATGCAACTTGATCTTCACTTTTCTTGTGTATCAACTGGATCTTTTCTTTTCTTATGCATTCTTGTATGAAATGAAATCTTGTGTCGATATGCTTGCTTTTATCATGAAAGAGTGGATTCTTTTCTAACTGGATTGCTGACGTGTTATCTATGTATATCTTTATGGCTTCTTGTTGTGGTTCTTAAACTTCTTTTAGCAAATTTCTTAACCAGATAGCATAACATGCTCCTGCAACAATAGCTACATACTCTACTTCACATGTCGATAGAGTTACTATCGGTTGTTTCTTTAAGGACCACGTAAAAGTAGTATCTCCGAGACGAAACACAAACCCGGTAGTACTTTTACAATCATGCACATTTCCTGCCCAGTCACTGTGGTTGTATCCTACTAATTTGGACTTTTTAGTAGATGAGTAAAACAATCCGTACTCTATTATACCTTTTACGTATCGTAGGATTCTTTTGGCTGCTTTCAAATGTGGCATCTTGGGTTCCTCCATATACCGACTAACTAAGCCTACTGCAAACAATATATCAGGTAGCGTGGCTGTGAGATACCTTAGGCTTCCAACTAGACTTTTGAAATACGTTGGATTAACCTTATCTCCTTTATCATACTTGAACATCGTTACTTCCATCTGTCGATGTGTCGACAGCTTGACAATTTTCCATGCCAAACGTTTTTATGATTTCTTTAGCACACTTAGCTTGTGAAACAAAAATGTTTTAATTACTTTGCTTGACTTCTATGCCCAAGAAATATGTCATGAGTCTAATATCTGTCATCTCGAACTTTTGTATCATGGATGCTTTGAAATCTTGGATCATGTCAAGATTGTTGCTTGTGAATATTAGATCATCAACGTAAAGACAAACAAATAGCAAATCTTCCCCCTTGTTTGTCTTGAAGTATAGGGAATGTTCATGAGGACATTTAACAAACCCATTTGCAACAAAATACCTGTCAATTCTTGTATTCCATGCCCGTGGTGCTTGCTTCAAGCCAGAAAGTGCTTGCTTTAACTTATATGCTTTATCTTGTTGGTCTGGCTTTACATAGCCTAACGACTGTTCAGCGTACACTTCTTCTTGAAGATAACCATTTAAGAATGCTAATTTGACATCCATTTGGTAAATCTTCCATTTTTTCTGGTCTGCTAAAGAGATAAAAAGTTATACTGTTTCTAAACATGCTACTGGAGCAAAACCTTCATCATAATCTATGCCATATTGTTGCTTGTAGCCTTTCACGACCAATCTTGCTTTGTATTTTTCAACATCTCCTTTAGTATTTCTTTTTGTCTTATACACCCGTTTGATACCAATTGCTTTGTGTCCTTCTGGTAAGGATGTAAGTTCCCAGGTGTTGTTTTTTTTTTTTATGGCTTGAATTTCCTCATTCATGGTTTATCTCAATATGTCTTCCTTTGTGTTGCTTCAAAGTGAATAGGATCACTTCCAGAGAATAAACAAAACATCATGAAATCTTCATCATTTTCAAGTCTTTTTGTAACATCATATAGATCTTGAATGGTTCTAATCTTGCTTACTATATTCTTTGTTATTAATGAAGAGCTGGCAGTTTCTTGTTACGTACTATGTTGTGAAGTACTCATTCTTGTTCTTGTCCGCCCTGGAGGTGAATGCGGGTGTGTAGACGTCCTCGAACGTCCTGGGAGAAATCCCGTTATGTTCATTTGGGCTCACTACAGTTCGGACTCAAATTGTCACGGTTCTTAATCTGATCTTGCAAAGTGCAATGCAAGACTGATAAATCACCAAAGAGTCCAAATCCGGCAAATTGTTTTGAAAACAGATTTTTAGAAAGAAGTGTCAAACATGGACTGCTTTGCCAGATACAGAGTCGCCACCTAAATATTTTATTTTAGGGGAATTTAGGAAACCCTAACTCGTGCCTAAGGCCACGTGTCCGTCATCACCAAAGTTGCCTCGGCTCGGGAACTTGGGTACGATTGGGGAAGGTCACTTTGTGAGCACCCCCGCTCACCCGATCAAAGATCGGCCTCTACTAACCATGATATCTAGTTTTGAAAACATTATGCGTTCTTATTCCGATTACTTAGCCTAGATTTACTATGTGATGCGCACAGCATACAAGTATAGACTGGATCGGCTGAATTGGAACAAAACATTTCATGTTTGTTTTTTAAAGCGGTTTGCTACCGCAAGTAGGCTTAAAATGCAGATTTTGCCACCCTCGGGTGGGCTTAGAAAACATGATTTTGCCACTATCTAGTGGGCTTAAAACTCACAGTCGATGCATTATTCCAATTCAGATAATCCAACCTTCACCCACAGGCATTCAGACAGTTATATCACATAAGCAAATAGCCTCATCGTAAGCATGCTAATATGGCAACACTCACACGCATGCAAGATGCTAAAGCATAAGAGCTTACCTAGTACTCTAAGCCAAAACAGAAACTAATTAGTAATCAAATGCATGATCCTAGTTCATGTTAAGATGGCTAATGCAACACATACAGAATGCAACTAGAATAGGCTCAGCTAATCTAAGAATGACATGTGAAATGCAACAACTCGATACACGTATTAAGTTGGAATGGAAATACTATGCAGTTAGTATGATGTGCCGAGCCTGGTGCATGCAATACGGATGAATGGATGCAAAACATGCGAGCATAAGGGTGCTAATTTAAACATGCCCTAATCTAACCACTGAAAGCAGATAAATAAAAGGGAGAAAGACGTGGGGTTGGAAGACATACACACACCCACGCACACTTATTACACAATTGCCCTCACTCGGAGGGTCCAAATAATAATACAAACCGAATAAATAATTAACTATCCTAGCTAATTAAATATTACAAAACCTTAATTAATTAAACGAATTAACTAAGCTATGGAAGGCAGTAAAAGGGCCTCGGGAAGAGGGGTGCATGCATGCTCGGATTGGCTTCGCCCGGAAATCCCTTGCCATGACACATGTTGCCTCTGTTTGCACTGCCCTGCTCCTCTGAAAATTATGCAAGTTTCCAGAACCCTTCTAATCCACCTCATGGATGCTGTGAGAGGCCATCGGCCAGGAGGGGTGGCCATCGGCCACTAGAAAATGGTCATCGACCAGTTGTGCTATCGGCTAAGTATGAATGGCCAGCCGGCACTGAATATGGTCGGTTGGCCATGTCTTCTTGCAGAATCCTGTTTGATAGTAGCAGAGGACAGACAGAGCATGGCAAAGCATTTTCAAAGCAATGTTTGCACCACCACCCTCCCTATCATGTTTAAGACTCAAGGGAGTATGGTACTCGACCCTCGGTCCACCAATCACGCATTTCCATGCATGATGGCCTAAAAGGCCAAGTGTGCGATTTCAATGTAAAATGAAATACACACAAAACATACAAAGGGGCCCCAACCTCCATCATGTTTGATCAAAAATGATGGGATGCATGCACAATGCTATACAACCTAAGCATGCATACAAGCTAATGCAACATGAGCATGCAAGCAAGCTAATGCAATAGGCATACAACTTAAGCAAGTAAACATGCAAGGCATGAAACAACAATGCCAATGACAAACATGCAATGACATGTGGCCTAACAAGTATGCAAGATGGATGAACATGCAATAACATGTCAATAGGCTTACAACCTAAACAATGCAACCATACATGACACACAACAATAGGCAAAATGAAGCAAGCATGCAACAACATGCAAGACACGCATGCAACAACATGCGAGGATGGTCTTAAAACGAAATGGGCAGCTCTCAAATAGGCCCAAATCAGAGGCCAAAATGATGCAACAAAGGCATGAAAACACACACAGAAGCATGCATGCACAAGGGCCTAAACATGGAGCATAAGCCATCAACTCTTCAAAGCATGAAAGGGATGGAAAATGCAAGTATGCAAGCATGGAACATGGACTAAATATGGTCTCCAATGATGCCAAATCATGAGAACAAGCCAAGTAAAGCATGCTAGTGACCCATACACGCAAGGCTAATAAGCTAGAATGCAAGACGACTGTACAAATCATGGCAAACATGATCAAAACAACCAAAACCAGACCTTAAGCATGGCAAAACAATACTAAAACCCTCTTGGAACCTAACCAAAATCATGCTAAAATGTCATCTCACAACATGATACATGTTAGGCCAAAACATGGGATTACAAGGCAAGCATATGATGCATGCAAGAGACCATTAAACCAAGCAAAAACAGATCTAAGGCATGCCAAAATATGACCAAATACCCACTGAAATGTGTCCAATACATGCAAGAATGAGGTGCTCCTTTGAAAAGCTATGAAGGGGGTTGCTCTAAACATGCAAGAGGCAAGCAAAAGGGGACCAAACCATCTATGGACAGAGCTTATATAGGTCCTAAAAACCACCAAAAAGGGGTTGAAACAAGCCTCCAAATGATCTAAACATAAGCCCCTTTGTAAGGCCAAAAATGCCAACAAACAAGACAACAAGGGAGGGGGTCACCCCTCTCTGATTTAGGCCCTCAAAACAGCAAGCCTACCACTAAAAATCCACTGGATTTCAGTGGCTAGGAGGCCAAGCAAAGACTAATACAAAGGCTTCAAGGTATGACACAAAACAAGGCCGAAACAAGCATGCAAGAGGGTAGACGACCCCCAACAGTAAAATGATCTTAAACAAACATCAAAAGGGCCTCAAAACAAGACTTTTTTCAGTTTATGACAAAGCTCAAATATGCTTGCAAGTATGGCTAAGATATGGATCAAAATAAAGCCTTAAAAGGGAGATGAAGCATACAAGGGGGTAGATGACCTCTAACAGAAAAATGTCCTTAAACAAACTTCAAGAGGAGCTCAAAATAAGACCTTTTCCAGTTTATGACAAAGCTCAAAATGCTTGCAAGTATGGCTAAGCTATGAAGCAAGATAAGCCTTAAAAAGGGAGATGAGTATGTTACCCTTGTAGCCAAGAACTCCAGCAGCCTTTGGTCCCAAAAACCAGTCCCTTAGCCTCTGAAAACAAGCTCCAAGATGCTTGGATGGATGATGGAGAGGTTAGGTTATGAGGTGTAGGGTAATGGAGCCAAGAACCTTACACTTTGAAGCTAGAAGGGAGAGATACAAAGGGAGAGAGTGTATGTATGCCTCTGGAATTTCAGAACCATGGCAAAGGAGAGGGAAGCCTTCCTTAATAGAGCCAAGGGACTAAAGCTTCTCTTAGAAGCTTCAAACCAAGAGCAAAGATCCTCCATACACGTGTATGGAGGATCCAGTCTGTGCCCTCCAGCTGGCACAGCTGGCATCCATTCAATCTGTAGAATACACCGTAAGGTCGTCGACCAGCAAAAATGGTTGGTCGGCTACTATAAATGGTCGGCCTGCTACTTATTTGGTCGGTCGGCTATTTTGACTGGCTGGCCGGCTAAATTGATGGCCGGTAGGTGGCTGCCAAGGTCAAAAAGTGGTCGGTGGGTGTCCATATTGAAGCCCCAGAAGTTATCTTTCCAATGGCGCAAACCTTGCATTAAAATTCCTCCTGTACAAAAAGTTATGCCCGTTTTGGTGAAACCGAGCAGATTCGATCCAACCGGGATGATGCCCAACTTTAACCAATCATATCTCCCCCATCCGGACTCGGCTTTAAGAGATTCTTGAATGCAAAATGAAACCTCGGAAGTCTTCTTTCCAACGGTGGTAGCCTCATAGCTTAACTTCAAGTGCATAGATAGATAAGCCTGATTTAGCGAGGACCGCTCGACTCTCTCTTAGCGGTTCATACCCAACTTCTTCCTCAGCTAGGTTTCTTCTCTCTTCTCCTCTTTTCTTCAACTCCAAACCCCCGAACAAGGTGTTTTGAAAGATTTTTCAAAGATTTCATCTCTCTTTCATTCATTTCCACTTTGTCCTTACTCGGTTTATCGAAAAGCGCATCATTTAACAAAATGTGAGTCTCAGAACATTGTAGAAACTTTATTTCAAAAATGTTTTGAAAGAGAGGGTTTTAAGGTCTAAAAACCATCCAAAATAACTTTGGTCCAAAATGGGGTGTGAAGTTGAGATTTGCCTCTCTCCTTGCCGAAGAAACTGAACCTTTGCCCTGCACACCTTTCTCCACCAAGTAAACCATCAGTGGTGCCCAAGTCTTAAAGGCGGTCAAAAATGGGGTGTCTACAGGGTGATTGCAAACTTCAATTCCAGTAGCTAGATCATCTTCATTATTGATCATTGGGACTAGTTCTTGACTTGGGCTCTGCCAATTCCAACCTAATGCTTCTTCAAATTCAGCATCTCTTGAATATAATACTCTCTTTTTGATGGGATCATAAAGCTTGTATCCACTTTCTCCATAGCCGTTAAAAAAACATTTATGGCCTTTATCTTCTAGCTTCGTTCTTTTCTCATCTGAAATTTTTACGTAGGCTGTGCATCCAAAAATCCTAAAATGATCAGTTTTTGGCTTTCTCAAGCTCCATACTTCTTTAGGGGTCTTGTTTACTAATCTCTTGGTTGGAAAGCGATTGAGCAAATATATTGCACAAACAACAGTTTCTCTCCAGAGCTCCTTTAGCATAGCTTTTTCTTTGATCATGCAATGAACCATATTTAGGATCGTTTTATTCTTTCTTTCTAAGACACCATTTTGTTGAGGGGTATATAGGATAGTATGTTGATGAATAATTCCATTTTCTTGGCAAAATCTTTCGAATTCCTTTGAGGAATACTCCCCTTCATAATCAGATCTCATTGTCTTGATAAAATATCCACTATGTTTTTCAACTAAGGATTTGAATGCCTTAAATTTTTGAAAAATTTCACTTTTCTCCTTCATGATATAAACCCATGTCTTGCCAGTAAAATCATCAGTGAAAGTAAGAAAATACCTATTTCCACTAAGTGTCATGGGTTGTGTTGGATCACATACATCTGTGTGGACCAACTAGAGAGGTTGGGTTGCTCAATTTATTCTTCCATCTCCAAAGCTCTTTCAGTGTTGTTTGCCTATGAGATATCCGTTACATTTCTTTAGCGGAAGCTTGATCGATGGTAACCCTGTCACCATGTTTTTCTTTGACATAATGTTCAATCCTTAAAAGTTCAAGTGACCAAATCTAAGATGCCACAGCGTATTGTCATCTACGATTTTGGCTTTGTAACAATTGGATTGAATAGCATTGTTGGCTTGTATATATAGAGGAAACATGCGATTCTTGGTCATGTCTACATGAGTGATCAATCTGTTGTGTTAATTGCAGATGGATAATCCCAACTCTCTTGTGTGGATATTATAGTCTTTCTCGAGTAACTAACCCAAACTTAGAATGTTAATCTTTAAATCTGGCACATAATAAACATTGCCGATATATTGCTGTTCTCTATTCTTCAACTTAATGTCGATAGACCCTTTGCCTTTCATGGGTTTCTTTGTTGAATCTCCAAAGATGACTTCTCCTTGCTGAATTTCGTCGAGTGTTGTGAACAATTCTTTTTTACCGCACATATGATTGCTAGCATTAGAATCAAGGTACCATAAGCTGTTTTGATTTGCTTCACGGCTATCATTATATGTCAGTAGCATAGTGAAATCTGGTTTAACTTCACCATAATTAACTTCCCTTTCTTCATTGTTGGTATTTCGATACCAACATTCCGTAGCATAATGTCCAAATTTTTGACAAACATGACATTGTGTTTGAGATTTGTCATACCTTTGTGGTCTTATGTATCGACATCTTCCTTGACCTCTTTGACTGTTTATTGTTGGTGGTCGGCGATCTCTATAATCCTGTTGTTGTTGTGGACATTGTTGTTGTGGATGTCTTGTACTACTATACTGGGAATATCTTCCCATTCCTCATTGATTTGAGGTTTCCCTTCTTCCTTTTATCGAAAGCTTTGTTTGGAGTGCTTGCTCAAGGGAACTTTATGCAGTCTTGTTATTGATTCTTTGCTCATGAATTTCTAACGATGTTTGCAATTCATCGATTGTGAAGTTGTTAAAATCCTTTGATTTTTCAATGGCAACAACCACATGTTCAAATTTTGAACTAAATGATCTAAGTATCTTTTCAATAACCCGAATTTCTTCAATCTTGTCACCGAGTATTTTAACTTGGTTAACAATAGTCAAAGTTTTGGTAAAGTATTTAAAAATTGACTCATTGTCCTTCATTTGCAATAATTTGAATTCTCCCTGTAAGACTTGGAGTCGAATCCTTGTGGTTTTCTTAATTCCTATGTTTGCCTTTTGAAAAGTTTCCTATGTTTCTTTTGATATGCTTGTAGTGGAGATCTTTTCGAAAGCAGTTGGACATATGCCTTGATACATCAAATATAAGGCTTTCTTGTCTTTTGTCTTTGCATCTTTAAGTGCGATCTTTTGGGCTTCTGTCAAATTTTCTTCATTTTCTTTGGATGCTAGTTCATTACATCCATACTCCACTGAATCCCACAAATCTTAGAATGATAGGAGTACCTTCATCTGTATACTCCAATACTCATAATTGCCTTTGTCTAATTTTGGAAACTGAGGTTAGAAGAAGTTTTCTGTGGATCCCATCGAATAGCTTGCTTTAATCTTCAAATATTTTTAGAATTTTTAAAATCCAACCATTCGGTTGAGTCCGAAACCGTCCAAATAGCTGGAAAACACTATTGGATAGTTGTGATTGAACTCCGGATGACTTAGATATAGCCAAAATAAATTTTACGGTTTAGATTTGCTAGAAACACTTTGGGCCTCAAAGCACCGGCTAATTTTTGAATTTCATGCATCAAGTTGACATCAGATGATGTTAACGGCTCGGTCGATGCGCGGCGCGACTTGGCTTGGCTCGGCTTGCACATCAACTTGCGGCTCGGCTTGGCGTTCGCGTAGTGCTTACTAATGTCAACTAGATGACGTTAACTTTCACACGTTGTCTTCCTCTAGAGTACGTGTGTAGACACCCCATTTTTGACCGCTCTTAAGACTTGGGCGCTACTGATCGTTTGCTTGGTGATGAAAGATGTGCAGTGCAAAGGTTCGATTTCTTTGGCAAGGAGAGTGTCAAATCTAAACCTCACACCCCTTTTTTGGACCAAAGCCTTTTGATCAAAAAAGATTTTAGATCTTAAAACCCCCTCTTTCAAAATATTTTTGAAACAAAATTCCTACAATATTCTGAGGCTCGCATTTCAATAAATGTTATGTTTTTTGATAAACCGAGCAAGGACAAAGTGGAAATAAATGAAAGAGAGGTGAACTCTTTGGAAAATCTTTCAAAACATCTTGTTTGGAGGTTTGGAGTTGAGGAAGATCGGAGTAGAGAGAAGAAACCAAGTTGGGCAAAAAGTTGGGCATGAATCGTTAAGAGAGAGTCGAGCGGCCCTCGGTAAATCAGGCCTATCCATTTGTACACTTGGATTTCAGCTATGAGGCCACCACCGTTGGAAAAAAGACTTCGGGGGCTTCATTTTGCACTCGAGAATCTCCTAAAGTCGTGTCCGGATGAGGGAGATATGGCTGGTTGAAGTTAGGCATCAATCCAGTTGGACCGAAACTGAGCAGTCTTCATTAAAAGAGGGATATCTCTTAGCACAGTTGGAATTTTGATGTTAGGCTTCCACCATTGTAAAGCTTACTTCCGGGGCTTCAATTTGGACACAAGAATGACCTGAAAAGGCATCCAGATGAAAAAGTTATGCTTACTTCAAGTCGGGGACCAGGACTGGTTTTTGCTGTCGGCCTCTATGGGAGTGTGCTGGCCACAAATGGAGCATACCGGCCATATGCCGGCCAAAAAATGATTCTTGTTGGCCATTTGAAGTGGCCGGTCTACCAGAAATTTCCAGGAAGCCCAGAATTGGCAGATATTTCCTCTCCAACTGTTATACACTGCTTCAGATATTGCAGAATTGATATTTTCGACCAAGGCTCATGTTTTGCTATATATGGAAGCCATATCTCATATTTTGCAAGGTTAGAAAATTTGGGAGCTTCTCACTCTAGAATCCTCTCTCTCTAGAAGATTTGTGAGCAAATTCTCCCCTCTCTCTAGAATTCTCTTTTTCTCCTTTGGTTTTAGGCTTAGAAGTGAGAATTTCCTACACTCTTGCAAAAAGAACCTAGACCAAACACCTCTACCTTTGGGATGAGATTCTTGGAGGTCTTATTTGAGCTCTCAAAGCTGGTTTTGGCTCAGATTTTGGACCTGTTTTGCAGCTGTGCTTCAAGGGTAAGAACTCTCTCCTTTTTAGCTTATTTTGCATGCTTGCTTGGCCATCTTTTTTACACTACTTTGGGGTTGTTTTTGGGGTGGTTTTGAACTTAAAAAAAAGTCTATTTTTCAGTCCTAAAAATGGTAGTTTAAGCCCGTTTTGCGTTAGGGGTTGTCTCTCCCTTTGCTCTTTGGCTTGCAAAGCCTTTTGAGCCACCTTTCAAAGCTTTTGAAATAACCTTTGCATGGCCTTTCTACCACTGAAATTCAGAGGAATTTTAGTGGTGGAAAGGTGGTTTTGAAGTCCAAAATGGGAGGGGGTGGTCCCCTCTCCTCTTGTCTTGCTTGCTTGTGTTGTTGGCCTATCAAATGAGTATGTGTTTCTACTTCTTTGTGGCTTTGTTCAAGCATATTTTTGTGACTTTTTAGACCTGCCATAACTTTATTTTTGGCTTGTTTGATCATTGGTTGCTTGCTCTTTGCACTTGTAGTGTAATCCTACTTGTTAGCCTTGCATGCTTGCTACCTTAGCTCATCATTCTAGCTTGTTTTAGCTCTGTTTCAGCATGCTTTTGGTCTTGATTTAGCATGCTTAAACTCTATTTCAAGTAGTCTTGGTCATGTATGGCTTGCCTTGTAGGGCTATAGTGTAATTGGGTTTGCTAGTCTTGTGTTTTGAGAACCCTAGCATGCCTTATTTGTGATATTTGCGTGATATAGCATCATTTAGTATGTAATTTCAGAGTTTATATCTTTGCCATGCTTCCACTTAAATCACTCTTTAAGTGCTTTTGAGAGTTGAGCTTCGTGCCTTGTTTGTGAGCCATCAAATGAACATGTTTCTCTTGCTTTTTGAGCTTAAGTTTCAACATGATTAGGCCATTGTTTTGGTATGTTTAACCTCTGTCCGAGGTTGGTTTGGTCATTTAGGCTTAGTATTGCATGCCTATAGTGTTATGCTCTTTGCTCGCTTCAATGCTTTCGACTCTGTGCATGTCTTGCATGCATCATTTTCATGTTTTGATATCATTTAGCATCCTATTTCAGTGCTGAAATATGTGCCATTGCATTCCATCTTTCATTTGTTATATCACTTTCGAAAGTGGTCTTAAGCCCTTTGTTGGTTTGAGCACGAAATTGAGGCGTTCAAGCCTAATGGTTTTAGCCTTCTCTTGAGGGTTTCTACTAACCAACGGCATGATGCTTCTTTCATGCTCAAGAAGCTTGTGGCTTGGTCCGTCTTTTCAATTAGAGGGCTTTTCACTTTTGGACTTAACTGGTTAAAGGATGGATTGGTAATCTAAAACGAGTAAACAAAATGAATCAAAGTAAAACATGTCAAGATAACATGTTTGTGTTGCATTGCATGTGTTTGGATCGGACGTTAATCCAAACATGAGAAACGAGGGGCGTTTCATACTCAAAGTGATGAAACGTGCCTCATTTCTTAGTCGCGACGCCCTTGATCATGCATGATAGGGTGGAGGTCCACCGAGTCTATTTGTGCATTCATTGACTTGTACAAACTTGGTTTCTTGACCATCGTGCATTGCGATGCTCGGTTGGTGGCCCGAGAGTCAAGTTCCACACTTCTTTGAGCTTAAGAAATGATAAGGAGGGTGGTTGTACACACACACCCTGCAAATACCTTACTTTGCCCCTTTTGTACTCTGTTTGCAGCAAAATTGGAGCATGTAGAAGCAAGTGGCTGACCGGCTAGAGCAAGTAGCCGACCGGCCATAGGAAGTGGTCAACCGGCCACTTTAAGTGGCCTACAGCCTTCTTGAGTGACCGACAGTTCTCAGGCTCGGAGGTGGTCAGAAGTTGTTCTGGTTCTGGAGCAGAAACAACCTGGAGATTGGTTCAGTGTTCAAGAATCAAGGCGAATGCAAACAGAGGCAACCGGTGGCAAAGTGACGGATTTCCGGGAGGACGCAACCGAGCATGCATGTCTCCCTCGCCCGCGAGGCCATCTTTATCGCTTTATTAGCTGATCGTAGTTAATTACATATGCTGTAATTAATTTAGCTTAGTTTATTTTGTAATGTTTTAATTAGCTTAGTTTAGCTAGTTATTCAATTCGGTTTGTAATAATTAATTAGCTAGAATAGTTAATTAGTTTTGTTTTGTAATGATTAGCTTAATTAGCGTAACTAGTTAGCTTATTATTCGGACCCTCCGTCGAGAGAGCGCAATGTTGTAATAAGTGTGCGTGTGTGTGTGAATGTCTTCCAATCCCACGTCTTTCTCCCTTTTATTTATCCACTTCTAGTGGTTAGATTAGGGCATATTTTGATTAGCATGCCTTATGCTATGCATGTTTGCATCATTCATTTGTCTTGCATGCACCGGGCTCGGCGCATCATTCAAACTGCATTGTATTTCAATACCTATTTGAATACGTGTTTAACAGCATGTTATCAAATCACATCATATGCCATCTTAGATAGTCGAGCCTACTTAGTTGCATTTTGCATGCATTGCATTAGGCATTTAACATAGCTAGGATCATGCATGATTTCTAACTAGCTTTTTGTTTTGGCTCGGAGTACACTGTAAGTGTTTTTGCTTTAGCATCCTTGCATGTGTGTAAGTGATTGCCATGTTCAGCATGCTTGCCATGAGGCTATTTGCTTATATGGTAAACTGCATGAATGCCTGTGGATGAAGGCTTCATTGCTTGAATTGGAACAATTCATCAAAATGTGAGTTTTAAGCCCACTTGGAGTGACAAATCATCATGTTTTAAGCCTACCTTGTTTGGTGGCAAATCCGCATTTCTAAACCCACTTGAGGGTGGCAAATTCATACCATTTTCGAAAACAAGCATGAGATGTTTTGTTCCAAATTAAGTGATTTAGTCTATACTTGTGTGTTGTGCGCATCACATAATAAGTTAGCTTAATAACCGGACAAGAACAAATGTGTTTTCAAAAACAACATATCATGTTTAGTAGAGGTCGATCTTTGATCGGGCGAGCGGGGGTACTCATTTCAAGACCTTCCCCTCTCGTACCCAAGTTCCCCGAGCCGAGGAAACTTTGGTGATGACGGACACGTGGCCTTAGGCACGAGTCAGGGTTTCCTAAATTTTCCAAAACAAAATATTTAGGTAGCGACTCTGAAATCTGGCAAAGCAGTCCATGTTTGACGCTTTTTGATTAAAAATTGATTTTTCAAAACCAATTGCCGGATTTGGACTCTTTGGTGATTTATCAGTCTTACATTGCACTTTGTGAGATTAGATTCAGAACCGTGACAGGAGTCCAAACTGTAGTAGCTAGAACCCAATTCGCGCCCTCTCCGAAAATGGGGGGCCACGCGGAGAGAGTTCGGGCGGTCTATAGCGTGGGGTGCGTGGCTACGGGGCTGCTCGGCGCTTGGGGCGAGTAAGGCCTCCTCGGCACACGGTTTTTGATACAGTGTTTTCCTACATGATCATCTTGATGAGACCTTCAAGCTAGTATGATCAAAAGTTGATTTTGACAAATTTTATTTCTAAAAAATTCTGAAAATTGCTTTGCTCTGCCTCTGTTTTATGCAGAAATTCGTCTTCCTAGGCTCTGGTACCACTAATGATGGGCTTCTATATATTTTGAATGGAATTTATAATGTCTCACACACAAACAAATGAATAAATTTATTTTCAAACAAATACAATCTGTGGTTTTTATCTCCTATCTCTCTATCTCTCAAACCTCTTATGGGTTACTTGATTTATTGATTGATTGATTGAAATCTATAACAACAACCTAACAATCTATTTGTAGGTTTCTAATCCGTATATCAATCGTGTGTGAATTTATAGCTGTGAATTTGAATTCAGTTTCTTACCTTCTAAGTTTTTGAGTTGGTAAGCTTCAAGGAAGCTTTATGGTTGTTTTTTCAATCTCTTCTTCCATCTTCAGGCAACTTCTGGAGATTACTTGAATAGTCAAGTTTATTCTCCAATAATGAACACCAAACAGATCGAACAAAAAATAGAGAGGTGTATACGATATATATATATATATATATGGATAGTTTGATCATTTTACAGAAGTATGTCTTTATAGATTTAATAGTTTAGCATATAGACTTTTCGTCAAAATTTAAATTTATGGTTAAGCATCATATTTTATTTAGGTTCACCCAAATTATTGTATTTTAAATGGTTGATTATGTGACATATTGTATGGACACGTCGACAATTAAAAAAAAAAACATAAACTTAAAAAGTACTATTCCAACTTTTTTTTTTTTTTCCTTTTTTCTTTTTTCTTTCATAGAAAAGTTATAAATCACTTATATTAAAATAAAGTCAACATCATACATAATAATAATAATAAAAAACCAAGGACTAAGCCTTCATTTGGAAAGCGAGTTGATTTTTTGACTTTTTAATTTTTTTGATTTTTTTTGTAAAAGAAAGAATATAATGATTATGGATTTGATGTGATGTTTTGTCTTATTGAATTAAAATAGCCTATTTTGTCTTATATGACTATTTTAGCCCAAATTTTACTTCCCAAACGGAGGCTAAATAATAAAAAAAAACTTACTAAAACTACAATATAGATGTGATATGGAAAATAAGATTTACGTTTAAAAAAATCTCAGCATTGTCGTTGCCATCGCTGTCATCCCTGCTGCTGCTGCCGCCGCCGCCTTATTATAGATTGGTCACTGTCAGAAGCCAAAGTTAAACAAGACAAATGCCCATAATAGTAAAGGTGGAGAATTGAAAGAAAAGGAGACCATTGTTAGTGTTAAAAATCCAAAAATATGCTAGAAATTGAAAAGAGAAGCTCTCAAACCCCTCTTTCTAGGCATAAAAAATAAATAAATAAATAAATTCTATATTTATACATTGAAAGTGTTTTTACATCTCACCAAAGGTCACTAAAAAATTACTGGAGAAATACTGAAAATTGCCAGAGCGAAAACCAGCGCCTTTTTCCTGGGCCTTAGCCATTCAAACTTCTTATATATTATCCATAGCAGGAAGAATAATGTGGGTGTTTGGAAAGTTACTATTTTAGTAAGTTATTTTAATTTTTGACTATTTTAGTAGATTAAAATTTTTGTGTTTGGGAAGGTAGTTGAGTTTTTTTTAGTTAAATGTGATGTTTGTGAGAGAAAAAGTGAAATAATTATGGATTTGATATGACATTTTGTCTTATTAACTATTTTAATCTATTTTATTTTTTTGTAAATTTTAATCCACAAAACTAAAAAATAGCCTTTGCCAAACACTCCCAATGTATCCTCCACATCATTCATAAAGTGACACCTATTTTGTTGTCTCTTAAAAAATTGTAATCAAGATCATGTTTATTTAGAAAAAAATGTTTCAGACCACTAATTCAACATCACTAATGACATGGCATTATGTGGATCCTACCACTAATGACATGGCACTACGTGGATCCTACCACTGATGTGATAGTTTGGCCTTTATTTTGTTTTTGTTTTTTTTTTTCTTGCACTGTTAGCTCATTAGAACTGGCATTAGTATTTCAATTTTAGAGTAAATCATTTCTCTTATTTAGGTTTTGAGGAGAAGGGATTTTAAGCAGCGCATGTATTTATCCCACCCTTACATTTTAATGTTATGTTTAATTTAGATTTTCAAATCATAATTGTGAATCAATTTTAAAATACATTTTGAAAATATATTTTGTAAAGTAGATAATTTTTGAATTTTTGATTTACTCTATCGTCCGACTGGTTGACTGGGACAATACACTTTTTTTTTTTTTTTTTTTTATACAATTGCCAATCACCAATTTTTATTTGGAAAAAAAAATTATATTTGTTTTTGATATTTTTTAACATAAAAATTATTTTTTAGACCAAAATAGCAAATTATTTTTTTGAATTGAATTTTAAAAAGAGTTTGGTTATGAGTTTTTAAATAGAATTTTTAATAGAGTTTTGAGATGGATATTTGGTTATGAGTTATAAGTTTTTCAATTAAATTTTGAAAACTTTTTTCAAAACTCATAACCAAACAATTTTTCTCATTTTATATGTCATATCAAAAATGTAAAATTCAATTCAATTTTTTTTTTTAAATTCAAAACCAAACAAATTTTTATTTTTTAAATTATAATTACTAAACTCATAAACTCAAAATAAATGGTTAATTACACTAATAGTCCCTATAGTTTGGGACTTGTGTCACTTTGGTCCCTGACTTTTTAATTGTGACACATTTGACCCTGAAGTTTGAATCTTGTTCCAAATAAGGACAATTGAAAATATTATTAGATTTTTCAAGGGTAAAATCGTCAATTTGATAAAATATAAACTAATTTGACAAAAATAAATGTCAAAAAAATATTTTAAATATTTTTAAAATTATTTTTATCCACCAATGATAAAATTATTTAAAATTAATAAAAATTACATGATTAATTTTTTAAAATTAATTTTACATGATCATCATCCAAACACATAATAAAAATTATTTTGGTAAAAAAAATAAATAAATGTCTAAAAGATTTATCAGTTTTACATAATTTTATTTTTAGTAGGTAGAAATAATTTTTAAAAATTCAAAAATATTTGCTTGACATTTATTTTTGTCAAATTAGTTTATATTTTATCAAATTGACAATTTTACCCTTGAAAAATCGAATTATATATTCAATTGTCCTTATTTGAAACAAGATTCAAAATTCAGGGTCAAATGTGTCACAATTGAAAAGTCGGGGACTAAAATGACACAAGCCCCAAACTATAGGGACTGTTTGTGTAATTTGCCCCAAAATAAAACTCTATTCTCAAATTATAATCAAACACTTCCTATAATTTGACAGTAAGGGGACGACCCGAGGACCCGACCCATAATACGGCTGAGTGGCCCGGCTTGTCCACAAACTCATCTCCTCCTTCCTCCTCAGTTCCAAGTCCATATACTCCACACGACACCACCAGTCTTTTCTTTTAGAGAGAGAGTGTGTGCGCGTGTCTTTTTAGAGAGAGAAACAAACCCAGACTAACGTTAAGAGGTTGGTGCGGGACCAACCCTTCCATTATTTCTCTCTCTCTCTCTCTCTCTCTCTCTCTCAACTTGCAACAATCCACTAGTAATGAGGAATCAAAGCTGAAGCTATAGATAGGTCAACACTCTCTCTTTTCCCTCTTTCTGTGTGTCCAGTGAAAGCTACAAAACAACAGAAAACCCATCTCTCTTTCTTTGTCTGCTTTCTTCTCTTTGCCCATACTGTAATTCAGTGTCTGGCTCACAGAATAAGACGTGGGTTTTCTTTGTTTGTTTACCCTTTTAAAATCCATCAGCTTTTTATACAAGAAGCAAAGCTAGTTTTCTTTTCCAAAAAATATTTTTGTTTTCTTTTTGGCAACCTAGATCTGCTTTTGTTGGCTACTTTTTTTGAACTTCTTTTTAGCTGAAAACCCTAATCTTTGATTCAGAGGTCTGGCGGAATCAAGAAACCAAAGGGGTTTTTTCGTTTTGTTGGCTTGGTTCCATACCAAATGGGGATTTGCTTAAGTGCTCGAATCAAAGCTGCGAGCCCCCGTCACACAGGTACTCACAAACTTCTCACTTTCCTACTATAATCCATATATATATATATATATATGATAAATACTAATATTTGCTTTTGTTCTGACAGTTTAATTTGTTTGGGTGCCTCTGTTTCGTTTTTCTGGCAATTTTTCTTTATTTATTTTTTTTCCTACTGATTTTGAATTGTTGAGTTGGGTTTGTAGTATGGTTAGATTTAAATTGTTGATTTTATTGTTCTGACAATTTAACTCGTTTGGGTGTCTCTGTTTCGTTTTTCTGGCAATTTTTCTTGATTTCTTTTTCCTATTAATTTTGAATTGTTGAGTTGGGTTTTTGGTATGGTTAGATTTAAATTGTTGATTTGTATGAGAATTGAGATATAACAAGATCAGTTGTGTGGTGATGAAGCCTTATAATGTTACTTTTCTGTTTTCTCTTAACATTTCCTGCTGAGATTCTTAACCTACACATATTTTTTTTTTACAAATTTGCGAAGTTTTTTATTTTTATTTATTTTTAAGTGTATAAGAGCATCTCCAATTCTTACCCTCTCTTTTGTTTTTTCCCCCATCAATTTTCTGTGAAAATTTGCTTAAATGCTTGATCTGGTATGGAACGCCCCAGTCCTTAACTTTTTTTTATCCTAAAAACCTGTGTAACCATTTTTTATGAAAGAAAATCATCTCCAATCCTTTATTTTTTATCATTTCTTCAAATTTGAGTAAAAATATTACATTGGAAATTTGGTGAAAGATTTGGTTTATCTTTAATTTGGTGAATATTTGGCCTATCCCTTGGTTTGATACTAGTTTGATGATATGGTTGGAGCTCACTTTTATCTCGCCATCCATCAAATTGTTGGTGAAGGATTAGAGATGCCCTTGATAGAGGCAATTGTAATTCAAATGTCACCAAGAGAGCTGACATACATTGGTTTGTCCAGGGGTGAGTTCAAAACATGTTAGCACAGAGGGGACTGATCTAAGTGGTTCGGTCAGTAAAGGCTCGGCGGTTTCTGTGCCTCCGACTCCTCGAAGTGAGGGCAAAATCTTGCAGTCTACTAATTTGAAGAGCTTTAGTTTTTCTGATCTTAAAATGGCCACAAGGAACTTCCGCCCGGATAGTGTGTTAGGAGAAGGTGGTTTTGGTTCAGTTTTCAAAGGTTGGATCGATGAGAACTCTTTTACGGCTTCAAAGCCAGGGACAGGCATAGTCATTGCTGTGAAAAGGCTTAACCAAGAAGGTTTCCAAGGTCACAAGGAGTGGCTGGTGAGTTTTTTTTTTGGCTGCCAATTAGAATTATATTTATTCATGTCAGCTTGTTTTTGTCATGTATGCCACTCTGATATGCATGTTTCTTTATTTGTCGTATTGGTCTTGCAGGCGGAAGTGAATTATTTGGGGCAGTTTTATCATCCTCACCTTGTGAAACTCATTGGCTATTGTTTGGAGGATGAGCACCGGCTTCTGGTGTATGAATTCATGCCTAGGGGCAGCTTGGAAAATCATTTGTTCAGGAGTGAGTTCTTTGGAGTTCTAAATCAAATTTTTTTTTTTTTCTATATGATATTTTTTGTAATGAGACATCAAATTGTTGTATAACAGGAGGTTCTTACTTCCAACCTCTTTCTTGGAACCTTCGATTAAAGGTTGCAATTGGTGCTGCAAAGGGGCTTGCTTTTCTTCACAGTGCTGAAACAAAAGTCATACATCGGGATTTCAAAACTTCTAATATATTGCTTGATTCAGTATGTATCTGTGAAGCAAATTTTTGCTACCATGCATTTTTCCAATTCCAGAAAGCTTATTTATCATTGCGCACTGTTCTGATACAAATTTTTATCATATATTGTCAGAATTACAATGCAAAGCTCTCTGGTTTTGGGTTGGCCAAGGATGGGCCGACAGGTGACAAGAGCCATGTCTCCACAAGGGTCATGGGAACCTATGGATATGCAGCTCCAGAATATCTAGCCACTGGTATGATTCTCAATACATGTGGCTTTTTTTATTATTCTTTAAAGATCTCCATATATGTTGTTTCCGACTCATGTTTCTCTTTCCTTGTGACCCGCCTTGCTTACCCTTTGAAAATCTTTCAATTTTTGAATCCAAAGGGACACTGATATGGACCATTTATCAGTTTATATCAGAATACCCTCCTTATTGGAGTACACCCTCCAACATATTTGGGGATTTAAGTTTGTAAGCTAGCCATCGACCTAATTCAACCCCTCTTTTCTCTGAAAATAGTAAATCAAACCTTAGTTTCAGACAAAGCAGATCAAAAGACAAAGAGAGTTGTAGATTCATGGAACATGGGAAGAGCCTTTACTTTCTATTATATTAGTAAAGCACCAGCGCACTACAAATAAACTAGTTTTCTTCTATGTTACTTGCAAGAAGATTTTCTTATTTTGTGCATGTGAGATTATAGGGTAAAAGTCCACCAGTTCCTGACTTTGTGCCCTATGCACACATGACCAAAATGGCCCTAAAAAGATGAAGTCAGGGCAGAGTAAGTGAGAGTCCTGGATCAATGCCACTTCTCTCTTCGACCGTGTTTTTGGACCTCGATGTTTTTGCTTGGGGACTGAACTTGATAGGGAGTGATGCCTTTGGCAAAACACTGTTGACTTAACTGACATAATTTCTCTAATTAGCTTCTCCAATTCCACTTTAAAAGACCATTCATTTCAAACCTTCTATCTGCTATGAATGTCCATTCATGGTTTCCATGTATTTGTTGTATATTTTTCTTTTGTTAGGTATTCATTCGACTTTTTTCACCTATTCTAGGTCATTTGACTGCCAGGTGTGATGTTTATAGTTTCGGAGTTGTGCTCCTTGAAATTTTATCTGGCCGAAGAGCTGTAGACAAGAAGAGACCATCCAGTGAACGCAACCTGGTGGAATGGGCCAAACCCTACCTGGCCAGCAAACGTAAAATCTTCCGCATCCTCGACAACCGTCTCGAAGGCCAGTACCCGTTGGATATAGCCTATAAGGCAGCGAACCTCGCATTGCGATGCCTGTCAACAGAATCCAAGTTCAGGCCAAACATGGATGAGGTGGTGAAAGAATTGGAACAACTTCATGATTCGAAGGAAACAGGAAATGCTTGCAGCGATCCAAGCAGTGCACGAAGGCCTCGGAGACGAAGCGCAGGAGATGCTAGCAATGCAAACATTGCAGCTGCTTATCCCAGGCCATCTGCTTCTAGGGCTGTGCAGCGGATCCACCGACCCTCCAAATCCACCCGGCCCGACCCGACCCGACCCCTAATGGGTGGATGCGTGGTATGCAGCGCACAGCTGCGGGTTCAGAATTTTTGATTTTTTGGGTTCGGGTCGGGGGATGGGTGATCCGCCATTATACCCACAAAACCCGACCTGACCATGACCCCCCCTTTTTTTGTGCGTGTTTTTTTACGCCTCAGCCACCCCTTTTCTTTAGTTTACCCTAAACCTAGTTCCTCATTTCAGACACAGACACACACACACCCTTTCTCTCGTCTCTCTCTTCGCTCTCTTTCTCTCTCTCTCTACCCCCAAAACCCTACCCGTACCCGTACCCGTCCTCGTCCTCGTCCTCGTCCAGCGGTCTACACTAAACAGTCGACCAATGATCTACTACACTGAACGGCAATTGGCTATCGATCTACACCGAACGATATTCTCCTACGATCTGCTCGTCTCTGCTCCTGTTCTACACTGACGGTATGCTCTGCTTTTCTTCTTTCCTCTTCTTCTCTTCTCTTCTGTTTTTCTCTTCTTTTTTCCTCTTATTGTCTTCTCCTGTTCTCTGTTATGTCACACTCTGTGTATGTGTTGTTTTCTACCTCTTATTCAACATTTCCGCCTTGAATTTTGGGTTCAATTTGGTTTGTTGTATGTGTTGTGTGCAATTTTAGTTTTATTGAGAAACTACTTCGGAACTGATTAGGAAGTTGTGTTTATAAATTGATTGATTTAGGAACTGATTTAGTTTTATAAATTGATTGATTTCGGAACTGTTTCAGAGCTGCTTCGGAACGGATTTAGTTTTAAAAATGGATTGATTTAGGTTGCATTTGGTAGAGTTTTATAAATATGATTTGAGAGTATGAGTTGTATTTTGAATTTGTGAGTTGTGGAATTATGATTTGAGTGTAGAAAATTTGTTTGGTTATGGTTTTTGAATAGAGTGTTGAATTGAGTTTGGAAAGTTTGATTTGACATGTGAAGTAAGAAAATTTGTTCTGTTATGAGTTTTGGAAAGAGTTTTCAAAATTTAATTCAAATTGTTATAACTCATAACAAAATACACTACTTTCACATTATTGAAAATTTTGATTAACACTTATAACCAAACTCTTTTTAAAATTTAATTAAAAAAATTTATTATTAACAGAAAATAACATTAATCAATTTTTTAATTGAAAATACTATAAAAGAAATAATTTTTTTTCAAAATAAATATTCAAAAATTTTAAATCATAAATATTTAAATAATTTAAATAATCTAAAAAATTTAAATCGTTAAATATTCAAAAAATTTAAATAATTTAAAATGTTAATATTTTAAATTTAAAAACAACTCTACACTCAAATCGTAACCAAACATATAAAACAAAACTTAATTAAAAAATTATTTTTAAAACTCATAACCAAACACATAACTCGAAACACTATACTATTTTCACAACTCTACACTCAAATCGTAACCAAATACATAATAAAAAAATTAAAATATTTAAAAATATTTTTATAAAATAGAGTTTGAATTTATTTTTATAAAATATTTTAAAATTTAAAAAATTAAAATCGTAATATTTAAAAATATTCAAAAAATAAAATAAAATAAATCGTAACATATTAAAATATTTAAAATATTTAAAAAATTAAAATATTAATTTGAATTGAGTTTTGAAAAGAGTTTTTAATTATATGTTTGGTTATAAGTTTTGAAAAGTAATGATTATGTTTTGAATTGAGTTTTGAGAAATGGGTGTAGAATTATGATTTGAAAGCTCAAAACAAACAACACACTCAAATCAATGGGTAGAACTATAATTTGAGAGGCTTACCAAACGGAGCCTTAGTTTTACAGTGCTTCCATACAAAATTTGTGTTTATAAATTGATTTAGGAACTGAAAATAAATTGATTGATTTAGGAACTAATTTAGTTTTATAAATTGATTGATTTAGTTTTACAGTGCTTCCATAAAAAAATTGTGTTTATAAATTGATTTAGGAACTAAAAATAAATTGATTGATTTAGGAACTGATTTAGTTTTATAAATTGATTGATTTTGGAACTGCTTCGGAACTGATCTAGTTTTATAAATTGATTGGTTTAGTTTTACAGATCTAGTTTTATAAACTGATTGGTTTAGTTTTACAGTGCTTTCATAAAAAATTTGTGTTTATAAATTGATTTAGGAAGTGATTTAGGAACTGAAAATAAATTGATTGATTTAGGAACTGATTTAATTTTATAAATTGATTGATTTTGGAACTGCTTCGGAATTGATTTAGTTTTATAAATTGAATTATTTGTTTTTGAATTGAATGTGAATTAAAAATATATGAATTAAAAACCAATGTGAATGAATTATTTGTTTTTGGTCTGGCAGATTGGCAGTATATCAAATATATGAATTGTGCACTTGCACTATCTTTTGCTTACCTATGTTTTGGCAGTATTTTAGAAGTGCAATGCACAATTGAATTATGTTCAGGTTCTGTTTTTGAGAAAGTGCACAATTTTATGTTGAAAATTTGTAAATTTTTAAACCGCCAAACCGATTCGTATCCATCCGCCAATCCGCTCAATCCGCATCCACCGGATTGGCGGACAGATGCGGATTGATTTTCTCCAATCCGCCAATCTGGCGGACGGATGGCGGATTGGAGGTTTTGTGGCCGCAACCGATCCGCACCCACCCCTATCTGCCTCCCCACTCTTTACAAAATGAATCAAATGAAACCTTTGACAAAAGCTGGTTTTTGTTTCATTGAAAGGTCGATGATGCAAATGGTTTGGCAGTGATTTGGGGACTCGATATTTACACGTATATGTTCAATGACTGTACAGTTGTTTTTGGCTAATGTATTTGAAATCATACGTTCTGTTGACTAGGTCTCTAGGTGAGCTTGTAACACGTGAGGAATTACCCGTTTGGCTTCTGTCTCCTTGGACTACCATAGTGTTGGTAAAGAGAGTAGGGATGCAAGTGCTCTTGCATAATTGAAGTTAGCTCTTCTTCCTCCTAGAATTTCCTTCCCGCAACCAAAGTCTCTGAAGTAAGTGAGTTTGTCTGTTTTCTTTCACTTGTATCTATTTGTTTGTAATATGGCACATATGCTCTCTCTCTCTATCTTAATTTTGAAAAAGGGAAAGTAATTTGTTTGATCGTTGTATATCTGGATTTCTGGGGGCTGATTAACATCTTATGGGTATCACAAGTGGAACAATGGAAAGAGAAAATGGGAAAGAAAAGATAAATAGTAGTGGGTAGGAAATTATTTTTGCCTTTGATATGCTTTTAACATCAAACTTTCATGGGGAGAATCCTTCTGCCCATAAGAATAATTGAGCTTGAGGAGAATATCTTCTGTTTAAACTTGAGCAATTTGTGAAAAGGATGGTATGTCCATTTTGACTGGGAAATGATGGTAATAAGATTTAAATTGAAATTTCTCAATGCCCTTCTGAACTGGAAGAATTTTCTTATAAGCATTAGTGGAAAGAATAACCAAGAATGACTTGTCCATTTTGGACTAGGAAATGAGGACTAATAAGATGAAATTGAAATTTCTCAATAGCTTTCTTAACTGCAAGAATTTTCTTACAAACTTTTGTGCAATGAATGAAACGTCCATTTAGGCTAGGACATGATAACCAATAAGATGAAATTGAAATTTCTTAACACCCTTCTGAATTGCAAAAAAATTCTTATAAGCATTTATGAAAAGAATGATATGTCCATTTCAATTAGGAAACGAATTGCGAAAATTTTCTTATAAGCATTTATGAAAAGAATGATATGTCCATTTCAATTAGGAAATGATGACTAATATGACGAAATTGAGATTTCTCAATGCCTATTTTAGTTATAAAAATTTTGTTACAAGTGAAATGATAATACAATTTTGCATTCTTGAAAGCACTATCGTTGTATCTACAAAGACTCATATGTTTGTATAATCTAGTGTTGAACCAAAAAATGTACAAAGCCATCCACAATTGTTGAAGGAGGCCATGAGAGATGTCAAAAAACAATAATAATAATAATTTCTTGATCAACTTGCAGGGACAAAGAAGGCTATTCCCTTTGAATTGCATTTGCTATGTTTGAGGTCCCTCCAAATGCTTAGTTGGGTCCACAACACTGTTCCCATATGCTTTGCCCACCTTGGAAGACTTTTTGTCAAAACAATTCTGCCCCTCCATTATATAGGAATTGTCTCTTTTGAATTTAGCAAAACACCCACCTTCTGCTTAGTGATGTGTTTGTCATCCTCTCACCTGGGTTTTATTTTAGCTGCTTGGCTGTAAATTTTGTTCTTCCATACCACATATTTCAACACAAATTTAATTATTCCATTAAAATGCTCTTAATTGGCAGTGCTAAATAGCATCAATGGGGTATGTAAACAATTATTTTACTTATACATAAACTATAAATTAAAGAAGCAAACATAACCTTATAATATGGGTGTGGACTTGCATCAAGTAAGAGAGAGCATTGTGTTTGATTTTGTAATTATGTATTTTGAAATATTTTTGTATTATTAGAGAACTGAGAGGGTTGTCTTTTAACTAAAGCTCTAAGTCTTTTGTTTTTGTCCTATTACCAAAGCTCATGAAAAACCATAGATGCAGACTCCATTGTCAATCGAACTTTGCTAGAGACCCCCCATTATTTTTCCACCCCCACCACCCCTACACACACGTGGGAATTGGTGATTGAAAAATATATATATATACATATTTTGACCAATCAGCACCCAGTGGGATACTGGGGGGGGGGGTCCCAACCTTTTCTCATTGTCAATCCCTTATCATCAGACCTTCAATTACCTTTTTGCACAGTCGTCAAACATTCAACTTAAAATAATAAGAAAATTATATTTTAGTGTAGGTTTTTTAAAATAATTTCAGATCGGTGATAGATTTTATAAATATTAATAATTAAAGTTGTCAAATTTTTCATGAATTTGTAATTATTTTATGAAAACACTGTTAAATTGTAATTTTCTTTAAAATAAGCTGTGTAACAAGAAAAGACCGCTTAAATCAGTCTAGTGACATAGGACATATAATTTTCTCTGATTTAGGAGTATTTGACATATAGTTAAAAAAGTCATATATATATATATATATATTTAAAAAAAATTGTCTTTAATGATCTTTTTTCAAAATTATATCAATTTTATACTTTTTCAATTCATATTGTGTAAACCAATCTAAAAAGTTTTTTTTTAAATAAATTGAAAAAATTCAACAACATGAAAAAAGTCCAAAAGGTCAACTATTTTTTATTATTATATTCTCGGTGCTTTTTTTCAAATTTTTTTTAAGATTTTACTTTTTCAATTTGTTTAATCGAGTAAAACTCAAAACTGTAAAAAAATATAAAATATATTTTTAAAAATATCACCAAAAAAAAAAAAAGAAGAAAAATCACATGTCAGTGGGGTTCAAAATATTAATTTAAATTTTTTTAAAATATACACTAAAGTGTAATTTTCCTAAAAAAATCCCAAACACCACCCATCATGTTGTCTTGCTAGTACATAATTACTAATAACAATGAGAGAGAGAGAGAGAGAGAGAGAGAGAGAGAGAGAGAGGGGTTGAACAATTGGACATGGTTTTTGAGAGAGAGGTTGAACAATTAGACATATTAAAACCACGTGCCCACAGGCATGGAAGCCCATATCTGGTTCAGTGCAAGGTTTGCATGGTCTGTACGGCAATTTGATGTGCCAGTTTTACTCATTAAACATGGTAGTAAAACAATCATTTATCAATGGATTGGAATTAATCTGATCGAATCCGAAAATTCAATTCTGTTTTAAAAAAATCCGATCCAATAATTCAAATCTATTTAATCTAATTATTAAATGAATCGAATATGTAAAAAATTTGATTCAATCCAATCCAATTATCAATTCTATAATTATTTTTTTCAATGTAGTAAAAGTAAAAGTTTTATTAATTTTCTATTCTCACCTTTTAGCTTCTTAAATTTATTTATAAATTCAATATCCAAACTATGCCTAAGGGCCTACTTGATTAGAAGAAAAAAGTGATATTGGAAAGTGAAATGAAAAGAGTTAAAAGAAAAAAATATATGAATTTTTTGCATGCATTTGATTTAATTTAAGGATTATGTACCAATAAATCTCGTCTCATAAACAATTATGCCAATCGGTCCTAACTTTAAACTTTTGATCGGATAAGTCCTAGAGGTGGAGAGATTTATTCTTTTTGATCCTATTTTCCATGTATGGCGTTGTAGCGTGGACAATTATACCCATCATTTTGTTGATTTGGATATGTTTGATTTTTAACTCATACGTCCAATAGACAAACAAACACTCCACATAACAATTCTCTCTCTCACTCTCAAATTCTCTCTCTGTCCATTAATGGCTATTCCATTGTGATTCTTATTCTCATAAACATGCTGGGGAATTACACTTAGGACAATCCTACAATAACAACCTCAACACCAATTTTCAATGGCGTCTTATATAGAAATCAGTAGATGCAATTTCATCCCCCTCTCTCTCTCCTCTCTCTGCGCTTGCCACTCTCATCGTCTTTCCTCCTCCTCTTCTTCTTCTTCTCTGAAAAACCCTAATTCTAACTCAACCCAATTCATCTAATTTGAGACTCAGTCTGTTGTTCGATAGCCCTAGAGAGAGAAATTCAGGAAACTAAAGAGATAAATCCAATTCGACTACCTGAGAATTGAGTAATTTTTGTGGGTTTGCTTACTTGATGTTGAGAAAATTTAGGAAAATTGAAGAAATTGGTTCTTTTTTGTTTGGTTGCCTAGAAAAATTGATGTGTCGCGGTGTTTTGGTATGACGGTTGTGTGTCGGTGCGGTGTTTCGTGGTGTTTTTTTGCAACGTTGATTTTTTCGTTTGTTGGTGGCATACCGATGTTGAAGCTTCCGTCGATGTTTCGTTCTTTGCAACGTTGACTCAGTCTAGTGTGTGGCTTGTGTGATTGTGGGTTGTGTGTTTTCGGGGGGGTTTGTGTGTTATGTTTTTAGGATGGGTGTAGTTGTGTGGATGTATTTTCCTTGTATGTGCATTTTTTTGGTGTGTGGTTTGTGTGTGTGTGTATTTACTGGTGTGTGCATTTTCATGGTGTGTGGGTTGTGTGTCTGTGTGTTTACTGCATTCTATCTGTGACAGTATTGATTTGTTTTCCATTGTCAAGGAGATGGAGACGCATGGCAACATGTGTCACACAACCCACATAAACACCAAGGCATAAAAAGCTTTAGTGCGCTTCCCTGTTGTGTGGCACCCACGAATGTGTCACATGACCACCACCAACCTCAAATTATGAAGGTGTAACACACTCCTACCTTACCACTAAGAACGTAAGACACACATGCTTAACCAAAGACACACGTGCAGCTGTATTGCGTAAACCAACATCCATATTGATGGCAATTGCGTCCTTTATCAACGGGAAGGACCAAACGGATCATTAGAAAATATATGGGACTAATTGGATCATAAGTTCAACAATTATGATTTATTGGTAAATCTCCTTTAATTTAAAAGATGTAGATCTACTTTTTCAGGATTATTATAATATTAGCTCTCCAAAATTTTAGCTATGTGTATTGTTTTTTTTTTCTTTTTTCTTTTTCACATAGGAATTCATGTATATGTATGCTTTTTCAATTTTTTCATCTTTTCCATTATTATACTTTGCATAATTTGAGCTTACTTGCTTTTTAATTTGTGATTTGCATTTGTTCTTCAATTTAATCAGATTTGATTTGTTTCTTCTCATATAACAGTGTTGATATCTTCTTCGACTTTTATAAATCCTCTCCTTTACATATCAAAAGTAGTTCACCTAAAATTCAAAAAAAATAGATATCTATCACATAACTTAAATAAATTAAAATAAATCTCACTCTCAATTAAATAAATTAATTAAAAATATATATAAACCTACAAATATGTATCCAATGTATATCACGTTATTTAAAAAAAAAATCACAATTATCTGTAACTTAAATATCACATAATGACTTCAATAAATTAATAATAAAAATATAAACCCACAAAATATATATCTATATATAAGTTACAAATATCCAATGTCGATCATATTATTTAAAAAAAAAAAAAAAACTCTCGAATATCTGTAACTTAAATAAATGAAAAACATATATACAAATTATAAATATCCAATGTCTATCACGTTATTTTTTTAAAATAAAACCCCACAAGTCTTATTCATACAATTTACTCATGCATATCCGTCACCCACAATTCACTCAATATGTCTATCACATAAAATCCAATACAAATCCACAAAAGACACTGTTTGTGTTTATTTTGTAATTTAAAAAAATCTTAAAATAAATCTAACAATAAATCAAAATAGATTCCTCTTTTTCCTTTGTGGTTTTTTTTTTTTCCATGTACAACAATATTTTGATTACGTTATCTCTTTCTTATTTTAAAATTATTGTGTTATAATTTTTTTTTACAAAAAGTTACATTAGCTCCTCAATAGATGGATGTTGTATAGTAAATTTTTAATTTTTAATTTTTTTTTATATATCTACAATAAACAATGATACTTATTGAGATTTTTTACTCTTTATCTTTTGTATTTCAGGTACCATCGAGCTTGCTTATCTTATTCTTTATACAATTGTATGTCAAATGTGTTAAATTCATTATGTAGATAAATATGCGGCCTCCTCTAAATTTGCGTCGCAGCCATCATTTTGTGATAACCCTGTCCCGTATTATGCTAATTGGTCCTTATTATGAATGTGATTATGTGTTTGATATGATTTTGTGTGCCATTTATGTGAAAATATGTGGTTTTGAATTTCTATCTATTCACCATAGGAATATCTGTTTGATTTCCTACTTTGGAATTTAAATTGAAAGCCTTATCGACCACAAAATCCGAAATTGATTACGCCCTTGGAATTAGCGTAATTTTTAGAGCCTATGGTGAAATTTAATTGAAAATTTATTATGATCAAATTAATTAGATTAAATTAATGGGTTAGTGCTCAATTATTAAATATTAATGAAATATGTTGAGAGAGGGCTTGTATAAGGGACTCTACTACACTTTTATTTCATTTGTTTGAGTTCAAAGTTGAGAATCACTCTAAAGTGAGGGAGTGAGGGTCGGAGAGAGAGAGAGAGAGCTCAAGTTGATGAATTGCTCAAGAAGCTTGAATAAATTGAAGACCAACTCAAGATTTGATCATAAATTGGGAAGATTGAGCTTCTAGGTGAGTAATTGGTTAGGAATTCATGAGTTTAATATTGTAATTTTGTGAATTTAAAGTTGATTGATGATCAAGAACAAGAATTGTATTATAAATGATGAAATTAAAGCTAATGTGTACATGCATGCATAGAATTATCATGATTTGGCATAATCAAGCATGTATTAAGTTGAATATGAGAATATGAGTATTGAAACATACATGCAAGTATAGTTTTGTTGATTTTCATGATTATGAGCATCATTGGTACTATTTGAAAGGGAATTGAGGTCAAAAATTTACATGCATGTTTGGGTTGTTGGAAATATGGAGCTTACATGAGATTTGAAGGCATGAGTTTGAATTATACAAAAGAAGTGTTGAATAATTTGAGAATGTGATCATGATTTTGAGCAATTGACCTCATCTTGCTTGTATACTCATAATATATAATGTGTTTGCATGTTTTGGAACCAAAATTATGAGTTTTGAACCTTTGGAGGTCGAGTTTGAACTTGAAGAACAATTCTGGATTTTCCAAAATTTGGCATGTCCGCTCGAGTAGCAAAGGCACCGCTCGAGCGGGAAATGCGAGCTCCCAGAACTTTTTGCAGACATGATGTCCGCTCGAGCGGGGAAGTTCACGCTCGAGCGGGGAGCTATGTAGAACGACCTTCTGCTCGAGCGTTCGAGTTCACGCTCGAGCGTAAAAACGAGGCAACCAGTACTTTTGCAGACCTAATGGGTCCGCTCGAGCGGGCAAGTCCACGCTCGAACGGGGACCCCTGTTTCTAAAATTTTGTAGATGTGTTCTATGTTTCATTTTCCGTTCTCTTTCACTTCTAAGTACTCTTAGGCATGCATTAAGCATTGTAAATGAGTTAAAATGATAAGAATGAAGCCTAAAAAGGAATATGTGAATTAAGAACGGATTGAATTGTTTGTGACCCATTGTGTTCATGGAATGTGTAGGGTCGAGCTCCAGGGCAAATCATCCAGCCGATCATTGTGAGTAATATCTTAATGAAGATATTTTGAAGTATGTTATTTGTCCAATTACTTGTTTCTCTATAAGTCTTATGAGTTTGTTGAGTTGAATTATGGACAAATGTTTGCTATGCCATATGGTTGGGCCTAAGGCCGTTTGCTATAAATGAGTGGGCCGGAGGCCATCTGACACGAATGATAATCTGACTCGAATAATAGTTTTACACGAATGAATGGGCCAAAGGCCAGTTTGACATGAATGAAAGAATGAATGGGCCAAATACCAGTTTGACATGAATGAAAGAATAAATGGGCCAAAGGCCAGTTTGACATGAATGGAAGAAAGGTTGGGCCAAAGGCCAGTCTGACATGAATGATACGAATGAATGGGCCAGAGGCTGTATGAAATGAATGATATGAATGAATGGGTCAGAGGCCGTATGACACGAATGAATTGGGCCCGAGGCCGTATGATGTGTTTGGAACCGCAGTCACTTGACCTATATTTATATATATATGCTAGATAGAAATACAAATTAGGCCCAAGGCCGTTTGAAGCACGTTGTTCTAAATACCGTTTGTGTAACTTCTTTATTTGATATTATTCACTGGGCTTTTGCTCACGCTCATTCATGTGTCTGTAGGTGAGCCAAGGGAGGTCCAAACCCAGCCTCAGTGAAGTTTGTGTGGAACAACCAAGGTTTTGAAGAGTCAGCTCTTACGTCTCACGCACGAGACTCGTCTTCGCCCTTTTGCTATCTTGTTTTATTTTGTCATGTTGGCGAGAACTTTGGATACGTTTGTATATAGTTTTGATTGGCTGACCTAGACTTGAATGATCCTGTATGTACAGAACTTTGTGTCAGTATATATTTTGATGTGAGTTATTAATATGTATATGTATGGTTTGTTATGACACGCCATATAAGCACAACTCTAAGGACAAAGTTTTAAATTTGCTACCGTTTGGCCCCTTTACTCTGTTAGAATATATTTGGTTTGGTTTGAGGCCGTAGGTAATCTCGTGATTACTGGCCGGTTATGTCCTTAACCCATGGGGGCGGATTCGGGCCATGACACATTTGGCCATGTAAAATGCCATAAATGAATTTCAAACTATACCGCATAAAGAGGATTTACCAGTAGAAAATATTGATGATTGGAAAATCAAAATATGTCGGGCAATGCAAAAATTAGGGAAAAAAATAAGTGAAAATTTTTTGATGAAAACAATATTACCATCGAGCTGAATAAAGTAAAGGGAACAATTTTTCAAAAGCATGAAATCAAAGATGCCTCAAACTTAATGGATGCTTAATGGAGGAGGACCGTGAAGTCCATCCTCTATGGATTGAACTTGAGTAAAAGCGGATGACTCTAAATTTAACAATACAAGAGCATATGTTATATAAAGAGCAAGTGTTTTATAAGCTTAAGAAAAAAGGTTTTCACCCTTACATTATAATATTAGTTTATGCTATAGTTAACATATTTCCAACCTCATGGCCTATACAAGATATTCATAAAAAAAATAAAAAAAAAAACTTTCCTGACATGAGAGCATTGATAATTACGTTAGAGGAAATTGAAAATTATATGATTTGTTTACAAGCATTGAATGAAGCAACTCATTGGTAATGAAAATAATAAAGTGGAACAACAACAGCAACAACAAAACAATAGTTGTGAAGAGAATGAAGTGGAGCAACAATACAAAAATGAGAATAATTAAACCAACACTCCTCATAAGGTAATATATCTTTCTTTTTCTTTCTTTTTTTAAGTTTATTTGTATGTAAAAAATGATAACACTTTTTTGTAACAGGTATTTTTTGGGGCATTTGGACATGATGAGCGATATTTATTGAGTTTTAATTTTCAAATATAGATAGATTTGATTTATGACATTCAGTTTATTATTAGTTTTTTTTAGAATATATATGTTTTAAACATTAGGTTCATTGAGAAATATTTTATTTATTGTTAATTTTATTAATTAGAAATCAAGTTTATTATTTCAAGAAAAATATATCAGTTGGATGATTATAACATTTTGTGAATATTTGTTTTGAAGTATTATTGTCTTTACTTATGAAATTTAAGAAGATGATCTATATGCATTATGATTATAATTTTATGATTTAAATTAGAACTTAATACATTAGTAAAAAAATTATATATTGTTAAATCAATCTCGTGCATAGTACAGATTTACTACTAGTTCTATATAAAAGAGTTTGTGTTTGATTCTTTGTTCGGATTTTATGCAAATAGGTAATTGATTTACCTTTCTATTACTTTTTCACAAAACTTTTTTTATAAACCACGGTAGCTAATGCAAATAGGGTGCCTACGGATTAGTCTTATTTATGAAACTTATTTATTTATAAATCCTTCTCATTTTTACATCTATTAATATTCCTAAAAAATATTGGGATAAAATAAATATTTTAAAATTTATTAGTACATTAAAAACGTGTACAACATCTTTATAAATACTACCTAACGGTAACTCGTGCGATGTATGGAAAAATAGAATATATATATTTTGTGTGATAAATAAATTATCTTAATCTTAAATTATTTTTTAATAGCGACAAGCCATGATATTAAGCCATCTTGGTAGATATTAACAATAATTAACCCACAAAATTTCACAATAAAATTTGAATTAATAAAAAATTATTAATTATAAAGATTGTTGGAGATAATATCACAATCACTTGAAAACATAAATAACTTGTATCAAACTAAACAAAAAAATTAAAAGAAAGAAATTCTATATACTCAGAAAAGTTATTATAAATTTACTTGGACTTTAAATCAATGGTGTATATTATTATTGTGGAATCAAATTATAAATAAATATCAACTTTTAATTATAATTTATAAGTAGTTTTTAAAAAAATTTAATCTAAAAGTTTGTTACCTTGCTCATAAAAAAAAAAAAATTTCTCAAATAAATTTTTAATTGATCATTTTTGCAATTCTCTATCTTTGATCTCCTTTATCAATGACACACACATATCATATCAAAGTATAAATCATTCTCCATAATTTGAATAATACTTGCATGGTTCTTACATTATTTAAAAAATAATAATCAAGATAAAAATTTTGTAGGATTATAAACATTATATAAGAAAATAGTTTTAATCCATTTTATTTATAAACAAATGATGAAAAATTATTTAAATTGTACTTGAAGAAATATAATAAATGATAACTTTAATCATTATATACCACAAAAAAAAAAATTTATATAGGTTACCCAACGAAAAAAATGGTCGAATACAACTAAAGTCATGGACATTGAATTAAATCATAAGGGCTCTAAATTGATAGTATAATCTAGCAAATCAACTAATAATAACATAGAGATATTGACAAATATGTAGTACTTCCCTACCATCTTTGTATTATATTCATTGACTTCATATATCATATGAAAGTTTTACTCTTTTCAATTCTTCAATAAAATAAGAACCAAGAAAACAAATTTGATAAGAAATTGGTTCTAAACTTTATTATTGAAAAAATAAAAATTTTAAAAAGAGAGAATTTAGAGATGGGATTAAAGAAATACTATAACGAATGACAACATTTTTTTTAAAAAAAGAAAGAAAAAAAAAAAGAAAGAAGTAAAAACACATAACAATGATATAATGCAAACTATTTTTAATAACTAATAAAAAGAATATCAAATTATTACCTTGGATAAATATAGTGACAAAAATTAATTTTGTGAGATTTTTGTGCTGCCTTCTCTCATGCATCATTTATTATTTCATTATTAATACTCTTCTCATTCAGAGCCAACCAATTTCATTATTAATACTCTTCTCATTCAGAGCCAATAATTTATTATTATTATTTTTTATCTTTATCACTTGGTAGATAATAACGAATAATAAAAATTATCAAGAAAAAGTTTAGAATTTAAGAGGAGATAAGAAGTTGTAGATAAGGACATTTCATAAGATAAAAAAATTAAAATAAAAAAAGATAATATGTGGTAGAAGGAGAAGAAAAAAAAGAGTAAATCAAAACAAATATTTAGATATACATGTTTTTGATAGATATATAGATTAACAAATCATATCTTTATCTAAATTTTATTATTTTAATTTTTTATAAATCAATTATTTAATCTTTATCTTTTTCTGTAGATCACGAAATTAATCTTTACATATTATTTATCAATTTTTATATGTTTATTTATCTATAAGTCATGAAATCATTTTTTTTTTAATTTTTATCTTTATTTATAGGTCATGAAATAAATTTTCATAAATTATTTATGAATTTTCATATGTTTATCTATAATGAAATTAATTAAAGTACAAAATGAAGGGGACAAAAAAAAAGGAGTAATTTCATTTTTTTTAAATCAATTATTTAATCTTTATCTTTATTTGTAGGCCATGAAATTAATTTTTATAAGTTATTTATCAACTTTTATATGTTTATTTATGGGAAGAAAATTTAAATTATCTATAAGTTATGAAATTAATTTTTTAAAATTAATTACTTAATTTTTATCTTTATCTGTAGACTATAAAATTAATTCTCATAAATTAATTTTTAGTTTTTATATGTTTATCTATATGGAGGAATTTTGAAATTCAAATATTTAGCCATAAGCAATGAAATTAATTTTCATTTCAATTAATCAAACAAATAGAAAATGAAGAAAAATAGAAAATATAAAGGGCAATTAAAGAAGATTGCCACGTAGAAAAGAGAGAGTTTTAAAATTATGAGAATTTAGAAATAATATTTGGAGGATTTTACAAAATAACTACATTTGGTATGTGGTATAGATTAAGTCCATCACATTGGATAGGACTAACCTGTCAAAAAGGTCAAAAGGGGAGCGCCAAGGCGGCCTGCTAACTACAGGCCTGCAATTCTAGGCCCAATTCTACTTCGGATGACAAAAAAAAACACGTACAATACCGGGATTTTATTTGCACAAAATTTTTTTTATTTAATGAGCTCAATTTCTCAATAGTTTTGATTAAATTATTTAAAATTATAATTTATTTTCAATATATTTTATATTTTTTCACGAATTACCTTTCCAGATATACTCAAATAATATCAAAAATCTCAAATTAAACAACTGTGAAAATCCTTTCAAAAATTCTTAAATAAATTTCTCATTACAACTATTTTTTTGTTCACATACAGGGAATGACAGTATTGACAAAGGAGAATGACAAAATAGAACAAAGGAGATTTCCCATTATGTTCCTCAGTTCAAAATATGGGTTTATATATATATATATATATTTTTTTTTTTGGGTAAGATTTAAAATTGTGCTAGATTGACAACTTTGTTAAAAACAACCATGATCAGATTATAATGACTCAAATAACATAATCACTTCTCTGGTATATATAACAGATTCAAAACCAAGGTCACAAATCACCTGCTTGCATGGTTAATTTCAACAAAGATCTTGCAAGATATGAATACAAGTTTTTAAACTTTCGCTGATGTTTGGAACACAAACCAAAAAGATGAAAACAAAATAAGAAATAATGGTGGGGTGGATTAGAGTTTTGAATGAGGTAGAAGATAAAAAGAAAATAATTGAAACTTGGAGACGAAAATAAAGAGACTTGAATATGAAGAATATGTATAAATGATTAAGGTGTATCATGAAGAAAAAAATTTATTTTAGAGTTTAATGTATATTGTCCTTATTAATAAATTTACAATAAGGTGTAATAAAAATTAAAATTTCAACCTTTTAATTTGACATATTGAATTATTATTTATGTGCAAATAGAATCAACAGTAGGAGTGTGCGTGGTGCGGTTCGGACAGTTTGAGAACAAAATTACAAACTGAATGGCGGGTTAACAGATTAGCGGATTGACAAATTGCAGTTTGAGCGGTTTTTGGAGGATTGGTGAATTGAAGAATATTCTAAATATTTATCATATATTTGTATAATATATAACACTAATTTGTATAATATTTTTTAGATATATAACACAAAATAATTTTACATAATATGTTTTATATATATAATTACTAATTTGTTATAAATTTCATATCTTAACTCTCTCTCAGACTCATTTTTACATTGATATTTCATTGGAGGTTAAAAATATATATATTTATTAAAGGCTGGTTTGGCAACCTCAGAAAAAGCCAAAACAAAAAGTTAAAAAGTTATCACTATTCACAAAAAAAAAAAAAAAAAAAAAATTAATATACAACTATTAATACAAATCAAAAAGTTGGCCCAAATGATGGTATGACGTGATTTGTTCAGTCAGTGACAGAGAAAAAAAAAATTATAATAGAATATTCACTAAATCTTAATAGTAAAGTTGGGCCCGCGGGGGCCTATCATGGGTCCTATTTTGATAATCTGAACCGTCAATATGTAGAACTCATCTAGTACTATATGTCTGTAAAAAATCACGTCTATCGGATATCGCTAACTACATGATCAAATCAGTTTTGTTACAGTTAACAGTTAACAAAAAAAATAACACAATCAGATAGCTATCGATATCCAATCAACGTGATTTTTTACAAGCATATAGTACTCGACGAGTTCTATACATTGAACGGTTCCGATTAGAAAATGGGACTCGTGGTGGACCCCCACAGGCCAAACAGCACCATCCAATCAAAGCCCGAGAAGGAGACAATATTTTCTCATCTACTCACTCAGCTAGCGCCTCTGCCAATCCATACGGCCTCTTACCCTATCTTCTCCTACACACTTATACAATTTTTTAATACATATTTTTTCATAAAAAGTCAAAAAATTAACCCAAACATCCATATTTTTTTCCTCAACTTTTTAGTCCAAAAAGACAAAAAGTGCACTTATTTAAGACACCCCAAACAACTCTTAACTATAGTGGAGTGGAGCAGTTGGCAGATTATAAATTTTAAAATTTAAACCACGGTTAGCGATTAAAGTGATACAAATTAATGCAGATTAATGTGATTTTGACGGATTGAATAGTATTTTGCACGACCCTAATCACCGAGACAATATGTTGCTTACCCGTTCGATGGTGGTGTGGATCTTTTTATGGCCCATACGATTTGGTGGGCCTGGACCTGCAACAAGAAAGGCTTTTACTGGGAGAATTCTATTTACACTCAAAAAATATTTAAGTCAGCCTAATTTTTAGGGATTGTTTGGGGTGTCCTAAATAAGTATACTTTTTGTCTTTTTAGACTAAAAAGTTAAAGGAAAAAATATAGATATTTAGGTTAATTTTTTGACTTTTTATGCAAAAAATGTGTAATAAAAAATTGTAAAAATTGGTTTGTAGGAAAAATTAGTATTGAGAGTTGTGAAATCGTAATTGTTGAATTTTGGTGAATAGTGATAACTTTTTAACTTTTTGAATAACTTTTTGACTTTTTTGAGACTTCCCAAACTTGGCCTTAGTATATATTATTAAGGCCTCGTTTGGAAATAGGTTTTTTTAGTAACTTTTTGATTTTTTTGGTTAAAATGTGATGTAAGAAAAATTAGTATGTTTGGGATGATCTTTTGACTTTTTACGAAAAGATATGTAAAAAGTAGAGAGAAAATGAAATCTTTGACTTTTTGGTATGGGTTGTTGGTTTTTTTTAATTTTTTTAGTGACTTTTTGATTTTTTAGCTCAAAAAACCACTTTCCAAACGAGGCCTAATCATTTAAAATTATAATTTATTCTAATTATATCCTATTTTTTCCTCTCAATTACCCTTTTGAGGTAGTCAAATAAAATAAATTAAAAAATTCAAATTACTTTTGAAAAACTCTTTGAAATTTTTTTCTTTTACTCAAAAGAATACAAAGAACCCGATTAGGGAATGCTGCACTGGCAAATGCAACACCGGCGAAAGAGAACGGCAAAGGAGAAGGAGAGGGTGAGTTTTACGTTTAGACTTCTAGAACTGAACAAAGTCAGTTTTTTTAGTTCCAAAAATCTAAACAATAATGACGAAAAATATGCTAAATATTCATTTTTAAGTTAAAAAAAAAAAACATATATATAAATAATTGTACTTTAAGGCCTTGTTTGATTGGGGGGATTGGAGGGGGGGACTATCCACTATTTGGACTTGAGTCCAAATAGTGCTCCTTATCCGCCGTTTGATTTTTTTTTAGTCCGGCGGACTCCATGTCCGGCCGGACTCCATGTCCCCCATATGGGGGACTATCCTGTCCTAGGGGGGGTGTAGGACAGAAAGTGGGGGACTAATCACTGTTTGGATTAGATGATGAAATGACCATTTTGACCCTCTACTATTTAATTATGTATTATATTTAATAAAATTCAATAAAATTTAAATGTCTCAATTTAAAAATAAAATAATTTTATTTAACTTTTTATTGATGTTTTATTTATTTAATTTTTTGAAATAATTTTTTATGGATATTTTATTGATGTTTTATTTTAAAATTTTGTTTATGTTTTATTTAATTTCATTATTTAAATTTAATAGATGTTTTATTTAATTTCATTTTTTGATTATTATTATTTTTTTAAACAAATTTATTTAAAATCTTAATTAAAAAAATAATATATATTTTTATTGATATTTTATTTATTTTTATTTTTTTAAAAAAAATAAATGTATTTAATTGTGTAAAAAATAAAATAAAATATTTTTTTATTTAATCTAGCTAAAAATAATTAAAATATTAAAGATATGTTTAATATTGCTATTACTTAGTAAACAATTAAAAAATGGTAAAATAGTCATTTGTTCATTTATTCTATCCAGTCCGTCCAACCAAACGTTGGATTCACTAAAAATAGTCCGGGGGATTCACAGTCCGGACATCTAATCCCATGAAAAAACAAACACAGGATACATATCCAATCCAACCAAATAGTCCGGGGGATTCTAATCCCAGGACTCAAGTCCGATGGATTCTAATCCCCCCTTTTCCAGTCCGTCCAATCAAACACACCCTAAGGGTGTGTTTGATTGGGGGGATAAGGGGGGGGGGATTATTTACTGTGCGGATTGTAATCCGCACAGTAAATCCAATCCGATGTTTGTTTTTTTTTTAGTCCGCCGGACTCCTTATCCCCCATATGGGGGACTATTGTGTCCTAGGGGGGGTATGGGATTGTTTTGGGGGGACTAATCACTGTTTGGATTAGATGATGAAATGACAATTTTGACCCTCTACTATTTAATTATGTATTATATTTAATAAAATTCAATAAAATTTAAATGTCTCAATTTAAAAATAAAATAATTTTATTTAACTTTTTATTAATGTTTTATTTATTTAATTTTTTAAAATAATTTTTATAGATATTTTATTGATGTTTTATTTTAAAATTTTGTTTATAATTTATTTAATTTCATTATTTAAATTGTAAGAGGTGTTTTATTTAAAATTTATTTAAAATTTTAATTAAAAAAATAATATAAATTTTTTATACATGTTATACAGTATTTTATTAAATCAAATTTAGTGGTTATTTATTTATTTAATTGTGTAAAAAAAATAAATTTATGTAAAAAAAATAAATTTAATTTATATTATTAAATTAATGATATTTTTTGTATGTAAAAAAAAAAACACAGTAACGTTTTGTATGTAAAAAAAATAATGATTTGTTATACAGTAATGATTTAAAACAAATTTTATTGATATTTTATTTATTTATTTATTTATTTTAAAAAAACAAATTTATTTAATTAAAAATAATTAAAATATTAAAGATATGTTTAATATTGTTATTCCTTAGTAAACAATTGAAAAAGGGCAAAATAGTCTTTTGTTCATTTATCCTATCCAGTCCGTCCAACCAAACGTTGGATTCACTAAAAATAGTCCTTTCCAGACATCTAATCCCATGAAAAAACAAACACAGGATACATATTCAATCCGACCAAATAATCCGGGGGATTCACAGTCCCAGGACTCAAGTCCGATGGATTCTAATTCCCCCTTATCCAGTCCGCCCAATCAAACACACCCTAATATTTATGTGAATACTTATCTCCTCTTTGACGAGTTGTTTCAAAAAACTATTTACTTTCATTCATTGCTTTGTTTTGTTCAAATTTTCTTCTATTTGGAAGTAACAATATAATAAAAAACAATAATGTTGATGATAATAGTGAGTTTTGGTGGGGTAGATTGGAGTTTTGAAATGAGGAAGAAGAATAAGAGAAAATAATTAAAACTTGAGAAAAATAGATGAAGATATTTAAATATAAAAAATACGTAAATTGATTTGTGAAGTTTAATATGTGTTGTCCTTATTAATAAATTTATATTAAGATATAATAAAAATTAAAATTTTAAAATTTAAATGGGATATACTGAGTAATTTTTGTGTTCAAATAGAATGAACCCCTGATGCTGGGAGTGACGCAAATCCCTCTCATCCTCTCTCTTTCTCTCTCTCTCTCTCTCCAAAAATGATTGAGTAATTTTAGGGATAAAAAATTTAAACATAGAAAAATATCAAACAAAATAATTTTAGTTCAAATTTATTCTAAACATGAATCGTGCTGTATATATACTGAATATTGATCATACATTTTTTTTCTTAATATTTTTGTATATGTAAATTCTTAATTCCTAATATTTCTAAAAATTATTTAGTTTCACTCGTAATAATGTCATAAATGGATCCATACCATATTTTTTATCACTGGGAATCCATACAATTGAAAAACAAAATACAAAAATGAATCAAACAAATTAGATTTTTTAACATTAATTTTGTTGTACATTTATTTTTAATCAATCAACTAGTTTTTTTTTTTTTTTTTTTTTTTTATAAAAAAAAAGAAGCTAAATTCAAACTTGCTCATGATAGTCCTAATGGTTGATAAGAAATACGTCAAAATATTTATCATCTAAATACACATTTCAGATATTTCAAAAATGTTTTTATATTGTTATGCATTTCTTTATTATACATTTCAATACATTTTTTTTATACAATTTAATCTTTTGCAATTAATTTTTTTAATCTTTATTTTAATGCATTTTAAATTATTAAATTATAGACATCTTATATAAGATTTAGGCCACATTTGTTTAACGGATTAGATTGGATTAGATTGTTAGGAGAGGATGGTTAGTGAAGAGATTGTTAATGTAGAGATTGTTAGTAAGGAGATTAAAATATGTTTGTTTTGATGATAGTGTGGAAGATCGTTAGTGATGGAATTACTAAATTATTTTTATATAAAATAAATTAAAAAAATATTTCTATATTAAAAAAAAACTAAAAAAAATATTAAAACAAATAGGTACACCTGGTTATAAAAATATATATATATATATATATAATAGACTCAATCCCCTTATTATTTTCTTAATTCCATCCAAAACTCAACCAATCTAATCCCTCTACGGGGGATTACTAATCCGCTCGCACTATCAATCCTCCCTTCAAATCTTCACCAAACACGCTGTGGATGAGATCCACAGCTATAGCAATCCAATCTGATCACCCACATTGGTGAACCAACATGACTTTACACACTTGTGTATCACATGCAAGTGATACTTGTAAAATTGATTATCATAATTAAATCATTTTCAATCATAATTAAAAAAATAATAATGAGTCATGATTAAATATCACATTAGGTATAATAAAAGCTATTTAGATCATAAGCAAAATAATAAGTAGCTCATAATCAATATCACAATAAGTCATAATTAACACCACAATAAGTCATACCAAATCATAGGACATAACAAAAAAATCACCAATGTCATACCAAAATGGGAGAAATTATTCAATAGGTTTGGTATGCCACCTTATCATGCTAATATGGTGTGCCCAACCAATTTAATTTTAAAGAATGTCGTAATTATCGGCAAAGTTACTATAATTACTTCATGTATTATGAGTTTTTTTCCCCTAGGTATTGTTCTTATTGACCGGACACACTGCTGATGTAGAATTTCATATCCATAAAAGAACTTCTTCCAAAATGAGGTTTCTATTAGAAAATTTTTCCCTGTATATATTTTAAATTAAAATAATTAAACAAATAAAAGTTGATTGAAAATTGAAATTGAAAAGAAAGAACCTTAATATTGTGTTTGGTTGGGAAATTTAGAAATAGATTTGAAGAAAAAAAAATGTAAATAAAATATAAATAAAATATATCTATATTTTATTTAATTTCACATATATATATTTTTTCTCTTTTTAAATTCATTCTCAAATTGTCTCCCAAATACCCAAACCAAACACATAAGTGATGTGGGAGAGGTAGGAGGAGGGTGTGTAGCAATGTGTATCAAACCGGTCGATCGGACCGGTTGGACTGGCAACGGAACCTTGTTCCAGTCTGAAAAACCCTCTAAACTCGAACATAGCTCAAAACTAGTGTAAAATGAAAGAATTGGAAGAATCGCTGGTTCAACCGTCAAACCTTGCGACCCGAACTAGATTTTAAGAATCAGCCGATTTTGTTTGTTGCTATATTTCTGCCTCTTGCTTCCATTTTTGATGCTCTGTTTCTTAAGCTGCTTAATGCTTATTTTTATAGTCATTATCATGTCCAAATAAAACAAAAAGTATTGAGGCAAAGAAAAGTAAATGATGAAATAGTAATAACTACTAAATATTTTAAAAATTCATAAATTATTTTTAAAATAAATTTATTAGTTAATGGTTTGATAAATCAATATTTTGATTATATATTCTGACACTCATCTAGTAAAAATAAGGTCAAGTTTGGGAAGACTAAGGCCAAGTTTGGCTAATCTAAAAAGTGCACTTATTTCATCTTTTTATTTTTTTTGGGTCACATCAATCAACATCTCCTCTCTACTTTTTCTACACATAATACAATAAAAGTCAAAAAGTGCACTTATTTAGTCTTCCCAAACTTGACCTAAATAAGTGCACTTTTTTACTTTTTATGAAATATGGGTTGAATTTGGGTTGGGTTTGAAGTGATGTGTTAGAGAGGTGATGTGACTTAAATAAGATGATGTGACTTAAATATGATAGTGACTTTTTGACTTTTTAAATTTTTTTGAGGATGTCAAATTTGGCCTAAATATATGTACACTTGTCTTGTAAATATTTAAAAAAAGTTATTATTTTGTTAAATTTAATTATTTTTTTATTTTTATATTTATATTTTTAAATATATTTACGATGTGATTATTATCTCACAATTCAATTACTCTAATCTGACAATTAAATCGATGACATGCCCGCCCCATTTCCTTTTCGATTCACTCGCGATCTTATTTTTAAAATATTGGTGTGTAATAGGTGCGAATCACAGGTCAAATGTTGACTGTACGGAATGAAAAATTATTAGCTGGACAGATAACTTCTCGTTTGGACTGGGATTTTGTTTGAATTGAGCATGTACGAGTACGACTCGCTGCCATCCTCTCGATGTGTCTCATCACGACGCGTCTTGTCCTTCCATATCTCTCTCTCCTCTCAATGTCATGTCATGGTGATCCGCTCTCTCTCTTTTTCCATGTGCTTGTTGTACGTATACGTGATTTGGTTCTAGGGTTTGAAGTAAGTACATATATATTTCACTGTTCATAACGCCATCTTCTGCATGAGAAATTCAGCTTTTTAAGCTTTTTTTTCCATGGCAGATGTCCTCCCTCATCGCTACTTACTGACACGCTACCAAGACAATATAGGATACGGAAATTTCTCAACTCAGACAACAACATCTTGTAAATGACGATTATGCCATTCCCTTGCTTCACTTGACACTTGGCCCATACAAAAAGTTTTCAAAAATATCAACAACTTTTTAGGAAAAATTATTGTTAAGTGTATGTTTAGAAAAGTAATTACAGATATATTAAATCATTTATGTCTTTAATTATTAAAATAGACCAAATTTATCATTAATTTATAATTATTTTTTTAAAATTACATTGATTTATAATTTTTCCAACTTTTTATCAATGGTGTACATCTATACTTTGGATTATTTTGTCAATAGATTCAAATAATCAAAAAGTCAAGAAAACACTAAGGCCTCGTTTGGCAACAGACTGATTTAGTTAAAAAGTCAAAAAGTCAACAACTCATACCAAAAAATCAAAGATTATCTTTTCTCTCTATTTTTTGCATATCTTTTTGTAAAAAATTAAAAAGTCATCCCAAACATACTAATTTTTTTTTAGCTCATATTTTAACCAAATAACCAAAAAAATTATTAAATTAGCCTATTCCCAAACGAGGCCTAAAAAAAAATTAACTATTCTCTTTAATTTTCTTTTCATAAAAAATCAATAAAATCAATTAAATAGCAAATTTCCAAACAACCAAGTGTTGAGTATATCTCAACCATTGGTATCATATTCGAAGTAGTTTTATGAGATTTTTTTTTTCTTTTCTGTTTGTAATAGTTCTGTTACATGAGACTAATCTCAAAGCTAATGGCCTTGTTTTGTTTGTTTTTGAAAAATAAATTTTAGAGAAAATTTTGTTTGATTTAGTAATTTTGGAAAAAACAAAATTTAAAATCACTTTCTATTTCCTACACATCAATCAATCACTTTTTCTCTCACACACATTTAGGTGGTGTTTGGGAAGAAAATGAGTTGGGTTTTTTCTCATTTTTTTTCACTAAAAGACAAAAATTTTGCAAAACTAAAAAAAACAAATCCAAACAAAATATCACATCTAATCCCATAATCATTTCACTTTTTCTCTCACAAATATCACATCCAACCACAAAAAACCCAACATCTTCCCAAACACAAAAAAAATTTTATTCAATAATATCCTACATCTAATAAAATCTACATAAAAACCCACTTCCCAAACACCATCTTACTCAACTACAACAAAATATTAAATCATCTCAAACTCTAACACTCCAAAATTATTTTCAAAATATACAACCAAACAAACTAAAAAAATTTCTAAACTCTTTTCTCAAAATTTTTTAAAAAATTTATTTTCCCAAACCAAACCAAACACACCCAATAATTCTGTGAATCACTTTCATTTAGGATTTCGAATTTTATCTCATTCGGATGGGGCCTCCAAAGGCAACCCAACCCTCGCAAGTGGAGGAGGTCTCATCCGAGACTACGAAGGTAAATAGATTAGAGGCTACTAAAGACGCACGGGTACCATGTCAAGCATCGAAGCCGAGCTATGGGCCTTGCGTGACGAGCTAAGAATTGCATCCGAAGCCAACATCAAGAGTGGAAGTGGACTTACAATTGGTAGTGGACCTGGTTCAAGATAGAAACAAAACAAATGCTAAGATTCAAAGGAGGCGGCTTCAAACGTGCGCTAAAAAAGGTGGCTTAGGGAATGCGCCAAGGGAGTGTTTTGGGTGGTTTGCATGGTGTATAATTATATTTACCATGATATAGATATAATATTTCAATTAAATTTAAATAAGTTTGAAGATAAAAACTTATTTGAGATTAAAGTAGAGGAAAGATAGAATAGAGTAGAAATACACAAAAAAAAAAGAAAAAGATTGTGAGTAAAATATATATATATATATATGATAGAGATATTTGAGATAGAAATAAATTAGTAGACAGTGAAAGAGATCACCACGAAACTATATTGATAGGAAAATATGACAGCGGAATAGTTTAAAGTCCGGCAGGCGGCCAAGACAAGGCTGTCGGCAGCCAGTGAAGCGAAATTATTAAGTACTTAACCTAGCTTGATACCATGTTACAATAGTAGAGAGAAGAAATAATATGTATTGTATTTAATGAATTAATCCTATAAATAGAAGGTCTGCATATATAGACTGAGAAATTATATCTTATTAAAAAGCTAACTACGAGAAAGAATATTCTACAAGAAACCTAATTATGGCAATGCAAATATATCTACGTAATCAATACCTAATATATCTATAAATATATACCATATATACATTACAGTAATGGTAGAGAGCCCGAATATAGGGGCTCGAATTTGGCTCGAAATTAGGGAGAAAAAGGAGGAGGAGGAGGAGGAGAAGAAAGAGGAGGAGAACTGGACTGGAGGGGCCAACAAAATCGGGCGGAGGTGGAGGCAGAGGCGGAGGCGGGGCTGCGATGCCGACGAACGACGAGTTGCGACGCCGGCCGATGAGCTGCGACGACGACGACTCTGTTTCTCTCTCTCCTCTACTCTTCTCCTCTGTTCAACTAAGAAAAAGAAAAGAAAGAAAGAAAAGGAAAAAAAAAAAAAATCAAAACCCAAAACAACGTTATTTTGGATTTTGAGCCAAATTCGAGCCCCTAATTTCGGGCCCTTAAACATTATTCTATACATTAATACCAACCCAATATGAGTAAACACAATGAATCAATGACACAAAGTTAATCTACCTCCAAGCGCAAATTAAAACCCACCATATAGCATTATTATACACAAACATAACACACTCCAGATTTTATAGACTAATTTTAAAATTTTAAGGTGACATTTTAAATAACCGTTATATACTCTACTTTTTATTATAGAATGATTTTGAAAATTAGTTAAAAGTTGATTTTTTAATTTTATTTTTATTTATTTTGGCTTTTTTGTCATTTCATATTTTATTTTTATTTATTTTGGCTTTTTTGTCATTTCATATGTAAAAAATATAAGAGGTGATGTAATTCAAAATGAGTTAAAAGTTAAAAATTAAAAGTTAACTTATTACTAGCTTCCCAAATTACCCCTATTCAGAGAAAATAAAATAAAATGATATATAAGTCTATTGTTGAGACTCAATGATATATCAAAAAAAATATAATTAAAGGATAATTAGAGAATAAATAAAAAATAAATTTAAAACATCATTGAGTTTAGAAAATAATTTAATTTTTTAGCCTAAATGGTTATACTCTTCTGGAAATTATCTAAAATTATTGTAGAAAAAATCACTCTACGAATCCGAACTCAACATGAAATAATCGTGGAATCGAACTACATACACTCTCATTAAAAACCCACCACCATGAATGAACACTACACTAACACTACAATGGCGCAACGTAGCAATATGTATATAATTGTATTGGTTGTAGTGGTGAGGACTATCTTACGCAGGGGGGTCACGGACTTCGAAGAATGACCGGTTCTTGACGACGATGTCGTACATGTGGAGGGACTTGAAGTTGGCGAAGCTTTGAGGAATGGAGATAAGATCCGCGGAGTCGTCGGACCTGTGAAACTGGATGAGGTCCGACCCGTTTGGGTTTATGTAGCGGGACCAGCCGAGCTGGGTGAGCCGGCGCTCGAGCTCGGCGTAGGAATGGATCGGCTGGTTTTCCGGGACGTAGACTAGGACACGGGGACGTGCACCGGGTGCAGTGGCTGTGCCCGGGGAAGTTGACGAGGGTTCTCTCTGCTCGAAGGATTCGCGGGTCGGGTTGGCAATTAAACGGGCCACGCCTTTCTTGTCGAAGACCCACACGCCAGACATGTTTCGAACACAGAGGAGACAGAGAGGGAAGGAGATGATGAGTATGCAGGTCGGAGAGAGAAAGCAAGAGAGTGCGAAAGGTGGTGTAATGGTTGCTATTTATAGATAGGGAGTGTTTGGAGACTTTTTTGGAATTTTTTTTTTTTTTTTTTTTCATTACAAGATAAATGTTTTACAAAATCAAAAAAATAAATCTAAACAAAATATCACATCAAATTTCATAATCATTTTATTTTTTCTTTCACAAACATCACATCTAATCACAAAAAAAATCCAACTATCTTTCCAAACATAAAAAAAAAAAAAAAAAAAAATTCTAATAAGGGTGGTGATTAAGAGCTCTAATAAGAGCACTAGTGACATGGCAACCTAAAAACAAAAAACAAAAACAACAATGATTCATCCCACTAAAAACACCACCACTAATAGCACTAATGCATTAAAAAAGTAAAAAAAAAAAAAAAAAAATACACAACTCCAAGACCAAAACATCACATCATTACTGGTGGGACCCACTGCCACCTAATTAGTGGGAGCACTAATTAGTGCTCCCACTCATTTTTCAAACAAAAAAGAGCAGTGATTCGGACCCCCACTGGGGGTGGCACCCCCAGTGACGTGGCAGCATGGGGTTGGCCGAAAAGCCTAAAAAAAAATATATATATATATATTTTTTTTTTGGACCAATCATGTGTGACCCCCAATGCCCCCCGGGTCTGAAGCTACATCAAATCACACGGTGAGACCCACAAGTTAGAGTTCTTTTAGAGCTCACAATTTAAAGGTCTGATGCATTTTTCTTTCTAATAATATCCTATAACTAAAAAATAAAAATAATAAAAATCTCACTACCCAAAAACTCACATGGTGTAAAAATTCAAAGCAAATGTACCGTACGAAAACGAAAGAAGTTTGTTTTTTTGATTCAAACGAAAGAAGTTTGTTTGTAGTTCATCTTTTGGACTGGAGGGTCCACCGCTAGGCTTGTCTTTGTGATTTTCAACCGTTCAAATGATAATATAAAATGTATCCACGTTAACTTAAAATATAAATTATTTCTTTACTTTAAAAATTATAAATATTTTTTTTGTTATAAATTTTTATTTAATATAATTAATAGAAAATGTAAAATTTTTCATATTCTCTTATATAATAATAAAATTATATGAATTGTTAATTGAAATATATTTAAAATATCATTAAAAATTAATAATTAATTTGATAATTTATTAATAAAATGAATAATTTATTATACGATTAGAAACTTGAAAAGAGAATATAATTTGTAAAATTACTGAGAGGGTAATTTGTATGGAATTTGGGCCGAGCTGGGTAATGGGCCGTTATGGGCCGCAAAACAAAGGGCTGAGTAAAAAAGGCTTCGAAGTTAGTCTGGTCCAGAAGAGACTTGAGGATTAGCTCGGTCTAAAGACGCCTTGAAGTTAGTTCGGTCTTGTAGTTAGTCCGGTCATGACGCATTGCGGTTAGACCGGTCAGAACTTTACTGTTCGGTAGCTCGGTTTAGTCACACCATGGTTTGCACATAAGAAACCGAGATAAAGAATAGTGAAAGGAAGAACCAAACTAATGATAGTTCGGCTTACTCTGCGGCTCGGCATAGTCACGATTACCTCGGTCTTATTAGAATCCTATCATGGTAAAACCATCTCACTTGGTTTAAGTAGTAAGGGGGGTGTTGAAGGATAAGCATTATCTTTCAGGAGTATGAATCCTAGGAGGACTCTACATGGAGGAGTAAGAGTCCTACTTAGATTGTGCCACACGGAACCTATAAAAGCTCACAAACATCACCTATGGAGAAACAACACAACTTTGATTTCTGAATACACAAAGCTTTGTCTACTTGTCCATTTTTCTGACTTAGGCATCGGAGAGGTTTCCGGCACACTCCCGTCGGCAAGCTCACGTTTGTATTTTCAAGGAATAAGACGACGACGTACGGAGAAACGCAGACTTGATCAACAGGATTATACGAGAAGGTTTATTTCTTTCCCGTACAATTGGTGCCGTCTGTGGGAATTCAGACAAGAACAAAACCTGTTGATCAAGCTTTTCCTCTTTAGAATCAATGGCGCACAACGAAGATTTGCCACAATCCGCCATTGACGGACAAATACCAGAGGGGGGTGCAAGACGCGAAGGTCTACCTTCTACCCCTCCTATGGTGGATTTAGAGCCACAGCGGCAGAATCCGAGGAGGGATGCGAGGGGGAGAAGACGGACTAATAGCCCCCATCACTCTCGTTCACAAAGTCCTGAGAGACAAAGGAGGAGGATGGATCCCCAAACTCTGGAGGACCGCATGAAGGAGCAGGACGAATTAATACAACGGATGGCGGCGGACATGGAGTCCATGAAACGCCAGATAAAGGGAAAAGGAGTGGCGACAGGAGAGGGGCGCAAAGGCAAGATGCCCCCTCGCCACTCGGAAGATCGTAGTAGACATACCACACCATCCCAAGCAGAAAGTAAAAGCCTCAGGACAGGCGACACTCAATCCAGAACCTCCAGAACTCATTACTCCAGGTCAGAGAGAACGAGGACTGAGAGGTCATACACTGAGGGAAGCACCTATCGGCCCTCGCACACGCACCAGACAAGATCCAGGCAAACGGAGTTACCCAGATCATCCGACCTACGTACCGTGATAGAGGAGAAGGCACGATGGAAGGAGGATGCCAGGGCGCGCGATCCACACAGAGTGTCCGCCCTTCAGCGGTTGGCTCTTCGGACGCATAGAAGCGTCGAGGTTGAAATGCCAATACCGCGCCCAGCTTACGAATCGACGGACAAAGCGTTAGCGAGGTTGCAGACCTCGCCGTTTGTTCCTGCAATCGAAAACGCGCCCCTACCATCAGGCTTCCTTCAGCCTAAATTCACTACATATGAGGGAAAGACGAACCCCTACTCACACTTGAGCCACTTTCGCCAGGTCATGGCTGTATACCGGCGAAACGAGGCTTTGATGTGCATCCTCTTCCCATCTAGCCTTGGCGACCTAGGCTTGACTTGGTTCGAAAAACTTCCAGAAGGCAGCATAGCCTCCTATGCACAATTGGCGGAGACGTTCGTAACAAGGTTCAGAACAAACACCAAGGTGGAGATCGACCAGCTACTCTCCATTGACATAGGTGACAAGGAGACCCTAAGATCCTACAATAGTCGCTACTGGGAAACATTCAACTAGATTGGGGACTGCCCTACCAATCTCGCCATTGCACAGTACAAAAGAGGCCTTCCAGTCGGGAACAGACTAAGGGACTCAATCACCATGACGCCACCCCTCACCATGGAGGCCCTGATGGAAAGAGTGCATCAGCACATCAGGGTGGAAGAGGATGGCGCCCGTGCCAAAACAAAGTCTGGCACAACCGCAATACCGGAGAAAAAGGCCTCAGCAAATGTAAACGTCCCTAAACGCCCTGGGAGGGATGACTCCCATTCTGTTCACCTTGGGCTCACTACAGTTCGGACTCAAATTGTCACGGTTCTTAATCTGAACCAAAGAGTCCAAATCCGGCAAATCGTTTTGAGAAAACAGATTTTTGAAAGAAGTGCCAAACATGGACTGCTTTGCCAGATACAGAGTCGCTACCTAAATGTTTTATTTTGGGAAATTTAGGAAACCCTGACTCATTGCCTAAGGCCACGTGTCCGTCATCACCAAAGTTACCTCGGCTTGGGAACTTAGGTACGATTGGGGAAGGTCACTTCGTGAGCACCCCTGCTCGCCCGATCAAAGATCGGCCTCTACTAACCATGATATCTAGTTTTGAAGACATTATGTGTTCTTATTCCGGTTATTAGCCTAGGATTACTACGTGATGCGCACAGCATACAAGTATAGACCGGCTCGCTTAAATTGGAACAACACATCTCATGTTTGTTTTTGAAAACGGTTTGCTACTCACGAGTAGGCTTAAAATGCAGATTTTGCCACCCTCGGGTGGGCTTAGAAAAGATGGTTTTGCCACTATCTAGTGGGCTTAAGACTCACAGTCAATGCATTGTTCCAATCCAAACAACCCAACCTTCACCCACAGGCTTTCAGGCAGTTATATCATATAAGCACATAGCCTCATGGTAAGCATGCTATCATGGCAGTCACTCACACGCATGCAAGGATGCTAAAGCATAAAACTTACCGAGTACTCCAAGCCAAAACAGAAGCTGATTAGAAATCCATGCATGATCCTAAATATACAGAAGTGCCTAATGCAACACATGCAAAATGCAACTACAAGCAGGCTCGGCTATTCTAAAGATGGCATGTGAAATGCTACAACTAACAAGTATTCAACTCGGAATTGAAATACAATGCAGTTAGTATGATGCGCCGAGCCCGGTGCATGCAAAACAGATGAATGAATGCAAACATGCTATCATACTGTATGCTAATTGAAACATGCCCTAATCTAACCATCATAAACTGGTAAATAAAATGGAGAAAGACGTGGGGTTGGAAGACATACATCGCACACACGTACACTTATTACAATTGTGCCCTCGCTCGGAGGGTCCGAATAAATAATATACAGTCCCAAATAAATAGTTACAGTCCGAATAAATACAAAATCCTAATTAATTAACAAATTAATCTAGGAAAGCAGTAAATTAGCATGCAAGCTAGGGACTGCCTCGACTCTGCTCCGGATGATGAATGATGCATGTTCGGGTTGCCTTGCGCGGAAATCCATTGCGATGCCCCAATTAGCCTCTGTTTATAATTAAACCCGGAATGTTGCACGGAACTCCAAAAGACTGTCGGTTTCTGATTTGCTGTAACAGAGAGCAAGAAATGGGCATGGCAATGTATTTTCACATATGTATGCTTGACTACTCTTCAGAGAGTGTAGTCCTCGATCCTCGTGCCACCAATCACACATCTCGATGCATGATGGCCGAGGAGTGAAATTGCACGACTCAATGTGAAATGAATGCACACATAAACACAACAGGACTGAGACTCCATCATGGATAATCCGGAGTGTCGGTGACCGGGAATTGAGACACGTTCCGTCACTCGGAGTACGAAACGTCCCTCGTTTCCCATGCTTGGACTAAATCCTACTTCAAGCACAATGCAATATGCATGACATGCATGAATGCAAATTCTAACATGCAACCTAGCATACACAATGCTGTGAAATGGCATACAAAATGCTCTATGTAACATGGCATACACAATGCTCTAACATGCAACCTAGCATACGCAATGCTATGCAATGAAATGGCATACGCAATGCATAATGGACTTACACCAACATGGGTGGACCTCAGCCACACTCACATCAGTAGCCATTAGACGAAAATGAGACACCCGAAATGCGTGCGCACATGCACGCAAACCGAGGGCCAGACCTAAGGCATAGTATGCAACTCTAACAAGGCATGGCAAGGCATGAAATATGGCATACAAGTATATAATTTCCAGCACTAAAACATGATGCAAAATGATCCCAAAACATGGATAAATGGCACCCGATGCATGAGATGAGCCCCGAGACTCAAAACTAAGCACATATATTAACTTGTAGCTATACAAAACATGCATTATTTGATCATGAGGCATAAAGACAGAACCAAGGCAGTCCCAAAACATGAACATTTCTAGTTCAAAGCATGACCAAAAGATGCTAGCAAGATGGCCTAACATAGCATGCAAGTTTGACTAGTAAACATGGGTTACATGGCATGTGCATGAAGCAGGTGCGAACTCATCAAACCAGAAAAAATCAGTGAACAAAACATGCCAAAATATGTCCAAATAAGCATGGAAATGCAGCCAACACATGCACAAATGAGGGGCTCCTTTGGAAGGGCATACAAGGGGTTATTAAGCACATGCAAGATAGACATGAAGCATGGAAAAATTAACTCTGAAAATCAAATATGATAGCCCTAAAACTCACCAAACTGGCCCTGAAATCAGTTAACTAAGCATGCAAGATAGGGCCTCTTTGGAAGGCCAAAATGACCATTAAACAAAACAAGGTGAGAGGGGGTCACCCCCCTCTGATTTTGAGGCTAAAAAATACATCAAAGCCACTAAAAATCCACTATATTTCAGTGGCTAAGAGGCCAAACCATGGCCAATGCAAGTGCTCTAATGCATAGCCCTAATCATGAAAAAATGAAGCATGCATAGGGGAAGATGACCCCAAACAGAGAATAGACCTTAATCAAACATGAAGATGATGTTAAAAAAAGACTTTTTTCAGTTTAGGTCGAGGTCCAAAAAGGCTCACAAATAGGGCTAATATATCATGCAAAAACAGCCCTAAAAGAGAGGATGAACAAACAGGGCAGCAAAAGACGTCAAACAGCAAAGAGTCCTTCAACAAAGTTGAAGAGGGGCTCAAAACAAGATATTTTACAGTTTATGAAAAATCTCAAATATGCTCACAAGTAAGGCTAAAATATGATGCAAAAATGACCCTAAAAGAGAGATAGAGAGCAAGAGGCAGTAGCTGGCCTCAAACAGTGAAGAGCCCTTCAAAAAAGTTGAAGAGAGACTTAAAATAAAACACTTTACAGTTTGGCTTGAAGCCCATAAATGCTTACAAATAGGGCTAATATATCATGCAAGAAATAGCCCTAAAAGAGAGATAGGAAACAAGAGGTAGTAGAAGTCCTCAAACAGCAAAGAGTTCTTAATGAAACATGTAGAGGAGCTCAAACTATGATCTTTTTCAGTTCATGACAAAGTCCAAAAATGCTTGCAAGTATGGTTTATAAATAAAGCAAAAAAATGCAAGTTTAAGGGAAATAGGTGCTTACCCTTGAAGAGCAGCAAACCAGCAGCTTTTGGACCAAATTTCTGAGCTTTCAACCTCTTCAAATTTCCTCCAAGGTGCTGGAATGAGTGATGGAGGTGTTGTGCTATGGGTTGGTATGTAAATGGTGAAGAACCAAGGTGTTTGGAGGCTTGGATGAGAGGGAGAGGGAAAGTTGTATATAAAAGCTCAAAGAGGATTTTTTCTAACCCTGCTGGGGAGCTGGCTTTATAGAGGAGAGGCCAAGGGAAAAGGGAGGGAAAACCAAATTCAAATTTCCCCCCAAAAGGGCAGATTCCCGGGCAGGGGTCTGGGTCAAAACAGCTGGCACAGCTGTAAGGAACCAGGAGAGAGGAATTCGGCCGGCCAGGTTCAGGAGGTTCAGGTGGCCGGCCGGTCGGCCAGGGTCAAAAGGTTCAACCAAAGTTAGTGGCCGGCCACCCCAAAAAGGTGGCCTCCCATGTCTGTACAACACAACTATGTGGAGAAAAATTAGGAAATGTAACCCAGGAGAGACAAAAAAAATAACTTTTTAGAGGGGTTCAAAAGGGTCAGGAAGAGTTGATGGCTAGCCTATCCATATTGGTGGCCTCCCAGGTGTGTACAACACAATGGTGTGGAGGAAAGTCAAAAAAAATGGCCCGGGAATGGGAAAAGTCAGCTTTCTAGTGAAGAAAACGGGCGATGAAGAGCGATGAAGGAATAAAACTGGCTTTCAGGACAATTGCTGGCCTCCCACCCTCCTACAAGCTTTCTAACAATGAAAATAAGGTCCCTGCCAAAAATGGACCCAAACCGATGCAAAACAAAAGTTTGGGGGTCAAAACACGCAGCCCGGGGCCCTGAAAACAGGCTGTTAGGCACCGGAAGTGGCGTTTGACCACGAAATTAGTCTCTCGAGCCACAGTGTCCCTCAAAAGGGAGTAAACAAGATGCATGCCAAAAACTGGAGCAAACGAAGGTGGTTAAGTGGTCCCGAACCGAGGCGCACGGCCGACGGCTCTAAAAATCGAGAACCGGGCTCCAAACGGGAAAAATGGCCTACAACCACGAAACGTGGCCTACGGCCACTGACAGATGGTCTACGAGACCCCTCCCTCCCTTCGGGAAGAGAAAACAGGACCTGGTTCGCAAACCGAGGCAAAGCACAAAAGAGCCCCGAAGTTCCGAGGCAAGGCTCGCAGCCGGGATTTCGCAACCTCAGGACAAGCACAATATGCAACATCACCAAGCGCTCAATCGGTGACGTCTAAGTCTTAAGGTCGGTCAAAAATTGGGTGTCTACAGCAAAGGTCAACGCGGTAGACCGTCCGAACAGAAACGGACGAGGCAGGCGAGACAACGGAGAGGATTAGGACAAAAGATGGCTGAGAGTCTGCACTGCCATAACCACGGTATTCAAGAAACCGATCTATCAGATTCTAAGCGAGATACGCGATGAACCTTTCGTCAGATGGCCTGCTAAGCTAGGAGAGGCTCAGAAGGACTACGATGAAAGGTCACGGTGCACCTTCCATAAAGAAAAGGGGCACCGCACTGAGAATTGCACGCCATTGAGACAGCACCTGGAGGAGTTGGTGGCCGCAGGTCACCTGGATAAATACATTGAAGGAGGGACGCAACCAGCCCTCCAGGACTACAATAACCCCAACGGGATGCCAGTCGACGCCCCACCTCAAGGCGTAATTAATGTGATACATGGAGTCTTTGAACCTGAGCGTGTATGCGAACTCAGAGGATCAATCAAGAAAGCTGAGCACTTAAGAGAGGTACTAAGCGCACAACCTACCATAAAAAAGGGAAAGACAGAGGCCACGAACGTCATGTCCTTTTCAGATAGAGACTTGGCGAGGATATACTGCCCTCACAATGATGCCCTGGTTGTGTAACAACCCTCGTACGGATTATCGATAAACTACTGAATTAGCTACTGGTTACTGCTAAACTGAACTGATAATGACTGATAATTGAATTAACTGAAGTACTGAATGGACTGATTGAAATCGAAACTGAAATTGAATAAGTATATCTATTGTATTGCATTTCTATCTGTTTGATTGATCATTTATCTGTTCGTGTTTATGTTTAAACTGTTAATTGAAGGCCTTATCGGCGGCCGAATTAGAAACCGTTTAGTGTTTTGGACTCAGTAGAATAATTGTGATTTAATGGTATATTTATCTGAAAATTGATTAGGAATGATTAAATTCGATTAAAATAGGCTTAATTGCATGAGTTCGAGTTATTTACAACTTTGCCCTTGTTAGTGGGCCACTACACCAATATTATGGAGCTTGTTACACTAGATACAACACTTGACCAAACTTCTTCTCAGCCATTGAGAGCCTAAACCGACCAAACCATAGAGAGGGTAGGAGATTGGAGGAATTCATCTTGCATGCTTGGAATTTGAGAGGATTGAAGTATAAATTACAAACTTGAGCTTGTATTCTCCTAATTGAAGACTTAGGTAAGAGAACCCATCTTCTTCTTGTTGTCTTTGAGCTTCATCTTGCATGGTTCATGCTCCATTGTAGGATTAAACCATGATTTAGTGCTAAAAGGTTGAATTATGCTTGGATTGTTGCATGCATGCTTGAATTGGTGCATTTTGAGGTTGAATTCATGGTAGATTGTACATGCATGCTCATGTTTCTATCAAAGTCCATGTTTTCATTTTGTTTTCCAAGTATTGAGCTCAATTGAGCTAGTATTGAAGCTTTAATTTGGTTCAAAATCCATGCATGTCATGTTTGAAGTTCACTCTTGAAAAATGGTTTGAAATGAGTTTGATTAAACACCCTTGGGCTTTGATTTCTCAAATTGAGTTTTGAATCATGTTATACTATGGGTTTGCAAGAGTTTTTCCAGAAAATAGCCCAAGAGGATCGAAAACATTGCTTTTGAATTTGGTTTTGAGCTTGGGACTCAAATCTGGGATTTCCAGATTTCTGTTGTCCGCTCGAGCGGACGAAGTAGCGCTCGAGCGGAGAGAAATCGAGCTCCCAGCATCTTGCACTGTGCATCAGTCCGCTCGAGCGGAGCATTGGGCGCTCGAGCGGAGGACTGGGTGACACGCTCGAGCGGGCGTCGAGCGGAGATTTCACCTATCCAGTACTTTTTGGTCCGCTCGAGCGGAGATGTTGCGCTCGAGCGGGGACCTTTGGTTGCTTGTCCGCTCGAGCGGGGGAAACCTGCGCTCGAGCGGGACTCTGTTTCACTGAAAATTCTGCAATTGTGTTCCATGCGCATCTTTGCATCCTCATCCCATCCTAGGCATTCTTAGGCCTAGTTTAAGACATCTTAATGAGGATATAGATGTAGAACACACCAAGGCATAATAGGAAGTTAATTATTATCCTTCCCCAACTGTTGAACTTAGAGTGTGTTCATTTTGTTAACTGTTTAGGGTTGGCACTCGGGGACGCGCTCTAGCATACTGTAGCCCAATCTCTGTGAGTAACAGATTGTGTAAAGATATGTTCAAAATGGTTATCTTTTGAATACTGAACAGAACTGTTTACTGAACTGATATTGTTATTGAATGAATGTATGTCCTGTATTGTGAACTGTACTGTGGCATCCTTAGCACTTATTGCTTACTGTTATTGTTACAAAGCTCTGTCGGTTTCCTTGTGGAACCATACTGTTTATTGATTGATGGCCATCACTACTGTTGGGTCTGTTGAGGCCCGGTCCTTTTGGACCTACTGTTTATAGGCTAATGGATGTACCACATATGATTGATTGACTGACATACTGAAAGACTGAAATGCTGTTTAATGAACTGTTTTCATTACTGTAAGGACATTCATTCATAACCTCTTTACGCATTATGTTATTCACTGGGCTTTAGCTCACTGTTTATATATATATGTAGGTTCTCAGCAGCCAGACCGGAGCTAGGAGCGTGGGTTAGTCCCCAGTTTTGTCAAGCCAGCCTATGTGCCTCACTGCGAGGGTCCGAGACGCCATGCTATGGCTTGGGGTGTTTTGTGTTCCCCACCTGTCTCTTGACTGTTTTGTATTATTGTATAAACTGTTTACTGTTTGACCGTACTGTTATCGAGGGATTAAGTCCCCGCACTGAACGTTGTAATGATTGTATAGACTGTACTGTTTGAACTGTATGAATGCATGAAAAATGTTTTTGGCATACAGATTGTCACAGCTCAATGGACACTAGTTATTTACTGTATTGGCTTCCGCCAGGCCCTGTACTCTGTTTTACTGTATAACTGTTCAGCAGGCCTTCGGTAATCTCGGATTACTGGCCAGTTACGGTGCTAAACCCATAGGGCCGGGTTTGGGTCGTGACAGGTTGTCACTCTCCGAGTCAAGGATTATGACGTCAAGCGGATTTTGATTGACCAGGACAGTTCATGTGAAATAATGTACTACGAAACATTCAAACAGTTAAAGTTACAAGATAAAGACTTGGCACATGCCGTATCTCCCCTGATTGGATTCAACTCAATGCCAGAATGGCCAGTCAGCAAAATAATTCTTCCAGTTAGAACAGGAAGCGTAACGAAACAAGTGGAGTTCTGGGTATTAAAAGTCCCTTCCACTTACAACATTATCTTAGACAGAACATGGCTGCATGCCATGCGATCAGTGGCGTCATCCTACCACCAAGTAATGCGGTTTCCCAACGAAATCGGGGTAATTGAAGAGGTCTATGGAGACCAGATTATGTCTAAGCAATGCTTTGTTACGGTTAATGGCAGCCGCGCTGCCAAAGGATATGTTCATTCGGTGGAAGAACCTGAGAGCAATGAACTGTTCGCAGATGTTGGTAAAACAGCTAATCAAAAAGCGGTGGAAGACTTGGTAGAGGTAAGAATAGATGAAAAGAACCCGGATAAGTTCTTTTTGCTCGGTTCGTCGTTATCCAACACTGAGAGATTAGAGGTCTTGGAATTTTTGACCTCTAACATTGAAGTGTTTGCCTGGACACCATACGACATGCTAGGCACTGATCCTAACTTCATCTGTCACCAACTCAATGTCCACCCATTCGCCAGACCAATCATCCAGTGCACCCGCAAATCGGCACTCCACCACGCCGAGATAGTGGCGGAAGAAGTGGGAAATCTACTAGAGGCAGGGGCTATTAGAGAGGTGCACTACCCCAGATGGATTTCCAACACAGTCGTAGTGCCAAAGAAGAATGGCAAATGGCGTGTCTGCGTCGACTACAAAACAGTCAACAAGGCTGTCACAACCCAAACCCGGCCCTATGGGTTTAGCACCGTAACTGGCCAGTAATCCGAGATTACCGAAGGCCTGCAGAACAGTAATACAGTAAAACAGAGTACAGGGCCTGGCGGAAGCCAATACAGTAAATAACTAGTGTCCATTGAGCTGTGAAAATCTGTATGTCAAAAACATTTTTCATGCATTCATTCAGTTCAAACAGTACAGTCTATATACAATCATATACAACATTCAGTACGGGAATCAAATCCCTCGATAACAGTACAGTAAACAGTAGATGGTCTATACAGTAGGGGACACAAAAACACCCCAAGCCATAGCATGGCAACACGGGACCTCGCGGTGAGGCACATAGGCTGGCTTGACAAAACTGGGGGACTAACCCACGCTCCTAGCTCCGGTCTGGCTGCTGAGAACCTACATATATATATAAACAGTGAGCTAAAGCCCAGTGAATAACATAATGTATAAAGAGGTTAAGAATGTAATGTCCTTACAGTAATGAAAACAGTTCATTAAACAGTATTTCAGTCTTTCAGTATATCAGTCAATCAATCATATGTGGTACATCCATTAGCCTATAAACAGTAGGTCCAAAAGGACCGGGCCTCAACGGACCCAACAGTAGTGATGGCCATCAGTCAGTAAACAGTATGGTTCCACAAGGGAACCGACAGAGCTCTGTAACAGTAACAGTCAATGCTAAGGATGCCACAATACAGTTCACAATACAGGACATACATCCATTCAGTAAACAATATCAGTTCAATAAACCATTCAGTTCAGTATTCAAAAGATAACCATTTTGAACATATCTTTACACAATCTGTTACTCACAGAGATTGGGCTACAGTATGCTACAGCGCGTCCCCGAGTGTCAACCCTAAACAGTAAACACATTGAACACACTCTAAGTTTAACAGTTGGGGAAGTACAATAATCAACTTCCTATTATGCCTCAGTGTGTTCTACATCTATATCCTCATTAAGATGTCTTAAACTAGGCCTAAGGATGCCTAGGATGGGATGAGGATGCAAAGATGTATACAGAAAACATTTTCAGAATTTTCAGTCAAACAGAGCCCCGCTCGAGCGCAGGTTTCCCCGCTCGAGCTTACAGGCAAACAAAGGTCCCCGCTCGAGCTCAACATCCCCCCGCTCGAGCGGACCAAAAAGTACTGGATAGGTGAAATCTCCGCTCGACGCTCCGCTCGAGCGTGTCACCCAGTCCTCCGCTCGAGCGCCCAATTTTCCGCTCGAGCGGACTGATGCACAATGTAAGATGCTGGGAGCTCGACTTCTCCGCTCGAGCGCTACTTCCTCCGCTCGAGCGGACAACAGAAATCTGGAAATCCCAGATTTGAGTCCCAAGCTCAAAACCAAGTTCAAAAGCAATGTTTTCGATCCTCTTGGGCTATTTTCTGGAAAAACTCTTTTAAACACATAGAATAACATGTTTCAAACTCAATTTAAGAAATCAAGGCCCAAGGGTGTTTCAATTAAATTCAATTTCAAACTAATTTTCAAGAACATGCATGAACAACATTCAAATATGACATGCATGAGTTTCAAACCAATTTCAAGCTTCAATCTTGCTCTCAAGAGCTCAATAGTTGGAAAACAAAGTGAAAACATGGACTAAAGCTTAGACATGAACATGCATGTACAATTCTCCAAGAATTCAACTTCAAATTACACTAAAATGGCCATGCATGCATGAATTCAAACATAATTCAACCTCTATGCACTAAAACATGGTTTGATTCTACAATGGAGCCTAGAACATGCAAGAATGAAGTTCGAAGACAACAAGGAGAAGATGAATTCACTTACCTAGAGTTCAATTACAAGTCTAGAAGTCCAATCTAGCAACCTATGTTATGAATCTCCAAGTTCCTCTAGCAATTCTTCAAGAGTTCAAGCCAAATCAACAAGAGCAAACCTCTCTCTCTCTAACTCTCTTCTTGGACGGTAGGGACAAGAAAATGGCTGAGGAAAAGTTGGTTCAAGTGTAATAAGGCTCTAGGAAATCAATAAACAAAGGTCCACTATGGTGGCAATTTGGTCAATAAATCCAACCTCTCAATTAATCAATATTTAATCTAGTTTAATCATTCCTAATCAATTTTCAGATAAATATACCATTAAATCACAAATATTCTACTGAACATGAAACTCTAAACGGTTCCTAATTCGGCCGCCGATAAGGCCTTCAATTAGCAGTTTAAACATATAATTTCAAACAGATATTCAATCAATCAAACAGATACAATATACAATTCAATAGATAACTTATTCAGTTTCAGTTCCGATTTCAATCAGTTCATTCAGTACTTCAGTTAATCCAATTATCAGTCATTGTCAGTTCGGTTTAGCAGTAATCAGTACGTAATTCAGTAATCAGTACGAGGGTTGTTACAAAGGCATGCCCAAAAGACAGCTTTCCTCTACCACGGATAGATCAACTGGTAGACCTAACGGCAGGGCACAACCGAATTAGCTTTCTAGATGCATACAGAGGCTACCATCAAATCGCCATGCATGAACCAGACCAGGAAATCACGTCCTTTACAACTCCAAGAGGACTGTATTGCTACAAGGTCATGCCCTTTGGCCTGAAGAACGCAGGGGCGACATTCCAACAGATGGTCACCAAGATGTTTGAGCCGTTGTTAGGCAGAACAATGGAGCCTTACATCGACGACATGGTGGTCAAGAGCAAGGATGAGAACGACCATCTCAAGGACCTAGGTGAAATGTTTGAGATCCTGAAGAAGCACAAGTTGCGCCTCAATGCATCCAAGTGTGCATTCGGAGTAGGATCTGGCAAATTCCTAAGCTTCCTAGTAACCAACCGGGGAATAGAGGCAGACCCCTTTCAGATCAAGGCAATTCAGGATCTGGAGAGACCAAACTCGATAAATGAAGTACAGCACCTCACAGGCATGGCGGCTGCGCTCAATCGGTTCATAAGTCAGTCGTCAGACAGACTACGACCATTTTTCCATGCTTTAAAAGCCAAGTTTGAGTGGGATGAAGAATGCGACCGTGCTCTGGAAAGTTTGAAAGAATACATGTCCTCTCCACCACTGCTTGTCACCCCAATACCTGGAGAAGAACTCTTCCTGTACCTAGCAGTCTCTCAGCACGCAATTAGCGCAGTGTTGGTCCGTGTGGAAGGAATCCAACATCTGCCCATCTTTTACGTCAGCAAGACATTGCTGGGCGCCGAAAGAAGGTACTTACCACTAGAAAAACTGGCCTTGGCCTTAATGATGGCCTCAAGGAAGTTGACACACTACTTTCACGCCCACACCATAGTCGTCCTCACAGCTTTCCCATTAAAAGCTTTGTTTTAAAGGGCGAACTTCTCTGGGCGAATTTTGAAGTGGGCAGTAGAGTTGGGACAATATGACATCAAGTTCCAGCACAGAACCGCGATAAAGGCTCAAGCTTTGGCAGACTTTGTCACAGAATTCACCCCAGGAAGTCATCATATCTACCCAATCGACCTGACTAAAATAACCGAATTAGAGATGGAAGTTGACGTCGGAATAACGCAACCCCTGGTGCAGGTTACTCAGTCAGGTCCCAAGGCAGACTAGAGTGAAGTAGGGGAGGAAGCATAAAACCATACCACACCAAGTCAAGACTCACCAACAAATAAAGACTCGGTACAATCAGATTGCGAGGGGCACATAGTAGGCATAAATCATAAAGAAGACACCAGCAACATGGAAGAACCCAAGGCTTCATCTGATCCCTCCACTTGCTGGAAATTGTTCGTCAGAGAGATGTGAAAGCTCTTTGTGGATGGAGCATCCAACCGGCATGGAGTAGGACTCGGCATAGTCCTCATCTCTCCAGACGGCCTAGTAGTAGAGCAAGCAGTCAACCTTGGCTTCCCAGCATCAAACAACGAAGCGGAGTATGAAGCGCTTCTTGCAGGCCTCAAATCAGCATTCTACATGAAGGCCACTGAGCTAATGGTTTACAGCGACTCACAGCTGGTGGTAAACCAAATATCAGACGACTATGAGGCGAAGGACAACAGGATGGCTAAGTACCAAGAGTTGGTCAGAGCAGAGATCAAGAAATTTGAAGTAGTGCGGATAGAACAAATCGGCAGGGAAGAAAACAGCAGAGCAGATGAATTAGCAGGTTTTGCTTCAATGGCAGATACTTCCATCCCTCATCCATTACTGATCGACTACCTACCTAGACCAAGCATTGAAGACCCCGAAGCAGAAGAGGTATGTTGCGCCGAGCTAGGCCCTTCTTGGATGGATCCCATCATACTGTTCCTGAAAGATGGCACCTTACCAGAAGAAAAGAAAGAGGCCAACAGAATAAGAGCGAAGTCGTAGCGATTTTGGCTCTCCCCATCATTGGCATGATACAAAAAATCATTCTCAGGGTCCTATCTAAAGTGTGTTCACCTCAGCAAAGTAGAAGCATTCTTATTCGAGATACACGAGAGTGTATGCGGAAGCCATCAAGGAGGAAGATCATTAGCATACAGGGCAATCTCGCAAGGATATTGGTGGCCATACATGCAAGCAGATTCAGAGAAGTATGTCAAAAAATGCGAAAAATGCCAAAAGTTTGCACACCAAATACACCAACCTGCCAGAGAACTACTACCATTAACAAGCCCATGGCCCTTCGCAATGTGGGGCCTTGACATAGTAGGGCCACTTCCAACAGCACCATGCAATAGGAAGTTCTTTCTGGCGGCAACCGACTACTTCACAGAGTTGGTTGAAGCAGAAGCCTTGGCTTCAATCAAGGAAAAAGATGTGAAGAAGTTTGTCTGGCAGAATATCATCACTCAATTTGGCATACCAAAGGCACTAATATCAGACAACGGCACGCAGTTCGACGATAGGATCTTTAGAGGCTTTTGTGAAGAATACAAGATAGAGTTCTACAATTCTACACCGGCATATCCCCAAGCGAATGGTCAAGCAGAGGCATCAAATAAAGTCGTCTTGGATGGATTGAAGAAAAGGTTAGAAAAAGCAAAAGGCAAGTGGGCGGACGAACTCCCTCATGTTTTATGGGTTTACCGCACCACACTTCGATGATCGACAGGAGAAACACCATTCTCCCTAGCTTATGGCATGGAGGCAGTAATCCCACTGGAAGTTGGCCTCCCCACAATTCGAAGCGAAAACTTTGATCCAGACTTAAATGGCGAAGCCATAGCATTGGAGCTTGACCTTGCGGAAGAAAGAAGAGACATAGCATTGGTTCACATCGCCTCCTACCAACAAGAATTGTCCAGAAAGTATAACAAAACGGTGCATCCAAGGCAATTCAAGATCGGAGATTGGGTGCTGCGCAAAGTGATGGGAAACACCTTGGTTCCGGGAGATGGCAAGTTAGGGCCTAATTGGGAAGGACCTTACAACGTGGTCGAATTAACCGGCAAAGGGGCATACCACTTAGAAGATGAGGACGGCAAAGTAATTCCCAGGCCGTGGAACACTGCCAATCTCAAGTTATTTTATTTTTAGCTTTTTTCTTTCAAGCATGTGTAATTTTTTCTTTTCTCAATAAAACAAGTCAATTCTTTTCAGCATAGTTGTTTTTTTGTAAAAGATAGTTTTAGTGGGTCAAGAGCATTATAAACATTTTATTCTAGGTTGGCTGGAAAAACTAACTTAGAGGTTGGCCGGATTAAACCAACACCCTTCCTAAGCCCAGGATAAGGATTTAGGCTGCAGGACGTTTGGTCGGAATAACCAAACATTTTATTCTAGGTTGGCAGGAAAAACCAACTTAGAGGTTGGCTGGATTAAATCGACACAATTCCTAAGCCCAGGATAAGGATCCAGGCTGCAGGACGTTTGGTCGGAATAACCAAACATTTTATTCTAGGTTGGCTGGAAAAACCAACTTAGAGATTGGCTGGATTAAACCAACACCTTTCCTAAGCCCAGGATAAGGATCCAGGCTGCAGGACGTTTAGTCAGAATAACCAAACATTTTATTCTAGGTTGGCAGGAAAAACCAACTTAGAGGTTGGCTGGATTAAACCAACTGTTAGTACTCTTCAGCCGAAGTAAGGGTATAGGCTGAAGAATGGTTGGCTGGATTCAACCAACTGTTAGTACTCTTCAACCGAAGTAAGGGTATAGACTGAAGAATGGTTGGCTGGATTAAACCAACTCTTAGTACTCTTCAGCCGTAGTAAGGTATATCGGCTAAAGAGTGGTTGACAACTAATTATATGGCTAGAGTAAGACCGAGATTGTTACCTCGACAAGAAAGTATTAGACTAAATCCAAAATAAAAGCATGGCAGTAGACTGAACTGAAAGTACAAAGATTCTTCAAAAAAATTCATTGAAAACTCATTACAAGTGCAAGCATACAGGTCAGACCGGAGTAAGTGTTGAATACAAAAGAAGATTTTCATTGATCAAATAAAAAGCAAAATACAAAGGAGGGGTCCCCAGCCCGATTACAAGTCCAGAAAAAACTGATCAAACAAGCAACAAAGAAAAGAAAATGTAAAATCAGCTAAACAGATCGTCTATTTCGGCATCAAGACTAGCATCCACATCAACCCGAAGCCCGGTCTCAGACGGGAGCACAGTCTCGGCCTGGAGCTCGGTTTCAGCTGGTTGCTCAATGGTCAGATCTTCTACCGTAGGCTCCGCCCGAGCTGATTGGTTAGCTGGAACATTGTCAACCGGGGTATCAGTTGGCTCGTTTTCTTCATCACCATCTGAATCTTCAAGGAATTGTTTTTGAAGGGTCGCAGCATACTCCGCCAGTGAGGCCGGTATGAAGTACTGAGGAGGATTGTGGACCTCGGTCTCGGGCCCACAACCGAGCTGCTCCACAGCACCTCTCCAGTCGCACTTGAAGAATAGGTCCTTTGCTGCTTCACATTGCTGAATGTAAGTACCTTCGCCATCCTTGAAACCCTTGAGCTCAGCATCATCTGCCTTCTTTTTCAGCTCGGCAATTTCAGCATTCTTCTTGCCTTCAACTTTGGCCAACTCGCGCAAGTATTTATCTTTTATTACGGCCGCAGCCTTTCATTTGTCTTCTTCTGCCGAGCTAACTAGTCCGGTCAGACGGCCGTTCTCGGACTGAAGCTCGGCTATCTGCTTCTTAGCTTGTTCCAACTCAGCAGTCTTTTCGTTTACTTCGGCCAGGGCCTGCCTTGCAGTCTTGCGCAGTTCAAGCACACGCTTATGAGCAATGTGACTCTTCTGTATAGCCTGCAAAAGAATGGAAAGACTTATGAACAAACCGAAATCAGAGTCGTGCAAATTAGAAAGACTAAACAGAAGATATTACTTACAAGAACCATGGACTTCGTGGCCGAACAGATGGCCTTTAGCTCGGTTAAATTCTTGTGGTGCTCCATATCGGCTGGGAGGCACACACTCTTGGCAAGATTAAACGCCATCATGTGATCTTTCTCCGCAACCACTGAGTTTGTGTCTTGAATATCTCGGTTTTGGAAAGAGAGTTTGGGTGCCCATTTGGAGGAGCTAGCCCGGTCGGAACGCTCCAGCTGAGGGCTCGGTGGAGGGCTTGGTGGAAGAATTGTTTCATCTTCATCGACAAGGCGCTGCTCGGTTGGGTTAGGCCGGGCGCGCTTGCTTGCGCGTGATGAAGAGGGTTGTTGAGAGGGAAGGGCCACCATGGTTTCTTGACTTGGGTTCGGTGGAGGTACCTCGGCTCTGTTTGTTTCAGTGAGAAGGGCCCTTACTTTGTTTCTTTTGGCCATCTCTTGTTCGGCAGTCAAAGGGACAAGATTGATCTGGGGCAAAGTGGGGTCCGGTTCAGGGGCGCCCTCTAGCAAAAAATCTGTTACTCTGGCTTTGCGTCGACTGGTGTATCTGTATGTCGGTTCAAAATTCAGAAGCTTGGCCCAACTTCTCTCTTCATATTGTAGTGCGGCGCGAAACGTGTTCAAATTCGAATACCTGTACAGTGACTTAAGATGGGCTGAATCTGCAAAAGAAGACAACTATTAGTTCAGTTCAGAAGAAGGAAGCCAAAATAAAGAGAAGCATGCAATAAAGCTGAAGTAATTATACTGGGGGTTCCTTTATTCCAGTTTATACTACGGCCAGGGATCTGGGCTTGGTGATCTTCAAAGTTCCCAGATACCCAGAAGAAGTCATCATCGTTTAGGTCTTTATCCGGTATGTCCTTTATTATTTTTTCTCGGCGGCGGCGTATTCTTAGGTAATAGACCCAGCCATCCTCTTTTGAGCCTATGGAGTACTGATGGAAGATTTTGGCTAGATCGAGGTTAATGCCAGCTCGGCGGTTTAGCTCGGCTATTCTATTTATTATACGGTATGAGTTAGTAGAAAGCTGGGTTGGGCATATCCTAGTTTGTCTAAGGAATTCACAGAGTAAGGGTTGGACAGGAAATCTTAGTCTGGTTTCTATTATGGACAAAAGGGTAAAGGGTACAAAGCATTCGTTTCCCCACGGAGTAATGTCTTGTTCGGCCAGTGTAAGGTGGACATCGTCAGGGATGTTATACTCCCTTCGGAATTCGGCCATGCCCCCAGGTGTTTCTACTAAAAACCTATATTTACCCATTTGTTTTAAGTTAAATAAATTATACTTGTGATTAGCTCGGTCGCGGAAGTGGGCTGAGTAGCTCGGTTGAGCGCTCAAAGGAGTGCCTGGGCAACCTAAGTCTGCAAAGTGGAAAACAAAGGTGTTAAGCACAGATCGTTGGACCGTGCTACAAATTAGAACAAGAAAAAAGAAGTCCTACTTCGGCTGTGTGAGATGCTAAAGGACTTATCTCGGTTTCAGTGAAGGGTTCGATAGCTCGGTTCGAGCAAAAGGGGTTTGTTAGCTCGGTTTGGACAAGCGTTGCGGTATCTCGGTTAGAAGGAAGGTTTTATTAGACCGGTTAAGCTTCTAGGGGCAGCTCTCTTAGTTCGGTCTAAACTAAGAATGCTAGTTTAGCCCCTAGACATAGCTCGGTCGGAACTGAGGCTACCAAGTACCCTGATGGTGGACTTAGTTCGGTTTGTTATATCGGCTAAATTGAAACGGAAACTGGTGTGATTTATGAAAACTACAAGTAGAGGGTGCCAAAGTTAGTTCGGTTGTGTAGTCTGGCTAATTCAACTACAAACTACTTTTTAGTTCGGTTATATTGTAATTTTGGATCAAACACAGTGTTCTACAGACTGCTTCATGAAGTTCATGGGGTTCTTATGAAGTTTTTCCTAGAAAACGCAAGGTAGAAAAAGCGAAAACTGTGTTTTGTAAAAACACATGAACAGTATGCTATGGTTTAAACAAAATGCGACAACAAGGAAAACAAAAGAAATCAGAGTAGCTTACCAGGTCAAGAAGCACGAATAGATGGAAACAGCACTAGGAGGCAAGAGCTTCACAGTTGCAAGATTGAAGAACACAAGAAGCACAGAAACAAAGAGAGTAGAGGAAATGAAAAAATGTAATGGTAGATTCAAAAATGAGAACGTTTTGTGTAAAGGACAAAAAGGGCGGGACTGTACAAATCTCGCGAAATACGAAGACGGCGTGACAGCTGCCTTGAGCCAATCAGCGTCTACCACGTGTCATTGGAATAAGAAGCGATTCAACTGCTGTGATTGAAGAGACGTTTTGACCGGACAAGCAGAGCCCGGTGTGGAATTAGCTCGGCTGGGTAGGCTAAAGGTGTAACTCGGCTGGAAAAGCTAAAGTGTTTCTAGCTTGGCTGGAAAAGCTAAAGGGTTTTAGCTCGGCTGTTAAAGCAGGTAATCCCTATCATGCTACGCAGATGGAATTAATGGGCAATTGAGAGGGTAATTTATATGGAATTTGGGCCGACCTGGGTAATGGGCCGTTATGGGCCGTAGAACAACGGGCTGAGTAAAAAAGGTTTCGAAGTTAGTCTGGTCCGGAAGAGACTTGAGGATTAGCTCGGTCTAAAGACGCCTTGAAGTTAGTTCGGTCTTGTAGTTAGTCCGGTCATGACGCATTGCGGTTAGACCAGTCAGAACTTTACTGTTCGGTAGCTCGGTTTAGTCACACCATGGTTTGCACATAAGAAACCGAGATAAAGAATAGTGAAAGGAAGAACCGAACTAATGATAGTTCGGCTTACTCTGCGGCTCGGCATAGTCACGATTACCTCGGTCCTATTAGAATCCTATCATGGTAAAACCATCTCACTTGGTTTAAGCAGTGAGGGGGGGTGTTGAAGGATAAGCATTATCTTTCAGGAGTATGAATCCTAGGAGGACTCTACATGGAGGAGTAAGAGTCCTACTTAGATTATGCCACACGGAACCTATAAAAGCTCACAAATATCACCTATGGAGAAACAACACAACTTTGATTTCTGAATACACAGAGTTTTGTCTACTTGTCCATTTTTCTGACATAGGCATCGGAGAGGTTTCCGGCACACACCCGCCGGCAAGCTCACGTTTGTATTTTCAGGGAATAAGACGACGACGTACGGAGAAACGCAGACTTGATTAGCAGGATTATACGAGAAGGTTTATTTCTTTCCCGTACAATTACAGAAAATAATTTATATTTTAAACAAATTTCAAATAATATATTTCTAATTTGCCCTAAAATTTATGAGCAATTTATTCATAGAAAAAAATTAAACTGAATGAATTTTGATATCATATGGAAATTTATATTTGTATGAAAAATTCTATGATACATATCTTGTCATGTATTTTTATTATGTATGTTATGTATTTTTGTAATAAATATTATATAATTTTTTAGTAGAGTTACGATAAATTATGGTTTAAAAATGAAATTACACATTTTATGATAATGCTACTCATTTTTTTATCCAAAAATTCTTTAATTAAAAAATGTATAACATTACAACAAAATACGTAACATCATTTCAGAATCACAAATTGTCGTAACTTTATTAAAAAAAATATAATATTTATCATAAAAATATGTAACATATATTACAAAAATACATAATAAGAGTTTGTTAAAATAGTTGTTAAAGTTCAATTAATTAAATTTTTTACACGAATAATTATAATTTAAATTATTTACATCACCGAAACGAGTTTGTGTCTAGTCCAAAACATGGACACAAAGGAAGCATGTTATTCAGCTGCGTTTCGAAAGATGCTCCTCTTGGGATTGCGGTGTTATTATTGAGGATATTCAATCAAGGGAGAACTACTTTATAATGGGACAGAAAACAAAAATTATAAAAATATTTGTGATACAAATGATTATGTGATGAGATAGAAATGAAAAATTATGAGAGTGCAACTTGTATCCCTTCATATTTTGGTTTTTTTTTTTTTTTTTGTTTGGCCAATTGGAAAGTAATTCCCCCCTCAATCAATGGCTAGGTGAGGTGGTGTCCCTTTTAATTGGTGCCCAAGAAGTACAAATGGGATTGATCATTGAACCACTTGTGCTTCTCTTTCAGATTTTTGTAACGATTAGATTTGGTAGCTTAGCCTTCTGTGGCCCTAACTAGTTGTCTTTTCTTTCATTTTGTGTAGTTGGTGCCTTTTGGCTTGTTCTATAAATTTTTAGGGTTTGTTTGATTTGTTTTTCAGAAAAATTTTTGAGAAAAATTCTCTATAAACAATTTTTTAAGAGTAATCAAACTAAACAAATTTTTTCAAAAAAAATCTCAAAATTTTGTTTGGTTACCTACTTTCCAAAATCACTCTTTCTTTCATACACATCAAATCAATCACTTTTTTTAAAACTTTCTCCCCAAAACAATTTTCCAAAACTATTTCTGAAAAAAGACAAACCAAACAAGTTTTCTTATTTTTTATCTCAAAAACTCTCTACAAACACAAACCAAACACACCCTAAGTGTTTTTATTCAAAAAAAAAATGTTTGTTTTACTATGTACACCCTTTACTGTATGCCCCTCTAAATTAGGTCACATATATGTGTTTAGTCAAATTCTTTACCACATTCTCATGATACTAGCCCTCAAATATAAATTAATATAAGTTACGTAACGTAGAGCCGTCTTAGCTCAGCTGGTAGAGCGCGTGGCTTTTAACCACGTGGTCGTGGGTTCGATTCCCACAGACGGCGTCCTTTTTGTGAGTTTCTTTATTTAGGCATTTGATTCTTGGTAGACCTCTTCATTTTTTAACCCCACCCATTAGGATTGGTCAATTTTTTTTTTTTTTTTACTACACATACTAATCAATATGTCAATATATATTAAAATATCGTCACTTCAACAATATAGATAATGCTAGAGATACTAATTTTTTTACTAAATAAATGACCAAATATCTCACCTGGGTACAAATTTGGAACTTATATAGCATTTTCCTTATACAAACTACAAAAATTCTAAAATTCTAAAATTATGTCACATCATCTGTACACTATTAATATATCAATTGGTGCATATATCATTATTCTTTTTTTTTATAAATGTGAAACATTTTAAATGTATATAATTTGAGTAGATATGATTCAGAAAAGATGTGTTAAAATTTATAAAACATTCATATTCGGATTATCAAATTGTCGGATCGAATTTTTTGCAAATAGATTCAAATTTTTTCGTCAGATTTAGATTAAAATTTGATCTATTGACTGCCCTAGTAGGGATTGCGGCGATAGCATGTCATAGCTGTAGAAGGCTACAAGGGTAGTGGGTCATGGCAGTAGAGGTTGCGATGCCGACGGTAACGAGTGAAGTACATTGAAATTGGGAGGTTCAGGACTACGATGGTAATTGGAAATGATGGTCCCAATCTTAGTACTCAAAGATTAGGCGTCACAACTAATTAGTAATTGAGATTACCAAATGTCAATTCTAAATTTAATAGATTAATAACGCAACGGAATAAAATATAAAAGGTATCTAAATATTTATTTTATTTAAACATATATCATAACTTTTATTTATTTATATTGTCAAGATTAGACTATGTTTACAAAAATATACAAGGCGCATTATGGTGGTGTTTGGGAACCTAGGTTCCAAATTTTTTTCTCATTTTTTTCACTAAAAGACAAAAGTTTTGCAAAATTAAAAAAAATACATCCAAACAAAATATCACATCTAACCCCATAATCATTTCATTTTTTCTCTCACAAACATCACATCCAGCCACATAAAAATCCAACTATCTTCCCAAACACTAAAAAATTTTTATCTCATAAAAACCTACATTTAATAAAATCTACATAAAAACTCACTTCCCAAACACCCACTATGTTTACTCCAAGCCCAACTCTACTACTCCCAAAACTTATGAACACGAAATTAACAACTCCTCACTGAGTCTCATCACTTGAAAGTGTATAAGAGCTATAAGCACATGGCACAATAATAAATATTATACCGAGAGCATAAGGGTATAAAAATTACCATGGATAATTATTTAGGCCAAACAATGAATAATTCGGTTCGAATAAATAAATTATTTTAAATAACATAAATATAATGCAAAAATCATATAAGTAAAATAATCACAACCACAGTACATAACAGAACATAGAGTTAATGGATGCATGGCAAACAGAGGGTCACTAAAGTGACTAATCTTAGAGCCAATGGTTATGTATGTCCCTCAAGACATGTGACATCTGTGGTGGTACTTACAAAATAATTGCTCAAAATATCAATTATCAAATTGTCCTCCAAAAACATATTTAATAAACAATTATATCTGTGGGTTTTCATTTTCAAATAAATAAGGTTCATTAAACAAATAACATATTTGAAATGTTACTATAATTTATAAGACATGATTTACATAAAACAGTTTATGATTACCTAAAGTATAATACAACTCATCTTAATAATACCTCTTAATTTTTACTTCTTCTGAAATTTAGAAATATTGACCGAACTTAATTTATCTTATAGTTTATAATATAACTTAAGGCCTCGTTTGCTATATGCCTGTTTTAACTTAAAAGTGAAAAAGTTATTAAAAAAATTAAAAAGTTTACAACTTATATACTAAAGAGTCAAAGATTCCCTTCTCTTACTTTTTGTACATTTTTCGCAAAAAACCAATAAGTCATTCTAAATATACTAGTTTTTTTACTCATATTTTAGCTAAAAAATTAAAAAGTTACTAAAATAACATATTTTCAAACAAGGCCTAAGAAGTTAATATACTTTATGAAACTTTACCTCTATGAGACTTCTCTCTTTGTGACTTCTTTCTTTTTTTTAATTTTTTTTGCCTTAGTTTGCTAACCATACACTCCTACTCCGTTATATTAGGGGGTGAGTAGCAGATATACCGATCCGTTCAAACTAACCGAATTGAACCGATCCGTCGCATTTTGGACGGATACGTGATGACGAGTGGACAGGTGCAGATTGATTTTTTCCAATCCACCTTGTTTTGGATGGATAACAAATTTGAGATTCCTTTAGCCGTAACTAAATCGCCAAACTGCGAGCACTCCTAGTAATTTATAAGATTTTATGTTTTCAATTTGTTTTGATATTTTGTTTGTATTTTCAATTGAAAACGACTTTAAATATTCTGTTGAATAATATTTTTTTGAAAAAAAGTTTTCAACTTGAATATATTTTTTAAATTGAAAAAAATAAATGTATTATTTATCTATATTTTTTAGTTTTTAAATCTAATTCTAAAAATACTAAATAAAAAAGATGATATATGTTAGTTGGTTTTTGTTTTCAAAAACAGATATAAATGTAACAATACAGAGACATACAATCTCTACTATTGCTCTGTTTATGATTTTGGTAGTTTGAATTATTTTTATATTTTAAAAACCACAAATTGTAATACTTTATATAATAATTTATGTGGATGAAGCATACTGTAATTGTAATATGTAGATGAGGCATGCAGTGATTGTAATATTCTAAAATTTCAAACTTTCTTTCTTTGGATGAAACATGTAGTGATTGCAATACTTTTTTAAGTTATTGATTATAATATTTTTTTTTTTTTTGATAAAGGAAGTGCACAAGTTGAATTATGTTGAAAATTTATAAAATTTTAAACCGCCAAACTGATTCGCATCCATCCGTCAATCCACCAATCTACTCAATCGACATCCGTCGGATTGGTGGACGGATGCGGATTAATTTTCTCCAATATACTAATCTGGCAGACGGATGACAAATTAGAGATTCCGTGACCGCAATCGACCCACGCCCCGCCTTACTTTATATACCAGAGGAGTTACGTAATCATGACACATACACATGGCTCGTCATAACCTTCCGTCACATTCCCTGTTTCTAGACTCTTTTGTCTTAGATGCTTATCCCCCAAGCAAGTAGATTTAAAAAAAAGGGTTTGGTTATGGTGTGCAACTTACACCTTACACCTTATTCTTTACACTTACACCTTATACTTACACCTTTTATACCTTACACCTTACACCTTACACCTTTTGTGTAAGTGGCACATGATATGCAACTTACACCTTACATTTACACCTTACACTTACACCTTACACTTACACTTACACCTTACACTTACACCTTTTGTGTAAGTGGCACATGGTGTGCAACCCACTTACACCTTTTGTGGGTTGCACACCTAAGAAAACTCCTAAAAAAAAATGTATTCCTATCTGTTCACTTGGACTATTGAAATTATTTATTTGATAGATTAGTCTGGGCCATTTAATTTTGACGGATTAGGTGAATGTTTGTGTTGAGCAACTCTAATCATATTATTCATTTTTCACTAGTTAAAATATAAAAATATATATATTCTTTATTTTGCCCAATTTTTATTTTATTTTATCTATATATTCTAATACTACTCTTTATTTTACTTGTTTATATACACAAATTATTTAAAGAACCTCCGAAGGCTCTTCACATATAACTAACCTTGAAGATTTTGTTAAAATAATTATTGTAATAACTAATGAGTTGGAATGCATAAAATATAACAATGATGGCTATAATAGCTAATAAACATTGTTTAAAGAATTCTTAGAAGATGCTCTTATGATATAAAGTCATTAACTAAAATAAAAATTATAAGAGTAAACTATAAATAAGTTTTAATAGTTGGATTTAATTCTCATCAAGTCTTATTGGATATAAGTCCTAGTAAAATTATCGCTAAAAATAAATTTTTGTGACATTTTTTTTGCATATATCGTTAAAAAGTTGACAATTTGCGATTTTTTTTTGTCACAATCAGTGATTTTTTTTTTTTTGCATAGATCGCTAAAACTTATAATTTGTAACTTTTGTTGTGATGAATTTTTCAAACTATCGTTGAAAGTTAAAAATTAGTGACATTTTTTTGTGATGATTTTTATAAACTATCTTTAAAATTTATAATTAATGATATTTTTTGTAACAAAATTTTTAAACTGTCATTGAAAATTAACAATTAGTGACTTTTTTAAAAAGTGTTTGATAAAAAAATGCCATTAATTTTCATAGAACCTATTAGAAAATAAATTCACCTATTAAGTTTCTCGCATTATAATTTTTATCTCATTTAACTAGCAAAAAGTAAATAGTAATAATTCCCACATTATAATTTTTATCTCATTTAATTAATCTTATTTAACTAGCAAAAAATAAATAGTAATATTGCTCATAGTCAAAGTGCCTAGGGTTGTAAATTTAGCTTGGCTTGGCTTGGCCCACTTGGACCCGTGCCCAGGCCCGGGCCAGCCCATGTCGGGCCTCGTGGGCTCTCGCCAAAATTCGAGCCAGGTCAGGCCGGCCTACGGGCCAGAAAATTAGGCCCAGGGATATTTGGGTCTCGGACGGGCCGGTGAGCTTGGGCCTGGGCTCAGGCTTGGGGTGGGCCTAAACAAAGTTTTTCGTTTTTTTTTTTTTAAAAATTCTATCAAAATTTTATTATTTTCCTCTAAAAAAGATACTAGGCCTCAGGCGAATCGGGCCACTGATTGGGTCTTGAGTGGGCCTTAAGCTAGCCCACGGGTAGGGTCGGGCTTCAAAATGATAGCCTAGGCCCAAGGTTTTGGGCTGGGCTCAAGTCTAGGCCTAAACAAGCCTAAATGAGTCGGGCCCACTTCGGGTTACAGGCGATTTTTACACTCTTACAAAGAGAAATCATTCCAATATTTTCCAAGATAATTGACATTTAGGGGGTTTTTGACAAAGACCTTTTTTTTTTTTTGGGGGGGGGGGGTGCTAAAATTCACAAAACAAAATAAGTTTAAATAATTAATAAGATAAAATATCACATCAAATCTATAATCATTTTTTTGTTTATCTCACAAACATTACATCCAATTACAAAAAAATTCTAATCATTATCTCAAATACAAAAATTTTAACCTATTAAAATAATCAAAAATTAAAATAACTTGTTAAAATAGTAACTTTTCAAACACCCACATAGACAAACAACTATAGATAATTATAATTTCGTTCATAACGGACTAAGAGAAAGCTTAAAGTTAACCATTTATTTAAAAGAACATTTTTTTAACAATTTATTTAAATCTTGTTTACCTTATAATTAAAAGCATATTTTAAAATTTTTATTTTATTTTATAAGCATCACTTATTTTTAATTTTTATTTTATTTTATAAGCATCACTTTAAAATATCTCCAATGGAGATACTAATTATTTTTAGTGTCATAAGTTAACAAAAGAAGAAAATCATTTTATTTTAGTTCAAATAGACATGTTAAGACTAGTTAAACATGCCATATGTTAAAAAAATGTTACAGAGCCTAAATGATCAAAATTTTTACTATTTAAAAATTTTGCTAAAAACAAACCAAAATAAACACTATTAACAAATAAACCAAAATTTTGCTAAAAATTTTGATAAATTATTTGGGGCTCTAGCATTACTCATCTACATTGAAACTTCCATTGGCCAACCAAATTAACAAATTTTTAACCAACTAACACAGTTACACTAGTATACAAATAAACACTATTTATGTTATATTTTTCACCTAATATTATTGCACTAGTAAGCTATACTCTATCTAGGAATAACTAAAAAAGTAACTAAAATAGTTTTGAAAAAAAAAATCCCAAACATATCAATTATTTTAAGATTTAAAAAAAAAAAACTATTATACACCAGCAAATAGTTGATCATATCTTTTCAATTTAAGTAAATAAAAATAAATGATAAAAAAATTAATATTATAATATATGTGTTGTTAAGTAGTAAAAATTTTCTTTTTTATATTCACGGTCAAAAATTCAAGTCTTGTACATTTTTTATTTTTTATATTTTAAATAAAGAAATAAGGGACATTTCACATAAGATGTTTTAAATAGAGAAACGAAACATACCTGGCACAAGCATAAGCGAACATATACTTCCACACAAGTTCAATAATAAAACAAAACTAGAATTAGGATAATCTAACATGATATACTGTAGACATCCTATTTTTGATTGCCCGCAAGGCTCGAATGCTTTGCCCGGTACACTTGATGATAAAAGTGGTATTATGCGTGGTTCATGATCTCAACGAATGGGCTATGTTTAAGCTCCGAAACAATCTCAAACCTTCCATATTCCCACTATTTGTATCCCATAAATCTATTTTTACACATTGTGTCAACCTATGCTGAGTCTGAAGCAGAAAAACAGGGGATCACATTGAAGCCCGGCCGTGCCTCATTGAGAGCCCACCGTGGCTATTGATGGTCGGCCGTGCCTTGGTAGCGAGAAACACTGTTCTGGACGAGAGTCCGCCAGCTGTCCATTTTTTAAGATATTTATGACCCCTCTTGCTTAAATTCTATAAAAATGAAATTGTATCTCTGTTTTGAGTGTTGAAGAATTTCTAAAAAGTTTATACACCTTCTTGAGAACTCTTTCTTCTTTTGCAAGCTTCCTTTGAGCAAGCTTACCACCTTGAACCTATATCTATACACCATATACACCTTCATACCTTAGTCTTGAAACCTTAGTTGAGTCTTGAGCATCACAATTCAAACTTGAGAGTGTGTTTGAACTTAGTTTGTTTCACAAACAAAGAGCTACCTTTTTCAAGAGGTATAAGCTTACTATTTTCTCTGTTACTTTCATTTCTATCATTTTCTATCAAGATCTTGTATTTTTGTATTGTTTTGATTCTCTTTCAAGTGCCTAAGCTTGGGTTTGGAAAGCTACCAAAGGGTAAAGAGAGTTAACACTTTTTCTTACACCTTCACCTATAGCTTAAACTCTTGTTTTTACACCCATTTTCTTTGCTTTCTAAATTGGTTTTTAGAGTTTAAAAGAGGTGAAAAATCATGCTTTGAGGTTTAAAAGGTGGAGGGGTTAGCAACCCCTCCTTGTTCTTACTTACTAGCCTTGTTTTCTTTCTTTGTTGTTTAGCTTTTTGGGCCCTTTTCATGCACTTTGAGCCACTATTTTTCACCCATTAGAGGGCTATTTTAGGGCTGTCCTAGGTTGTTTAATTAGTTCATACTTTGATTAGTTTGCTTGTTGTCTCATAAGTTTGCATATATAGCTTGTTTCATGTTATTCTAAGCTTATCTTTAATTAATTTCCATGTGAAGAACCTTATTTTAATAATCAATTTACCACCCATTTATTTCATTTAAGAGTTGTTTCAACCAATTGATAGTTATTCAAAACATGAGCTAGAAATTTATGCTTAATGGCTTAATTTCTACAGAGGTTCATTGTAAACGGCATAGTCTTTTTTTTCATGTTGAGAATCACTTCCTGTTTGACGCACTTCTCATTTAGTGGACGTAATCATCACCTTGGATTTAGTAGATTAAAGGATGGCAAAGACTAATGAATTTGGATTAAAATGAACCAACCCACATAAAGAAAATGAAGTATATTGCTTGGATTCGGCCGGACGCTATGTCGAGTCTATTGTGTCAAGGGTTGTCTTACATCAATTCATGATGTTTCGATGAGCCTTAAAACGTCCCTACCTTTCTCTTTGAGCTTACTCCATGATAGAAGGGAGCGGTGGTTGTTGTTCATTGCATTTATTGATCTTTGTCCAAATTGTGTCTGAAATCATCAAGCAATCAACTTGCTCATTGATGGTTTTGGAAACGATTCCAACCTTCTCTTGAGGCTTTTCCATGATAGATAAGTGTGAGAGGGACAAATAGAGTTCAGAATAATTCTGTCTACACTGTTTTCACTTTAGATCACAAAATAGGATTTTGCATAAAATTAAGGCATGGCTGGCCTTATTTATGCCCAACCGGGCCTCATTGGGAGCTGGCCGGCCATCAATGTTTGGTCAGTAGTATGTTTTACAGAAAATAGAGGGTAGTGGTTGAAGGTGAAACAGGGTAGGCCTAGGCAGATAGAGCAGTTCTTGGACATTGTGCATGCAACCCTTGTGCATCCTTGCTTACATCAATGTTGTAAATTAATGCTCCGAATATTGTTATAATTAATTATTATTGTTGGGAATTATCATTATTGTTTAATTGTTATAGCTAGTTAACTTAGATAACTAGTTTATTTCTCATTATCATCCTTGTTGTAATAGAGTAGCTAGCTAGTTAATTCTTAATTCATTCGGTTTTGTAATAATTAATTTAATTCGGACTTTTGGACCCTCTTATGTGAGGGTCAATATGTAATAAGTTATATGTCTTCCAACCCCATGGCTTTCTCCTTTTTACTTATTTGCTTACGATGGTTAATATAAAACATTATTTTTCAAATTAGCATTCTTATGCTTTGCATCTATTGCCTTGCATGCATCAAAGGTTCAACTCATCGTACTAACCCAATATCAATGTTCAAATTCATTGTTTGAATACGTGCTTCATCACATGTCTTGACTATAATCATATACCATGCTCGTAACCGAGCCTATTAATTGCATACTTGTATGTATTGCATTAGTCATATTGCATTTATTAGGAGCATGCATATTTTCTAATTATTTTGCTTTGTTTTGGTTCGGAGTACTAGGTGAGTAATTTTGAGTTTTAGCATGATGCATTGTGTGTTTGTGTTTCCATATCAAAGCATGATTCCATAAGGCTAAGTGTTTAAATGATATACCTATTTGAATGCTGGTGGGTAAAGGCTAATTGCTTAAATTGGGACAAATTTATTAATGTACAAACTCACATTTTCAAGTGACTAGTATCAAAAACAATTTTCAAACAAACATGAAATTAAAGTGTTTTAATTTTTACAAATTAGTCTATACTTGTGTGCAATACATAGTAATGTTAGTCTAATAAATCGGAACAAGAGTGAATAATGTAAATAAAAAATCACATCATGATTAGAAGATGCCGATCTTTGATCGGGCGAGTGGGGTGCTCAATTCATGATCTTCCCCTCTTGTACCTAAATTTCCGAGCCGAGACACTTTGGTGATGACAGATAAGTGGCCTTTGGTACAAGTCATGGGTTTCCTAGGTTGCATTTGGTAAAATTTTCTAAATATGATTTGAGAATAGAGTTGTATTTTGAGTTTGTAAGTTTTGGAATTATAATTTGAGTGTGAAAAATTTGTTTGGTGAATGAGTTTTAAAAAGAGTTTTAAATTGAGTGAGAAATTTTTGATGTTAAAAACTTACGACTTATAACCAAATACACAACTCAAAATTCTATTCAAAATTCATAAATTTTTTTTTAAAAAATTCAGAAAATATTTTTTTTATAGAATATATAAAAATTAACATATGCCAAAAAAAAAAAAAAAAAAATCCACTGTTCTGGTCAACCGGCCAGACGATCGGTAGGACGTCTGGTGGGACAACCGGTTAGTCCAAAATTTCTCGCCTTGGATAGAGTTTTCAAAAGTGAGTATGAAATTAATTTTTGAAAACCGTAAACAAACACGGTGTGCAAATCAAAGCCTGAAACTAACGTTCTAAAACTCTACCAAACAGAGCCCTAAATTTTCCAAAAATATTTAAGGGGCGATTCTGAAATCTGGTAAAGCAGTCCACTTTTGACATTTGATTCAAATATCGATTTTCCAAAAGAATTGCCGGACTTGGACTCTTTTTATGTTTTCGCTGTTTCACATTACACTTGTGAAATCAGATTCAAAATCACGAGAGTTTGAATTGTAAGGCTAGTCCTATCCAAAAAGAGTACGAAAGACAAGCTACATATACTTTTTTGGGTTTGGAGTTTTAAAAATGGGTACTTACCAATTAGTCCTATTAACTAGACTTATTTACCTACAGGTCCTATTAACTAGACTTATTAACTAGACTTATTTATTTACCTACAGGTCCTAACTAATAAATTTACCACTATAAAAATAAGATATTGATAAATTTATCACTATAAATTTATTCATAAAAACAAAGAGACTGATAAATTTATCACTATAAATTTATTCATAAAAATAAAAGACTGATAAATTTATCTTTATCACTTAATAAATTTATCAATAGGACTTAATGGGTAATAAGTCTCAAAAGTAGGACCTATTGGTAGTTTACCCTTTTAAGAACAAATTTTTGAGTATTAAATTTGTACTTGTTTTGTTTTCAATAATTTTTTTAATATTTTAATTAATTTTTTACTTTTTAATTCACTTAATTAGATACATTTACAAAAATATAAATTTTTTTACAAAAATATTTAAAAAATTTATTGAATGTAACAAAATACAAATATATATTGAAATTTTATATTTTCTTTTTATATATAATGTATTTTTGAAAGATTTTTACATAAATTATATATTTTTTAAATGTATTTGAATTAAATAAATCTAAAAATTAAAAAATTTACTAAAAATTAAAAATACTAATTACAAATAAAATTATTTTTAAAATTGTCATGTCAAACCCCCTTTGAAAATGTGACCAAAAGTTAATTTTTGATTGGGCGAATTACACTAACAGTCCCTATAGTTTGAAACTTGTGTCACTTTGGTCCCTGACTTTTTAATTGTGACACATTTAACCTTGAATTTTGAATCTTGTTATAAATAAAGACAATTGAAGATATCATTGCTTAATTTCAAGGGCAAAATCATCAATTCGATAAAATATAAATTAATTTGATAAAAATAGATATCAAAAAAATATTTTATCTTTTTACGAAAAGATGTGCAGAAAAGTAGAGAGAAGATGTGATGAAAAAAAGATAAAAAGATAAAAAGATGGATTATTTAGGGGATGCCAAACCACCCCTTAGTATAAATAAATAAATAAATGAATAAATGTCCAAAAAAATTATCAATTTTACATAATTTTATCTTTGGTGTATAAAAATAATTTTTTAAAATTTTACAAATATTTTTTTAACATTTATTTTTGTCAAATTAGTTTATATTTTATCAAATTAACAATTTTGCTCTTGAAATTAAGTAATGGTATTTTCAATTGTCCTTATTTGAAACAAGATTCAAAATATAGGGTCAAATATGTCACAATTGAAAAGTCAAAGACCAAAGTGACACAGATTCCAAACTATAAGAACTATTAGTATAATTTATCCTTTTTTATTTTTATCTTATTTTAAGTCACATCACCTCCTTACTTTTTTACTTATTTTAAAAATAAAAAATAAAAAAATAAAAAAACAACTTTTAACCAATATTTCAAAACAACCCTAAATGGTGCCAAAAACCCTAATCTAATTTCCGATATCCTTTCGCTTTTCTCATCGTCGGCTCTCAACTCTCTCTTGCGGCTGAGGAACCAGATTATCTGAGGTTAGATTCAACCCTGTGTAATAAAAAGAAACATATGGTGGTGTTTGGGAAGTTCGAGATTTGGGTTTTTTTTTTATTTTTTTCACAAAAAGACAAATTTTTTGTAAAATTAAAAAAAAAACACATCTAAATAAAATATCACATCCAATTTCATAATCGTTTCACTTTTTCTTTCACAAACATCACATCTAACCATAAAAAAACACAACTATCTTTTCAAACACAATTTTTTTTCTCTAATAATATCCTACTACTAAAAAAATCTACATAAAAACTCACTTCCCAAATACCTACATAATATTCTTTTTTTTTTTTTTTTTTTTTATTAGGAAGAGATTTCAGTTCAGGCATCTATGCTTGTTTTGTCTCTGCTTTTGGGTAAAATATGTATGTTTCTGTGCTTCGTTTTGTTTGTTTAGGGTTAAATTGGACCCCTCCCTTCAACGTCTACCTTGCGGTTCCTATCAATCTCTTACTCATTTTTCTGAGAGCAATTCTGACATGGGTAGGCCCACAAGGCTATAGCCCATTATGAACAACCCAAGCCTACCATTTAGGGCCCAATACATAATTCAATTAATGAAGCCCAGCGCTGCGGAAACCCCATACAGCAATAACAACCAATGGCATCAAGACACATGGCAAGAGAAGGGCAAGCCACATCAGTAGACAAATGTAACAACCCTCGTCGCTGATTACTGATTAACCGCTGATTACTGCTAAACTGAGACTGATTATGATCGGTAATTGAACTAATTGAAATACTGGACTGACTGACCGAAATCCAGAACTGACTGACTGACTGTATCTGTTTAAATGCATTGTCTATCCGTTTGACTGCCAAATTATCTGTTTATGTTATATGCATTAAATTGCAAATTGAAGGCCTTATCGGCGGCCAAATCTGAAATCGATTAATGTTTTATGCCAATTGGAATTTATATGATTTAATGGTATATTTAATTAAAATGTTATTTGGTATGGTTAAATTAGACCAAACAATGTAATTACAAGATTTTGGCCTTAATTACAACTTTGCCATGTTAGTGGCCTACTTTAAACATCACTTGAGCTCCATTATAACATGTTGAGCCTCTAGAGATAACATTTCATCAGCCCATTCTTGAGCTCCTAGTCGATTAGAGAGAGAGAGAATTAGGAGAAATATTGATATCAACATTTCATCTTGAATTGCTTGGAGATTTGAAGAATCATAGAAGAATTGCAAACTTGAGCCTTTATATCTCAAATTGAAAGCATAAGGTAGAGGAACCATCTTCTTGAACTTACATTTAAGTTAGTTCTTACATGATTCATGTTATATTGAGGTTTAAAGCCAAGCTTTGGTTCAAAATGTTGTATTGTAGCTTCTAGCATGCATGCATGTATATAATGTTGAGTCTGGAGGTTTGATTTCATAGAAATCTTGCATGCATGTACATGTTTATGTTCGAGTCCATGATTTCACCATATTTTAAGGAGAATTGGCTCATTTGAGCAAGTGTTTGAAGCTTTGAAGTTGATTGAATTCATGGATATTGCATGTTCATTATGTTCTTGAAATTTGGTTTGAAATCATGTTTAATTGAACTACCTTTGGGCTTCGATTTCTCAAATTGATCTTTGAAACATGTTATATTATGAGTTTTGAGGTGTTTTCCAGAAAATTAGCCCAAAAGGATCGAATTTGGTACATTGAAACTTTATTTTGAGCTTGAGGTTCAAATCTGGGAATTCCAGATTTTGAACTCACGCTCGAGCGGGGTTACTGGCGCTCGAGCGTGAAATTCGTACTCCCAGTACTTTGCACTGTTTTGATGTCCGCTCGAGCGGGGTAATTTACGATCGAGCGTGACCTTGTGTCTTACGCTCGAGCGGGTGTCGAGCGCCCGTTGAGCGTGATTTTTGAGCATCCAGTACTTTTGTCATGTTTTGCAGACCGCTCGAGCGGGGGAAGTGACGCTCGAGCGGGATCCTTTGTCTGCATGTCCGCTCGAGCGGAGTAAACTATGCTCGAGCGGGACCCCTGTTTTCTGAAAATTCTGAAAATGCTTTTAGGTGCATCTTTGCATCCTCTTTCCATCCCAGGCATTCCTAAGGCATTCCTAAGGCATATTTAAGGCATCTTAAAAAGGATAGAGATGTAGAACACACCGAGGCAAATTAGGGATTAAGTTATTATCCTTCCCAACTGTATAGCTTAGTGTGTGTTCGTTCTGTAAACTGTGTAGGGTTGGTTTTCCGAGGAGACGCTCTAGCTTACTGTAGCCCAGAACTCTGTGAGTAACAATTGTGTAAAGATATGTTCAACTGTGAATATTTCTGACTGTTTAACTGAACTGCTTTCTGAACTGAAACTGTTAATTGAATGAATGTATGTCCTATATTTTGAACCGTATTGTGGCATCCTTAGCAACTACTGTTACTGACTGTTACTGTTACAGAGATCTCTGTCGGTTCCCTTGTTGGAACCACTACTGTTCACTGATTGATGGCCATCACTTACTGTTCGGTCTCTTAAGACCTACTGTTTACTGTACTGCTATGCTAAGGGATGTACCACATACCATATATGACTGAATGACTGATATACTGAATCAATGAACTGTTTTCATTACTGTAAGGACATTCATTCTTAACCCCTTTACGCATTATGTTATTCACTGGGCTTTAGCTCACTGCTCATATATATATGTAGGTGTACAGGCACCAGACTGGAGCTAGGAGCGTGGGGTAGATTTCCCTTTTTGTCAAGCCAACCACTGTGCCTCACTGCGAGGTTCCGAGCCTGTTCAAGCTCTGGCTTAGGGGTGTTTTAATTTCCCCATTTGTCTCTGTATCTGTTTGTAATACTGTATAGACTGTTACTGTACTGTTTTATAGGGATTAAGTCCCTGTACTGAATGAATACTAAATGATGTGCATACTGTTTTGTCACTGACTGTATATATATATGTGTGTGTGAAAAGTCTTTTTGCATACAGACCGTCACAGCTCATTGGACATTATTTATTTACTGTATTGGCTTCCGCTAGCTCCTGTACTCTGTTTTACTGTCTTACTATTAAGCAGGCCTTCGGTAATCTCGGATTACTGGCCGGTTACGGTGCTAAACCCATAGGGGCGGGTTTGGGTCGTGACAACAAAAATCTACAAAGTTATTGCCACGGCATATCGCCATTAAATGAGTCCCCTTACAGCATTTATTGCGACAACCCCTCTCCGTTGGGACGGTACGCCCTCACCCTGAGCAAGGTAAGCTATAGCATAGACTTTCGGCCAGGTTGACAGGTCGGAAAAGACAACGAAATGATTACCAAAGGATATAAGCATACGTCGAAGACAGGAAGAAAATTAAGCTTTTCTATCTCTAATCTATCTACACATTCCACTTCTCTCTAACTTGCTCGTCGGAGGGTTCGCTGGGGGACTCCCCGTTCCCCGTTAAACTCCTGTGCAGGTCTTCCGGTGGGCTTGGTCATTCGGACACAGGCTTGAGGAGCGTGGATCAACCCGACCCGTACCCCTTGGAACGAACCGTATCATCAAACTCTATATTTTTCACTACTTAAAATATAAAAGGGTAAATTACAAATATACTCTTTAGATTTACTTAAAATACAAATAATCTCTTGTGGTTGGGAAAATTACAAATATCTCCTGTCAAAAATTTTTATTTAACAAAATTAATTAAAAATGTGAAATTTCTAATTGTTCACTTTTACAATAATAAAATTATTTGAATTATTAATTGAAATAAAATTTTAAAGATTTATTAATAAAAAGACATATTTGTTATGAAATTAGAAATTTAAGGGTATAATATAATTTCTGGAAACACAGGATAATTTATAATTTAAGTAATTTCAGAGGGTGTGTTTGTAATTTACCCAATATAGAAAGATATATTCCTTTCTATATATTCTTTATTCTATGTACCATTTATATTTTTATATACAAATACAATTTGACAAAAAGGTTATCGATCTCTGGTTAATTTGATTTTTTGCAAATATATTTAAGTGAACAGTTTGGATTTTTTACAGGCCCTAGGAGCCCATTTGAGTGACTAAAATAGTACGACGCTAGTTACAATAGGAGTTATACTAGAGATCCCACATAATTTATTAACTTTTTTACTAAACCACACACATGTGGGTCTGTGTGAGTCCCACACCCGTGTGAAAAGTTTGATAGAAAATTTGGTAGATTATTTAAGATTTATAGTATTTTCTTTACAATAGCTAACAAATCTTTTTAAAGAGTTTTGGATATGCTCTTCATATATATATATATATTAAATTTTATTTATTTTCAAAATAATGTATGGCCAAATTTTTTTCGTAAATTTCTTAAACATGATTGTTGTTTTTTAAAGGGGGCAAATTATTATTTACCCCTTTACTATTTTCTCCATTTTAAAAAATAAACAATATATTGGCTCTTCCCCCCCACCCACCCCCGCGCGTCCAATTTGAATCTGTTTATGTAATAGATCCTTAACCATATGTTTACATGGATAAAAATTGATAGTTAAAAGCGATAACTAAAGTAATATTGAGTCATATAGTTGAAAGTAGGGGTGGGCAAGCATCGACTTGATCTACTAAAACTGAATGGCCTGAACCAATCTGCCACAAAATGAATGATTTCAATAATCCGAGCAGACGGATGCAGATGTATTTTTCTCAATCCGCCTAGGTTCGGGCGGAGGGCGGATGGCAGATGGCAGATGAAAGGCCATTCGACCCAATCCGATCCACTAACACACTAAGAAAATGCTTTTATGCTTTGTGTGTTAAAAAAAGGACCTTCTATTTAGTAATCATATTTGTTGTTCATAAAATATGAAAGTTGATCCTTTATTTTTACTATAAAGTACGAAGAATAAAATTTTTTGTACTAAAAATAGTAAACAATTAATGAAAAATAATTTAGAAAAATTCCCAAAATAGTAAAGTGCAAATTGTCAAACAAATTCGCATTCACCCCGCTAACCTGCACGGTCCGCTTAATTTGCATCCCTCTAACTAAGCGGACAGATGGGGATTATTTTTCCCAATTCACTTAAGTTTGAATAGATGATGGATGAGAGATGGCCCAACCCAATCTGATCCGTGAGCACCTCTAGTTGAAATGGTATTTTTGTCAGTAAAATCACCATTGAAAAAAAAAATAAAGAAGGAAGTGTTTAGGTGTTGCGATTTTTACTAAAAGGCTAAAGTGTACTAGACAATTGTTGAGGGGTAAAGTGTCATTTGCCCTTATACAAGCATGGTTTTTATAAAAGTGTGGTTGCTAATCATGTTTTTACTTAACCCATACCAGTATTTGAACTATTTTTCTTGTTTCATTTTTTTACAAGTTTCTAAATTAAGAATTGTTTTGAGAATAAGTTATTTTAGTAACTTTTTAATTTTTTGGCTAAATATGAGGTGAAAAAAATTAGTATGTTCGGGATATTTTTTGACTTTTTATGAAAAACGTGCAAAAAGTAGAGAGGAAATGAAATTTTTGACTTTTGGCCTTTTGACATTTTTAGGGACTTTTTGGCTATTATCCAAACTTTCAAAACTTGCCCAGTAAAAAAAAAAAAAAAAACAATTTCAAGAAAAATGTAATTATTAATCATGTTTTAACTTAGTTTAAGAATAAAATTTGTTCGTAAATTATTTTTTTAATTGTATAATTAGAAAAATATGCAAAAGTTAAAAGCCCTCCCCACTGCACAACTTTTATAGCGATCCCGGGTGTTTCCCTTTATGTACAATATTCCGGACTTAGGTTCCGTGATGATGATTGTTGTTTTTATGTTGTTTCTGTCCTTCAATACTTTGTATTTGAGCTATAAGATGTGTTGGGCAGGTTTGTTACAGGTTGGGTGTGTTCGAGAACAAATGGTTGCTGCCCAGAATTTTGGTCCTTCGTTCGAGCGAGACTTTTGTCGCTCGAGCGAGCTCTTTGTTTTTTATCCTTCGCTCGAGCCAGGGTTTGTTCGCTCAAGCGAGAGCTGAGTTTTGTATCTGGTCGCTCGAGCGAGAAGTCCTTCGCTCGAGCTTGCGTCTGCGTCTGGTTCTAGACTTGAGAGTTGCATTTCTTGGCTCGAGCGAGTGAGGTGTATGTTTTGAGTTTCTTCGCTCGAGCGAGCATTCTGTCGCTCGAGCATGCTTCTGGGTCGCAGACCTGAAGTTTGAAGTTGTTGGCTCGAGCTAGACTTTCTTCGCTCGAACAAGGGTTCTTTGTGTCTGGTCGGTCGAGCGACCAATCCTTCGCTCGAGCGAGCCTGTGTTATATCAACAGACAGCAGCGAGATTACACTTCACTTTTTCATTTCTTCTTTTGTGTAAACCCTAGATCCGAGCTCTCTCTCTCTCTACACACCTTCTCTCTAGGGTTTCATCTCCTTTTAGTGTGTTTCTACCCTAAGTTCTTTATAAGAAAGATAGAAGGTGTTGAGGGCTTCCTTTTAATCTGAAAAATCTTTGATTTGGAGAACTTTGGATTTTGGTCATCTTCTCCATTTGAGCTCTTCATTTCGAGGTAGGGATATCCTACTCCATCTTATGAGTTTTGTCTTTAAATTTTGGCATTTTGATATGTTGGGGTTATTGGGTAATTTTGGAAAAGTTAGGGTTTGTTATGTAATTTCTAAAAAGGGGGTTTTCCATGTTTGAGTCATATTTGTGTTATAGAGACTTGAAATGGAGGTTGTTTATGGATTATGGGTGAAAAGTGAGCCTTAGGGCTCTTGTTGGAAAAATGGGAAAAATGCCCTAATTATTATGATAAATTAATTTGTATAATTAATTTTGGGAAATGAGAAATTGAGTTGAGAATATTGAAATTGGAAAATTATGGGATTGAATGGTGTAGTTGGATCAATTTATCACTCACCTATGAAAATGTTGATATTATATCCATTTGATGCATTTATTTCCTGTTTAGAAATATCTGTTTTGGGCTATCGGTGGAGGATAGTCTTGATTGTTGTAGACACTGCATGTTGACTAGGGAAAAACCGAAACTAATCATATTGAATATGTCATTGAATATGACAGTTGGAATAATACATCAAATATGTGTATTGATTGATCCTTGTGTATACTAATTGCTTATATACTTGGAATATGTGTAATGCGTGGGAGGAGATAGGGGATGTACTCCACGGTTTGAGGGAAGATAGGGGATGGACTCTCAAACCAGTTTGGGAGAAGATAGGGGATGGACTCCATAGATACAACAAATATGTGTATCTTTATGAAATGTTTGTACAGCAAATATGTGTACTAAATGGAAGTGTTAATACAGCAAATATGTGTATTATGTGAAGTATTGGAAGTGTTTTAATATGAGTTGTGATCTCATAGGAATTGCAAAGTATGGAACTGATAAAATCTGAGATGTAATATCTTTTAAATTATCTGGCCAGGTTCTGAGCCACGTTTATGAAATGAATTGATAAGTAAAGGAAAGTGAAAGGTAACATGGACATGATTGTCATGGAGCTGTAATGTGATATAAATTTGTTATAAGCATTAACCATCTATCAAATGCTATTGTTTTAGTCATTACTTATATTTGGTTTAGTATATCTCTGCTAGGCTGTGGCTCACCCTATATGGGGCATCATTTTCAGGTCTAGGTGATATGCCACCTCCAAGAACATAGCTTAGAAGGTTTTGGGAGTTGAAGACTCTTTTTTTGTTGTTTTGTTATTTTTGTTGTATTACATGTAAATTCAGGCCGAGGGCTTAATATGTATTTGAGTTAGTACTCTTTTTTTGTAACCAAGTGTTGGCTTGGAAAGTTGTAAGTCCATAGGGCATTTACTTTTGTTGTCAACATGTAATACTTTTGTAATGAATGCTCTGATGAATGGAAAAGTGTTTATTTCTCTTATATCAATGCATGTCAAGAGTGTGGGGTTTTATGTATTATTTTGAGGGCGTTACAACTTTTTCCTTCAATTCTAGGGAAAATTACCCCGCACTTGAAAGTTGAAAAAATTATTACATATGGGTGGAAAAGTTTTAATTTTAATTTTTAATATTGGTAAAATTTACCACTAATTTGTAATTATTTTTCAAGTTGTACCCTGATATGAAATTCCCCAAAATTCTATGTATGCTTTTGTTTGTTTATGTTTCTTCATCTATCTTGTGTGTTGTGTACGGGCATTTTTGTTTTGACCTTTGGTTGTTGTTTATTGTTCTTTTTCATTTTAAATTTGCATGCATCTCTAATCACTTTGGAAATGTATTTGTCTATTTATGTTCTTGTTTTGTCACCAAACTTGAACGCTGTTAGAGCATCACAACAAACTAGTTAAACCATCAATTTGACTAAAATAGCTAGCCAAACTCAATAAAATTCCCTCAACCAGACTAGTCAAAAGACTAACTAAGGCCTGGTTTGGCATACAAAAAAAAATTCAAAAAATTAAAAAGTTACTAAAAAAGTTAAAAAGTTATCACTATTCACAAATTAAAAATATAAAAAAAATTAATTTCCCCAATATTTTAATACAAACAACGACTGGACAACGTTGGTACTGTCAGTACGTATTGGTCTGTCCAAATGAACAAAAGAAAAAAAATTAGATGTATATATTTATTAAGTTGGAGAATAATGTTGGGCTCGTGGGGGCCCAACACGGGTCCGTTTTTGATAATCTGAACCATTCAATGTGTAAAGCTCATCGAGCACTATATGACTATAAAAAATCACGTTGATCGAATATAGATAGCTATGTGATCAAATCATATTTTTTTCCAGCCGTTTATTTTTCACCATCCATTAATTTCATACAAAACTGTTTTGATCACATAGCTATCGATATCCAATTAAAATAATTTTACATAGGCATATAATACTTAATGAGTTCTACACATTAAACGGTTCAGATTATCGAAACGAGACCCTTGGTGGGCCCCACAGCCCAACAGTACCGGTGAAGCCTCATGCACCATTTCAACACAGCCGTACTTTCCTCTGCCGCCTGTCACTGATGATTCTGCCATGTAGGGTGTAGCGACAATAGTTTTCTTAAGTCATTTATTTATTATTATGATTATTATTATCTTATTTTATTTTTGACTTTATTAATTGTGTGGTCACATGAGAATTTAATGTGATATTTAATGAATTAAATGTGGTGATTAATTAACTTAATGTGTTATTTAATTATATATAATTAATCCAAATCTTTAAATATTTATGTTTGTTATATGTATAAAAAAAGAAAGGTGATATATATATATATTTAATCTTATATTTATATTTATATATATTATAATTATGTTGTATTATATAATATAATATAATATATTAAAATAGTTTATAAGTTAGAATAGGATTAGGTTTTAATATAATATTATAAAAAAAATAAAAGAAAAACAAACAAAAGGGTGTTATGTTATATAGTCAATTAGGTTAAATGATTAGAGGCTTTGTAAGGAAGAAAGAAAAAAAGGGGAGCCGCAGCAGAAAGCCTTGGGAAGAGAAGAAAAAAAAAAGGGCGAGACGGCTCGAGAGAGGAAGGTGATGGAAAAAATATATATATTAGGATTTTGTTTTGGCGGTTCTATTAGTTCTCCAAATATTTCATAGATCTTTAAAATAATATTGTGAGTACAAAATTCACTTTTCTTGATTTATGTTTAATTCATTGTTTTTACTTTTATGTTTATTTTATTTATTTGATGTTAGTTCGATTTTGTATTTATATAAAGATGATTGATTAATTTTAATTATTTTATTTAGTTGTGTATATAAGGTTTATGATTTTTAGTTGATTGATTGATTTTGATTATTTTAATTAGTTGTGTATGTCAAGTTTAGGATTTTTATATGGATTTATTTTATGGTTGTAATCACCCTCATGGATATATGAAATTAAAATTAATTAGGAACTCATAGATAAACTTCTTATACTCCACCATAACTCCATGGATTGTTGTTTTATTTGAGTGATGGTGAGAAAGAGTGTATAAAAAAAGTAAGGATTATGAGATTTATTTGAATGTCTTAGGCTTGGCATTATTATGTTTGCTCTCATAAGTGAGATGTTTTGTATATGTATATTGTTGCCTCATTCTCATGAGTACACGAGTGCTTTGATTTACGCGCGTACGTATATGCTAACCATCCGGGGAGTGTGAGTCAAATTGGGGACGATATCCCCGTGCAAGTTTGGCTTCGGAGCGTGTTAGATATACGGGAGGCACATGGGATATATGTGTAGGCTGGAAGTGGAGGGCCGAAGTGGTGGAGTTAAAGTACAAAGAATTTAATTATGAGTTTATTGGTATAGTGTGAATTGTATTGATTTGTACATCTTGAAAAATAGTAAACGACCTCGGTAAATTATGAAATTTGAGTAGAGGCATGTATACGTGATTCTAGACAACTTTTGTGTTTTAGCTTTTTACTAAAAGATCGATTAGAACTTATAATCGAATGATCTTGATTATTGTCGGTTTGATTCATTTTAGCTATGCAGATTTTAGGGATTGTTTTAACCTACGAAACGAGCTCATTTTTATTGGTTTTGCGTAAACTGAAATAAAACATTATTCTGCACACTTTTCGTGTTTTGAACTTTTCCGAAAGAAAATCATATTAGGGCAGTTTTTGCACGTTTTCAGTTTCAGATTTTTCGATTAAATTCCGTTTAGTTTTTCTATCAAGTTTTTCTCTCAACCTGTTCAGTTTATGTTAAATTCGTTCGCGCTGCCTTTTAGAAAATTTGATTCTGTACAACTTTCGTTCTTTGAGTTTTGGTCAATTCGAATTAGTTAAGCATGAAACGGTATATTTTTTCTTTATACTTCTTCAACAAGTTATTTATGATTAAATTATACTAACTTTATTTTTTTTTGCAGGATGGTGGGTTTTACTAATCTTTTTTATGCAGGGATGACCCACCATATTTTTATTTCTATTTTGTTTATTTTATAATCAATTTATATTTCGTTGTGTACGGACAAGAAACTAAATGCCATCGTATCTCGGGAAACTACACATTCGTCTCGGTGCGGTTGGAACTACTTGTCTTGTCCCGTAATAAGAATTAAATGTATTTTTGTCTGTGTCTGGTGGACACGTGGGTGTTAGATCTTGTACTCATACCAGTATACTTGTATACTGACCCGTTTTATCTTTTGGCAACTCGGGTGCGTTCTGTTTGAGCGCAGCCGAGTTTCTTTTGCAGGATTAGTTGGATCTACGGTGGTGACGTGTTGTAACCATAGATTTTGGGCATATCTCTGGGACTTCTTTTGTTTTCTTGAGCTTAGGGTTGATATTAGTTTATGTATTTATTTTTGTTTTTTTATGACTTTAGTATTGAGATAATTTGGCATGGTTTGTAACTAGGGCTGCAAACGAGCCGAGCCGAGCCGAGCTTTCAGATGTTTAGGCTCGGCTCGGTCAAAATGGGAAAAGCTCGAGCTCGGCTCGAGCTCGGCTCGAGCTTCAGAAATTATGTTCGAGCTCGGCTCGTGAGATAGTTTAAAAGCTCGAGCTCGGCTCGTTCAGGCTCGACAACGCAAACGAGCTCGAACAAGCTCGAAATTCCAATTCCATCTATAACTAAAAAAATGAAATCTGTGCATCCAAAATATAAAAAACTGAAATCTATGCATCCAAAAAAAAATCATGTACAATTAGTAATAAAAAACAAAAATCTATGCATCCAAAAAAAATTATGTACAATTAGAAATACAAAACTGAAATCTGTGCATCCAAAAAAAAATTATGTACAATTAGTAATAAGAAACTAAAATCTGTGCATCCAACTTCCAAGATAAAAATCTGTACAACTAGTAAGAAAAGATTTAAATCTGTGCATCCAAAAAAAAAAATAAATCTGTGCATCAAACCAAAAAAAAAAAAAAATTATACACAGCTAATAATTAAAAAAATTCTATGCATTACACAATGCATTAAATAAAACACATTACAGGAGCCTTAAATAAAACACATTACAGGAGCCTTAAAACACATTACATAGTGCATCCTTAAATAAAACACATTACACAATACATTACACAATGCATCCTTAAACAAAACATAATAACCAAAAACTAAACCACTAATTTCTTGACTTGATTCACTTGAAAACACACCAAAAAGTCTTCATTTCTTTGGAAACTTCACAGGAGCCTTCAACCTGCAATAGTAGAATTATTATATATGAATGAATCTTATGATAGTACTTAAGATATTTAGTTTATTAAAGATGAAACATACCCAAAGATATCAAACTAAGGAAGCAAAATCTCTTTGAAAGATGACTCCATAGTCTATCAAAAGAAACAATAATATATTATTTCAGTATTATGTTTCACATAAATTGATAATAAAGAAATTTGTCACTGTATTTGTATGGATCAAAATTAATAATTTAAAAAAAATACTTACATCTGATCCCTTTTTGAGTCCATGTAGTGCACGTACCCAATCAGATCCACATAGTAAGATTTGGACTGTTTCAGTTGATAATGATGCTCGATAGGGATCAATAACTCTACCACCAGCACTAAATGTGGACTCCGACATATCTAAGAAAAATAACTCGACCTGTCGTGGACCAAGTGAGATTAATTTGTCTATCTGACATATCTAAGAAAAATAACAATAATGCAACAAATAAATTAATACACTAATAAAATTGAACTATAATAATAATACATTAAGAAATTGAAAATTGAACTAGTAATATTTAAACTAGTAAGAAACTGAAAATTGAACTAGTAACCAAGACCCACTAGTAAGAAACTGTACAAGAATCTTACACATAAATGTTATCATTATTCACCAAAATAATATGAACACAGATTTGATGATAATGACTTTAATACTAAACCTACCCTGAGTTATTTCAGTTTAGTGTTGCACAGCATTTAGTTTAGAAACAGGGGACTTTTAATTATCTTAATTCAAGCAAACAATACACTTTTTAAGTAACTTTCTCATATATGCAAAGGGAACACATTTTTTTAATTAACAAGAACTGCAAAGATGTCAGATATAATTTCCCAAGCTTCCAATAGAAAAAATAACACACAAAGTATAGGAATCAATACTCCATTTAACAAATAGCAATTCACAATACTCATGCTGACAGTAATAAATTACCTACTACCATCGTATCATACAAATCTGTTTGAGTGACCAGATATTATATCAAGTTATCAACTTGTGTAACTTATCCAGGAAGAACCATGATTTTAAATTTCAATTACACTCCGTAGAGTTAAAAGAGTTAACTCATTCAAAAGTGAATCATTTCTTAAGAAACACAAACTGATATTTTATTGTTAAACTTCAAATAACTTCCACCACTTGTCCCTTTAGCAACTAAACGTTGGCCTGAAATTGAACTTTAAAATTTCTTAGATTGATATTTATTGAAAAAATTACTTTCGATCTATATATAAATAATCTAAATGACTCCAAAAATACATTTCCAATGCACTTTTGTGGATAAACAATAATTATTTGAGAGAAAGATCACAACAAAAATATATATATTTGAGCTCCTGGCAAATGAAACATCACAACACTGGTGTAGAATGCTTTCCCTAAACATCACAACACTGGTGTAGAATGCATATGATACAATATGATCGTACGAAGCCCTTAAACCACACAAACAAATCCCTTTCAACCATCCAACAAATCTGACATCTTTATTTTGAACTTAGTTTTGCTTTCCCTAATTTATATGTTGAAATAAAAGCCAATCAAAAAAAAAAAAGTCAGATCTGTGTGAAAAAAAAAAACAGGGATTCAAGAAGAGACACCATGGTTGAGATTGAGAGAGAGAGAGAGAGAGAGAGAGAGAGAGAGAGAGAAGAAGATTAACTTACCACAATGGATTCAAGAGAGAAGAATAATCTCCCAGTCTCAGATCTTCACCAGGGCAACGAAGCTATACCGGTCCGTTGTCGTCGATGTTTGAGTGTCTGAGATCTGAAGAGTTTGTGCGATTGATGGCCAGATCTGTGTTTCTTTGAATGTCTGAGGTTGGGTTACAACTTACAAAGAGTAGCAAGGAAGAGTAAATCGGCTTATGTATTCGATACAAAGAACCCTAGTTTTTTTTTTTGACTTATATACTAAGGCTCGCGAGCCTTAACGAGCCGAGCCTTATTTAGCTCGAGCTCGGCTCGTTTAACAAACGAGCCTGTAAATGAAGCTCGAGCTCGTTTATTAGCTAATTGAACCGAGCTCGAACGAGCTTTTAACGAGCCGAGCCCGAGCTGTTCATGAACAGCTCGGTTCGTTTGCAGCCCTATTTGTAACCGTACATTGTTTAAGTTTATTTTGACTATTTATTGTTACTTTAATGTTGGAGGTATTGGTTAGTTATGAAATTATGGTGAATGGTTTGGTTGGCGTTTAGTTTTTTTGTTTCACCCTAGGATTTGGATGATGGAATACTAATTGGGGTTTAGTTCTAATTTAATATTTAATTCTTCGAATTTTGGGGCGTGACAGTTTGGTATCAGAGCTCTAGGTTACCCTAGACTTGTGAGAGTTTAGGTGATCCTCGGATTGTGGAAACATGGGTTAGCTGGTTTAATTTGGTGGTTGAGTTTATTCTAAGTATTTATGAACAAATTCTTTTTGTGTGTTTAACTTGAAGGTGATGGCTAGAAGATATCTTTAATTTTTTTTAAGAACCCATTAGAGTATTTTTTGATACTGGTATCTCTCATTGTTTCATATCTAGGCAGTTTGTAGAAAGAGAACGTATTGTAACTACCTCATTGTCTAGACTTATTCGTGTTGAGACCCCTTTAGGAGGGGCAATTACTCTTTATGAGATGTGTAAGGATTTTGTGATTGACTTTACGGGTAGAGTCTTGCATGCGAACCTAATTGTGTTAGGGTTTGAGGGGTTTACAATTATTTTGAGTATGGATTGGCTGTGAAAGTACTTTGTGACTCTAGATTGTGCTAGAAAGATTGTAAATATAGACATTCCCGGTATGCCACGGCTTACCCATACTTCTAGCGATGGAGAAGAGTCGATGATGACGAGTTTTCTGTGCTCGGTAGAAATCCCTAAGCAGGATATTAGTGAGGTAGATGTGGTGCGTGAGTTTGAGGATGTCTTTCAAGAGATACTTGGACCTCCACCTCGACGGGTAGTAGAATTTCGCATTGACCTAGTGCCGGGAACTGCACCGATTTCTAAGGCGGCATATAGAATGGCGCCTAAAGAGCTTGTGGAGATGAAGAAACAGCTAGAAGAGATGCTTCAGAAAGGGTTCATTCGTTCAAGTAACTCCCCGTGGGGAACACCCGCGATCTTTGTCCCCAAGAAAGATGGCACTCTCCATATGTGTATAGATTACAGAGAGCTAAACAAGGTGACTATCAAGAACAAGTATCTACTACCTAGAATTGATGACTTGTTTGATCAATTGAAGGGAGCAGCCATTTTCTCTCAGTTTGATCTCAGAACAGGTTACCATCAGATGGGTGTGTCAAAGGAAAGTATACTACTTACTGCTTTTCGGACCCGGTATGGGTTTTACGAATTTCCTGTAATGCCTTTTGGTTTGACCAATGCTCCTGCCTACTTCATGGACTTGATAAACAGAATTTTTCAATCGTATCTAGATAAGTTTGTGATTATCTTCATAGATGATATCTTGGTGTATTCTAAGAATGAAGAGGAACATAGAGAACACTTAAGTTGTATTGCAGACTTTGAGGGAGCAACAGTTATACGCTAAGTTCAGTAACTGTCACTTTTGGGAGAAAGAAGTTCGATTTTTGGGTCATGTTGTATCTAATCAAGGGATAGCGATAGATCTTGAGAAAGTTATTGCGGTCAAAGAATGGAAGCAGCCCACGAACCCTACAGAGGTGAGAAGTTTTTTAGGACTAGCCAGTTATTACAGGAGATTTATAGGGAAGTTTTCCACTATTGCACTACCTATGACCAAGTTGACCCACAATAATGTAAAGTTCTTATGGACAGATGATTGTAAGAAAGCTTTCCAGGAGTTAAAGCAGCGGTTAACTACAGCTCCAGTGTTAACTATACCGGTACAAGGAGAAAAGTTAGTAGTGTTTACTAATGCGAGTAGAACTGGGTTGGGATGTGTGTTGATGCAGCATCAGAAAACTGTATTTTATGCTTCTCGACAATTAAAACCTCATGAGAGACGATACCCTACTCATGATTTAGAGTTGGCAGCAGTTGTTTTTGCATTGAAAGTGTGGCGACACTACTTGTTTGGGGAGCACTTTAAGTTGTACACAGATCACAAGAACCTCAAATATCTCTTTTCTCAAAAAGAGTTGAACATGAGGCAACAGAAGTGGGTTGAATTTGTCAGTAGTTATGATTTCGAGATCCTTTACCACCCGGGGAAAAGAAATGTGGTCGCAGATGCACTTAATCGACAACATGAGATGATAGCTTCTTTGATGATTCAGGAATGGAAGTCCTTAGAGTTAATTTCGATGCATGATGTTCAACCAATAAAGAGTGTTGAGAGGGCATACATTGGTAGTTTGACTGTGCAGCAGGTTTTACTGGGTAAAGTTCGTCAGATGCAGAATTTAGATAGGTTTCTCGGCAGCAAGCTCGATGACCTTGTAGTGGATTTGATCGATGATTGTCCTACTGATTGGTCTGTGGACTCAGATGGGGGATTGCGATTCAAGGGCAGGTTGTGTGTACCTAACATTATTAAATTGAGGAAAGAGATTATGGATGATACCCATAGGTCCAGATATACCATTCACCCTGGTGGGACTAAGATGTATCATGACCTGAAGAGGACGTTTTGGTGGGAATGTATGAAGAAGGATGTAGAAGAGTATGTTTCTCGATATTATGTGTGTCAACAGGTTAAGACAGAACACCAACGACCGTTTGGACTTTTGCAGCCTCTTGAGATTCTTACTTGGAAATAAGAGTACATCTCTATGGACTTCGTGGATGGATTGTCGCGGTGTAAGCGAGGCAATGAATCTATTTGGGTGATAGTGGATCGACTCACCAAGTCTGCTCATTTTATTCCTATCAGTGTTTACCGAACTGCGGATAAACTATTTAGGTAGTATATTCGGGAGGTGGTGCGACATCATGGCGCACCAGTTTCTATAGTTTCGGATCGTGATCCGTTGTTTGTGGCAAAGTTTTGGGAGAGTTTTCAGCATGCTTTGGGTGCTAGGTTAGACTTGAGCACGGTATCATCCTCAGACAGATGGACAAACTGAGCGGGTAAATCAGATCTTGAAGGATATGTTGAGAGCTTGTGTCCTCGATCTTGGTGGTAGTTGGGAAGAGCACTTGCCATTGGTGGAGTTTGCTTATAATAATAGCTATCACTCTAGTATCGAGATGGCACATTTTGAGGCTTTGTATGGGAGGCCATGTCGATCACCTGTTTGTTGGATGGAAGTAGGAGATGCACCATTGTTAGGGCCAGAGTTGGTAAGAGATACCACTGAGAAGGTGAACATTATTCGGGAACGTATTAAGACTGCACAAAGCCGTCAGAAGAGTTACGCTGATAGAAAACGTAAGGGGGTTGAGTTGAATGTTGGAGATTTTGTGTTTTTGAAGATTTCACCGATGAAGGGTATCATGTGGTTCGGAAAGAAAGGAAAGTTAACACCTAGATTTGTGGGACCATATGAGATTACTGAGAAGATTGGTAATGTGGCTTACAAATTAGCCCTACCACCTGTTTTAGCTATGATTCACAACGTGTTCCACGTATCCTTATTGCGGAAGTGTGTGCAAGATCCTTCCCAAGTAGTGTCACCAGAAGTGTTGGAAATTAGCGACGATCTAACGTATGTGGTGCGACCAGTTACTATTCTAAACCGAGATATAAAGCAGTTACGGCGCAAGAAAGTGAACTTGGTGAAAGTGCAATGGAGCGAGGATGAAAATGATATCACTTGGGAATTGGAAGAGAAAGTTCGGCATATGCATCCGGAACTTTTTGTTTAGTACTCTTTTCTATCGAATCTTGGGACGAGATTCTTTTGAGGTGTGTATATTGTAACGACCCTAATTTTCTTAAATCATTTATTTATTATTATGATTATTATTATCTTATTTTATTTTTGACTTTATTAATTGTGTGGTCACATGAAAATTTAATGTGATATTTAATGAATTAAATGTGGTGATTAATTAACTTAATGTATTATTTAATTATATATAATTAATCTAAATCTTTAAATATTTATGTTTGTTATATATATAAAAAAAAAGAGAGGTGATATATATATATATTTAATCTTATATTTATATTTATATATATTATAATTATGTTGTATTATATAATATAATATATTAAAATAGTTTATTAAGTTAGAATGGGATTAGGTTTTAATATAATATTATAAAAAAAAAAACAAAAGAAAAACAAACAAGTGGGTGTTATGTTATATAGTCAATTAGGTTAAATGATTAGAGGCTTTAGTAAGAAAGAAAGAAAGAAAAAAAGGGGAGCCGCAGCAGAAAGCCTTGGGAAGAGAAGAAGAAAAAAAAAAAAAAAGGGAGAGACGGCTCGAGAGAGGAAGGTGAAGGAAAAAAAATATATATTAGGGTTTTGTTTTTGATGGTTCTATTAGTTCTCTAAATATTTTATAGATCTTTAAAATAATATTGTGAGTATAAAATTCATTTTTTTTGATTTATGTTTAATTTATTGTTTTTATTTTTATTTTATTTATTTGATATTAGTTCGATTTTGTATTTATATAAAGATGATTGATTAATTTTAATTATTTTGTTTAGTTGTGTATGTAAGGTTTATGGTTTTTAGTTGATTGATTGATTTTGATTATTTTGATTAGTTGTGTATGTCAAGTTTAGGATTTTTATATGGATTTATTTTATGGTTGTAATCACCCTCATGGATATATGAAATTAAAATTAATTAGGAACTCATAGATAAATTCCTTATACTCCACCATGACTCCATGGATTGTTGTTTTATTTGAGTGATGGTGAGAAAGAGTGTATAAAAAAAGTAAGGATTATAAGATTTATTTGAATGCCTTAGGCTTGGCATTGTTATGTTTGTTCTCATGAGTGAGATGTTTTGTATATGTATATTGTTGCCTTGTTCTTATAAGTAGACGAGTGTTTTGATTTACGCGCGTACTATGCTAACCATCCGGGGGGTGTGAGTTAAACTCGGGACGATATTCCCGTGCAAGTTTAGCTTCGGAGCGGTGTTAAGTATACGGGAGGCACATTGGATATATATGTAGGCCGGAAGTGGAGAGCTGAAGTGGTAGAGTTAAAGTACAAAGAATTTAATTATGAATTTATTTGTATAGTGTCAATTGTATTGATTTGTACATCTTGAAAAATAGTAAACGACCTCGGTAAATTATGAAATTTGAGCAGAAGCATGTATACGTGATTCTAGACAGCTTTTGTATTTTAGCTTTTTACTAAAAGGATCGATTAGAACTTATAATCGGATGATCTTGATTATTGTCGGTTTAATTCATTTTAGCTATGCAGATTTTAGGGATTGTTTTAACCTACGAAACGAGCTCATTTTTATTGGTTTTGCGTAAACTGAAATAAAACATTATTCTGCACACTTTTCGTGTTTTGAACTTTTCCGAAAGAAAATCATATTAGGGCAGTTTTTGCACGTTTTCAGTTTCAGATTTTTCGATTGAATTCCGTTTAGTTTTTCTATCAAGTTTTTCTCTCAACCTGTTCAGTTTATGTTAAATTCGTTCGCGTTGCCTTTTAGAAAATTTGATTCTGTACAACTTTCGTTCTTTGAGTTTTGGTCAATTCGAATTAGTTAAGCATGAAACGGTATATTTTTTCTTTATACTTCTTCAACAAGTTACTTATGATTAAATTATACTAACTTTATTTTTTTTTGCAGGATGGTGGGTTTTACTAATCTTTTTTATGCAGGGATGACCCACCATATTTTTATTTCTATTTTGTTTATTTTATAATCAATTTATATTTCGTTGTGTACGGACAAGAAACTAAATGCCACCGTATCTCGGGAAGCTACACATTCGTCTCGGTGCGGTTGGAACTACTTGTTTTGTCCTGTAATAAGAATTAAATGTATTTTTGTCTGTGTTTGGTGGACACGTGGGTGTTAGATCTTGTACTCATACCAGTATACTTGTAGACTGACCCGTTTTATCTTTTGGCAACTCGGGTGCGTTCTGTTTGAGCGCAGCCGAGTTTCTTTTGCAGGATTAGTTGGATCTACGGTGGTGACGTGTTGTAACCATAGATTTTGGGCATATCTCTGGGACTTCTTTTGTTTTCTTGAGCTTAGGGTTGATATTAGTTTATGTATTTATTATTTTTTTTTATTACTTTTATATTGGGATAATTTGGCATGGTTTGTAACCGTACATTGTTTGAGTTTATTTTGACTATTTATTGTTACTTTAATGTTAGAGGTATTGATTAGTTATGAAGTTATGGTGAATAGTTTGGTTGGCGTTTTGTTTTTTTGTTTCACCTTAAGATTTGGACGATGGATATTGATTGGGATTTAGTCATAATTTAATATTTAATTGTTTGAATTTTGGAGCGTGACATAGGGTAAAAACGTAATTTTGTCATTTTATACAATATTTTAATACACATTTTTCCGTAAAAAGACAAAAAGTTATCCCAAATAATCATATTTTTTTTCCTCAATTTTTTAGTCTAAAAAATCAAAAAATACACTTATTTAGGACACCTTAAACAACCCTAAAATAGTTTTATGAATAGCAACTAGCTTGGAATCACCAGCCACTTAATTTTTTAGAAAAATGTTTTGTGCACACAAATTGTGTGCCCCTAATGCACACAATTGCCATTTTGGGTAAATTGTTTTTTTTTTTTTTTTTTTCTGCCTTGCTTTTTTTTTTTTGCCTTGAAATGGCAATTTCGGAGGATTCGGGGCATGCTCTTTCGAGCTCCCAACTGCTGCTGAATTTTTTTTTCTTAAACCATGTAGTCTTTTCTCTTCTCTTCCATATTTTCTCTCTCATAAAAGCATTAAATGAATATGTTAAAAGAACATGGCTAAAGTAAAGATCATTGTTGGAGCATACATTGTAAAAGTGACTAGCTAAGTATTTTAACTAGTATTTCAGGAGACACTCTTCTCGACAACATACAAATATTTTGGGGTTGATACATCGGACAACAGTTTATGCTTCATGAGCCTACACTTGTTCCCAAAAGTCATCCTTTTATAACAGATATGTAAGCGTATTAAAATGCTACCAGGGTACCAGACTATTTTAGTATTTTGGATTCTGTTTTATGAGTTGCTATTTTTCACTGAACAATAGAAGAAATGAAATTTCTGTAATAAATGGAAAATCCAAGGAGAGCTAAATTTTTATTTTGATTTTTGGAGGGGGTTCGCGAGGGGTTACAGCCCTTTTAATTTTTTTTTTTTAAATGTTGTTGCAAGTATTGTTGGCTGAAACTGAAAGTTCCAAGCTGAAGATGATTTTGGCCTGTAACAAACTGCTCAATTTAATTGTGATTTGTATAATTTTTTAGCAGACATGACTTGTAAATGAGGTATGTGCATGGTTCCCCTGTTTTGAAGTTCTTCTACAAAAAGGGAAGTTGAATGGCTGGGGCTGGGGCTGGGGCTGGGGTGTTTGCGATGTGCTAAAATAGCCAATAAAACAAAACACCCCATCACATCATTCTCTCTATTTTTTTTGCATGTTTTTTTGTAAAAAGCCAAATAGCCAACTAAGAGCATCTCCAACCCACTAGGTATATAATGCTTGTTGGTCAAAATGCCTAGCATGACTCACTTTTTTCAACTCCAATGCACTAGGCATATGATTAGGCATTTTTGCTCAACTCACATTCACTAGCTACATGTAGCTAGCCTTCAAGGTTAGGCAAAATGTATTTAATCATTAGGATTATTTCCCTCCATCTTTGTTGCCGATGTGGCATTCTATAAAGTTAATAATATTTGGATAAATAGCTAAAATACAGAGTATGGTTGGAGTAGAAACATGAAACAGTTGATAGACAAAATAAAATATATACTTTATAGTAATGTTTAGATAGGTAAAATGCCTATTACCGTTGGAGATACTCTAAAATAGCTTATTCCCAAATGGGGCCAATTGTGTAGTAACAAATCTGACTCTAAATTGGTGGAAACATTTTTGGAGAAAAGCGATAAGATATCTTTAGAAATTCCCTGAAGTTAACTAGGACATGGTTAGACAACCAGATTTAGGACATATATCTAGGAAATGGTGTGTGCTAATTCTATTTGATGCATTGTTTTAATTTTTTCTCTAAAGTTATTGCTCCCCCCCTACATGTTTTGTTTCATTTATTCCCCCCCCCCCAAAAAAAAATTCAAATTTCCCCTTCATTGAAGAAAAATCGGAAGAGGAGATATTGAAGCCCTGCAGCTGCACTAAAAAGTCCCCAGATTATTATATTTTTACGTACTTAACTTTTGGGCCTAGGATTATTATTTTGTGAAGAAATAGTGGTCTTGTGATTTGTATCTTGAATATTTGAAATGAAGCTGAGCTGACTACATTCAAGAATTGAAGCTGTTAGATATCACTTTCGATTTCTTTTTATTTATTTATTTTTAAAAAATGAGCCTTTTGTTCCTTTTTGTGTATGAATTATATAGTTTTTATTTGTTTTCGCTTATTAATTGTATCATTTTTATTTAGGCCTACTAAGGACCATGGAAGAGTACGTCAATGCAAAGGGGTCATTCTCAAAACCCACTAGGGATACTAGAAAATCACCTAATCAGTTCCAGTTCTCTAGTACGCCATAATTAGTTGTTGAATCTTTCCTTCTGTATTTTTTTTTTCTCCATTAAATATCATGCTGACAATGTATATTACGTCAACTAGAGGTAAAGAAGATGCAGAAGAGTGCACAAAGTCAACTTCAGAAGATTGTAAAGGAGCAAGAAAAGATAACAACTGAGTTAGAAGGCCAGAGCAAATCACTGCAGGAACTTGAGAAAGAATTGAAGAAAAAGGAGATCCAAAATGAAAAGAAGAGACTCAAGCTCCAATTTGAGAATATTATGGTACTGTAATTGTACTAGTATTTCTGGAAGAATGAATGGGTTTTGATTCTAGCCTGGCTTTTCTTTTAGTTGGATCAGTTTAGTGCTTTAGTTGCTGTAGAAATGCTTTTGAATATTTCACTACTAGAAGGGGTCTGTATCTGTTTGATTGTATGCTTCAGAGTAGTCCTTTACTGGTAGAAGTCAAGATCTGTTTGCTGTTGTGTTAGGTTGTAGATGTCGTTGAAGGGGTATGCCCTTTCTTTTGTTCTCATTCTCTTCAATGCCCTTAGATGTTCTGAGCCGCACGTGCTACATTTTGTATCTTCTCTTCAATGAATTATTTGCCTACCCCCCAAAAAAAAAGAAGGTACTGTAGTATTCTTTTTCTTTTTATTGTTTCTCGCTAGATTAATAATATCAAATAGCTTAAAATAAGAGTAGAGACTGACACCCTATAAACTGTTTTCAGCAGAGGAATCAATTAACTGAATGATAGTATATCTAATTGGTAATATACCAACTCAAATATGTCCAACAAGTAATGAGCTATCTGCATGAGGCTTTTTTGCTCCCACAGTGCCTGGAACCTTATCCCCTTTTAAAGAAGTTTTTCCTGTGAAATATCTCAATCATGCATTTCTGTTTAGTTTGTACTGAAATTTATGTATTTATTTTTAGAATTGGAGGGTATACAACTTCTTTTTTTTAATTGTATTATGGACATCTGAAATTATTTGCCAACAATGATAACAAAATGATTTTGTTTTTAGAATGAGAGAGCAACCTTCGAGGAAAAGAAAAGGTTGGAGGAAGAACAAAAGGTAGTGTGCTCTGTGTTCTTACTTAAATCACTAAAAAATGACATTATGTGGCATGAATTTTAATAATTTTTTCATTGCGTAATTTGCTTTGACTTTAAATGGCAGCGAGAAGAGGAAAAGCTTTATACAAGGATTACTGAACTAGGGAAGAAACTTGATGCCAAACAAGCATTGGAGTTGGAGGTAGAGTGCATGAGAGGGGCACTACAAGGCATTGTGAGAAACATGGGTGAGGACAGGGAGAAGGATGTGGCTCAACTAGAGCTAAAACAAAAGGAACAGGAACTTGAAGATCTGAGAACTCTGAATCAAGCACTTATTAATAAGGAATCTGAAATCAATGCTGAGTTGCAAGCAGCTCAAAAAGTGTCAAGTGATGTGAGTAATATTCTTTTTTCATGGTTCTAATGTAGTCTGAGATGTTTCTAGCAAAACGAAACCAGTTTCCCTCATTTGAAATTATTTGCCAACAATGATAACAAATTGATTTTGTTTTTAGAATGCGAGAGCAACCTTGGAGGAAAAGAAAAGGTTGGAAGAAGAACAAAAGGTTGTGCACTTTGTGTTTTTACTTAAATCACTAAAATGACAATTATGTTGCATGAATTCTAATAATTTTATGGTTGCATAATTTGTTTTGACTGTATATGGCAGCGAGAAAAGGAAAAGTTTCATGCAAGGATTATTGAACTAGAGAAGAAACTTGATGCCAAACAAGCATTGGAGTTGGAGTTAGAGTCAATGAGAGGGGCACTACGAGGCATTGTGAGAAACATGGGTGAGGATAGGGAGAAGGATGCGGTTCAACTAGAGCTAAAACAAAAGGAACAAGAACTTGAAGATCTAAGATCTCTGAATCAAACACTTACTAAGGAATCTGAAAGTAATGCTGAATTGCAAGCTGCTCGAAAAGAGTTAATTGATGTAAGTAATATCCTTTTTTGATGATTCTAATGTAGTCAGAGATGTTTCTAGCAAAAGAAAACTGGAAGCCCTCTGAAATAGTTTTTAATGCTGAACTCCCAATGCTTTGTCCACTAGTCGCACACTTTTTGTCACTGATCACTGTTACATAATTGATAGAGTTAAAGAGACCTCTATAAAACAAAATTCATTTGTCCATGTACCTTACTAAACTTCTTGAAATACCCCATAAGTTCGAAATGTTAAAAATGCAATTAACCAATATATGTTTCTTTTTTTCTTTTTTATAAATTTATTTTAAGAACTAGGGTCTTTTTGCACTTTATTCCCAAACTACATGAAAGCAGGGATACTAAACACGCTTTTCAAAATTAAATTTCTTTGTTTTCAAGCTATATTGGAGTAGAACTTGGTTAATGGTCAAAGTGTAGAGAAAATGTAGTTGCTAACCACACTTTTTATTAAAAACATTATTAACAATCACATTTTCACCAGAGGTTGAATAAAATAGGAAACTAGAAAGTGTCGTTACTAAACACACTTTAAAGAAACGTGTTTAAAAACCACCCTTTACATAGTTGGGAAATAAGTTGAAAAGGTCCGCTAGTTTTTTAAAAATAACAAGCACTCTGGTTGCAAGCATACATTACTGATTTAGGACATGTGCTATCCTTGATGGCAGAATTAGACAGCCAGAAATTTATGCTCAGAGTAGTGACAAATAAACAATCAATAATGTGGTAAGAACCCTATTGACGCAAGACGATTAGGGATAGGCTGTAAGGATTGTAAAACAGACTTTCTGTGGATTTTTATGGTTGCTTAAAGCTGAAAATCAATAAGAATTTTAGGATTTCAATTAATGAATAAAATGAACTAGGTTTAGGATTAATAAACCGGGTGAAAGAGATCAAAACAGGGGCTGTTCTGGGTGCTGTGAACAGTACCCGTGAACAGTGCTTTGGGCTGTTAAAGTGCAGAAAATAAAAGAGAGAAAGAAGAAGAAGAAGATAGGTCTAGGCATCGCACCTAGATTCTATAGGCATCACACGTAGGGTTTGATTGTATCACACAAACCATAAAGAAGCTTCAAACCTCTTTAACTTTTTATAAAATATCAACTTTATCAAATTATAAGTATTGCATGACTTTATATAGAGTTAGGAGACTTCCTAAACTAACTAGAACTAAAATAGGAAACTATCAAAATATGACTTTCAAAACTAATTTAAGATTAAATAAGAAACAAAAACAAATACTAATTAAATAACTTGACTTACAAAACGACCCATGGGCAACCCCTATAGCTCATGTAGGCAAATATAAAATTACCAAAATACCCCTCGTCTAAAATCCTAGAAACATAAAAATAATTATAAAATAAAACTATAATAATATTAGAAACATGATTATGGATAGTTCCTAACGATTTCTTTTTGAAACCATTCTAATTTCCAAATATCGCTGAGTATTTGAATTTACTCTTTCTTGAGCTTCTTATATTCTGCATCATTCTGCCTTAGTTGGAAAAAAACTTGACCGTGAGTTTTGAAGTGTTGAAGTATAAGCATCCACAAGCTTTGGAATTGCATCCACGGCTTAATGTTAAAATCTTTAAGTTGTCGCCGCCTTTTCTTTATTGGAGATGGGAACAAAAATATTGAGAAATTGATCTTGTCTTTCATGATACTAAATGTGTCAGGAATGACAAAATCATTCAAAAGAACTGAAATATCTTTGAATTGATCCATATCTTGGGCTGCAAAATTTATTCCGTGCAATCTGTTCTCATTTGGCTCTGCAAGGCAGTGTTTGTAATCAATTGAATACTTCCACCCACATCATTAATTGTGGATTCCAAACTTTCATCCTCCTTTCAACCAATGTTTCATCATGTAGTTCAACATTACCATCCCTTTGGAAAATATTAGAATCTGTCGTAGAGAATTGAGGCAGCAAATTGTTAGCATGTAAAGCCATATTAGGATCAATGTCAACAACTGGTTCATGTAATTCTTCAGTCCCTACATCTTGTGTGACATTTGAGTTTTCTATTCGGACCTCATCCTCTTCTTGAATAACAAATAGATCTTCTTGGGGTGCTTTTGAATCATCAATAAGATTGTTTTTTCCCTTTATAATTTGACTGTTTACAACCTTCTGTTGGGCTGCTCATCTTTCCAAAGAATTAAGCCAAACTTGAAAACTATCTAACTGTTCCACAATTTTAAAAAGAATTTGATCTTTGGTTTTTAGAAAATATTTCCCTTCCGAGAGTTCTAGAATGTGTAGACATGTTTATGAACTTCCACTAAACAATAGGATTTTTCGTTCTGATACCAAACTAATGCAGAATGATTAGGGACAGGGCTGTAAGGACTGTAAAACAGACTTTCTGTGGGTTTTTATGGTTACTTAAAGATAAAAATCGATCAGAATTCTAGGATTTCAATTAATGAATGGGATGAACTAGGTTTAGGATTAATAAACCGGGTGAAAGAGATCAAAACAGGGGCTGTTCTGGGTGCTGTGAACAGTACCCGTGAACAGTGTTTTGTGCTGTTGAAGTGCAGAAAATTTAAGAGGGAAAGAAGGAGAAGAAGAAGATAGGTCTAGGCATCACACTTAAATTCCATAGACATCACACCTTGGGTTTGATTGCATCACACAACTCATAAAGAAGTTTCAAAGCTCTTTAACTTTTTATAAAATCTCAACTCTATCAAATTATAAGCATTACATGGTTTTATATAGGATTAGGAGACTTCCTAAACCAACTAGAACTAAAATAGAAAACTATCAAAATATAACTTCCAAAACTAATTTAAGACTAAATAAGAAACAAAAACAAAGACTAATTAAATAACTTGACTCACATGACGACCCATGGGCAACCCCTACAGCCCATGTAGGCAAATATAAAATTACCAAAATGCCCCTCGCCTAAAATCCTAGAAACATAAAAATAATTATGAAATATGATTATGTATGGTTCCTAACGATTTCTCGTTGAAACCATTCCAATTTCCAAATATCGCTGCTTCTTTGAATTTACTCTTTCTTGAGCTTCTTATATTCCACATCACCTATTCTCTTACCTTACAGGCTTTGAAGGAACAGTATTCTCGGGCTTCTATAGGTGTCAAGCTGATGGGAGATCTTGACAGTGGAGCATTCTACATTGCAGCCAAGAGAAAATATGGTGAAAAAGCTGCTAATGACGAAGCTGCAGAGCTAATGTCATTGTGGGGGGAGTACTTAAAGGATCCTAGCTGGCATCCTTTTAAATGGATCAATGTTGAAGTGAAAAGGAAAAGGTATGCTCATATTCATTTCTTCACCAATGTACGTAATTTTCAGTTTAATTTGACTGTATTTTCCTTTTCAACAATACTATGTGTTTTTGTACAATATCTTCAGAACTAGACAATTTTTATTTTTATGTTCACTCTGTGCTTCTAAGCTTGTAGACTCATTGATATTCCCACTATACCATTGCAAAGACTGCTTTTGATTAATTTTCAACTCTTCCTTCCCTTTTGTCCTATCAGTCGCCTTACAGATTGGGTTTATTTATTTGAATGGGCATAGGAAATCATTGATAAAGATGATGGAAAATTGACATATCTAAAGAATGAGTTTGGTAATGAAGTGTGCTCAGTTGTGAAGATTGCCTTGATGGAGATGAATGAATACAACCCTAGTGGTAGGTACATAGTACAAGAAATGTGGAACTACAAAGAATGAAGGAAAACCACACTTAGAGAGGGGGTGTCACACGTAGTTAAGCTGTGGAAAGTGCAAAAGCGAAGGAGATATTAAAGGTTCGTTATAAGATTGACTCTTGCATCAACATTATATAAGGTCACTATTTAATGTTGTAGATACTTTCTGTGAACCTGTTTTCGTGTTCTTTTATTTTATTTTTTATAATGGTTGCTATCATATTTTGTGGATAAGTCATAAATTTTGTATAATATATGTCATGTTATGCATTTTAATCGTGAGGATTCAAATGATAGACAAAGAACATGATTTGGACACAGTGATGTGATAATCATAAACATTTTTTTCCCTATGACTGCAATTTCTATACTATGTGACATAAGCTTGTTTTCATTCTCCTTCTGTTCCCTGGGTTATTGTAATGGAGTGGGGTAGGAAAACTTCAAAGCAAGATGAACGGAGGAATGAGCTATTGTTGGAACTGAAGGATTAGTTGTATACAAAATTTAATGTATAAGGATACTGCCCTTCCATTACATTCTAGTATTGCTTTATCCTCGTGCATTTTATTGCAACGTCATCATTTAATTGACCTTAAAATTTTGTGCATGTTGTGGAATCGAATGTGAAATTTTCTATTGTAATCTTAAGAAATGCATAAAGAAATGTTTTTTGAATGTTATATTCTCCAAGAATTGTGAGCTACTTGGTGATTATTTTAATGAGCATTAATTAATAATATGGGTAAAATTTTATGTGGGTCCCAGTGACTCAAGATATTGGATGGTTGGACATAAATTTAACAAAGAAAATTTGTGTTAAAAACCTGAATCCCCGAGCAAGGCCTAGAACGTGTAGAAACATAGTGAGCTCTGCTTATTGAGTCATTAACTGGTCTAATCATTGATTTAACCTATAGTGAATTGATAAACTAGGGGTGACACCTTCACCACCTAATTAGCAGAGTCTTTCTCACACCTCATCCATACAAGTACTGCACTTACTAGACTATCTCTACATGTGACACCCCATCCGTCTCCACACCTAATGCTATAGTCTTGCCAAACTAGTGGATTTTGGGAGAAGTCTAACTTCACACAAGGTGATTTGGACTAGAAAGTGTATTAATTGATTCTATATTCAATTTTGTCCAAGGTGTGAATCGATTCATGAGCTTTCTGATCCTCTTTGTCCAGCATATGAATTGATTATGGAATTGATTTGTGACATTTATATCTCAACCTTTGGTTTTGACCAAAGTGACTTTGATGACTACCTTGAGGGTTTCTAAGAGGACTATACTACAATGACACCAGTGAAGATTGTAATCAGCGTAAGAAGACCTTAGTTGAAATGACTTAACTTACCTTGACCTTAAAGGGTAACTGAGCATGTAAGTATCTCTTAAACATATTCATGTTGTACATGTGAATTTTTGTGTAGAGGCACGCTTGTTCAGGGAGGATTAAGGTCTAAGGGCTCAAGGTGAGTGCACTAATTCTTGAAGCAAGGTTTGCCTTTTATTATGCCGAACTATTATAAATGTATATTTTAAATTATCTTATGTTTCACATGCTTTAAAAAAACTTCAATAAAAAAAATCCATGGATACTACTTGTTTCATGTCCTATTGCAACTTGATTTTGTTCATCCATCCTCCTGAAGTCTCCATTTCGGGGACTATAAACCAAATTGGTTGTGTATCTAAATTCATGAGACAAGTTTCCCCACCACATGGCTTATTGGTGTTGTGAACCAGGTTGACACCGTCGAACGTGTATTCGTGTTCTTGTCGATGATGAATAAGAACTTGAATTACCAATATATCTTGAAAAATCATGCACTCTTTACTTTCTCATCACAAAATATTACTTTTTAGTTCTTAACAAAGTCACAAGCTTTGTTACATGTATGACCCTTTTTTTATGAAAGGAAAATCCATAGGAATGAAAACTCTAGGGTTTTTATTTGGCATGTTGGCTCACTCTATTATTGTTACTTGACCAATTTCAGGTAGTAAGAATTCTGGTGGAGTACTATGGATCTTTTTGTGCATACTAGAAGACTCCTTTTGCAAGTGAAGACCCTGTGGCATGTAGCAATCTCTTTTGGTTCATGATGTAAATAGTATGTTAATAGTTGACATGTAAATGTTGTATGTGACCTCTTTTGGTGCATATTAGGAGACTTCTTTTGCAAGTGAAGACCTTGTGGCCATGTTGTGATATGTCATTTTGTTCATGATGTAAATATATGTTTAAGAGATGAAAATGTTATGTATGTGTGTGCTTGTTATGTAATGACTCCTTTTTGTGTATCGCTCCTTAATGGATGTATATCTTGACTTGTGTTAATATGATCATTATATGTTGGGACATGAAAATGACTTTTGTGCATGTTATATGCTAAAGATTGAATAAAGGGAGGTTTGTGAGTTTTGCATTGGAGGGTTCTCATATTGTGTTTTCTAATTGTAATTCAAACATACATAGCCTAATTTGGCCAAAACAAGAGTTGTGCTTCCATGATGATACTTTTGTATTGTCTCCATGTGATATACTAGCTTGTGCCCCATTGATATTGTGTATATTTTTGACTTAGAAGAATTGTATTGGTGGGATGTCTTCAAGCTCTCAAGTATTGCTTCCGAGCCATGAAAGTTTAGAAAAGCCTTGTAAATATGAACTAGTACCACTCTTTGGTTCAATTTAACCAATGACTTGGCCTCGTTTGGGAACATGTTATTTTAGTAACTTTTTTACTTTTTAGTTAAAATATGAGGTAAAAAAAAACTAATATGTTTGGAATGACTTTTTAACTTTTTATGAAAAGATGTGCAAAAAGTAGAGAGAAAAGGGAATCTTTGACTTTTTGGTATAAGTTATAGACTTTTTGGCTTTTTTAGTAACTTTTTGATTTTTTGGCTAAAATGTTAATTTGCCAAACGAGGCCTACTTGAAATGGCATTGATTTACTTGTAGTTAGGGATGGCAAACAAGGTAGGTATGGATTGGGGAATCTTGTTTAGTGAACATCATCTCATTTTTTATTCTACCCACTAGACCTCTCCCCCGCACTCGCTCCACGCCTATGTAATATAATCCCATTCCCGATTCTACTTGTCCAATTTAACTTTGTAACTTATACTTTTAGTATTATGATTTTATAATTTTGAATGATAAATGACTTGTAACAATTTGTGTTGTTTGACATTGATTTTAGTAGAATTGTAGAATAAATAAAGAGAGAAGAAATGTGATATTGAGAAAACATAAAATAGTAGGGGGAAAAAACATACCAAAAAAAATATATATGTAGAGAGAAGAGTTAGGCTTTTTTATAGGGATTTTTTAATATTTTAGCTAAAATAGGTTGTTACCAAAACAACCTTTAATAGACTTAATGAATAATTTAAGAATTAAGTAGACAGTTTAACAATAATTAAAAGATAAAAAAGTGAAATTAATCCTAGTAACTAATAATAATTAGAAAAATCACTGTTTAGTGAAGGTTGAGAAAAAAAAATATTACAAATATTGCAACTCCATCCCAGGTTTTAACTTGCACCTGAGCACAAAATGAGTCGTAGCCATGTTTTGCTGGACCAAGGGATGCTGCTGTGACTAAGTCATAGCAGCGATTTATGGTGTCTTTGTGGAGGTTTCTTCCGAGTCTTTTTCGATAATTCAAACAGTTTATATTATAGGGTTCGTTGAATAGATCATTCATACAAAAAGTAAAATTGATTAGAAATCTATAGCTTTATAACAAAAACACATTTGTTTTTTAAAAAATAAACAATTGACATCATCTTGATCATTTTTCTCAAACAATTTGAATCTAATCATGAGGTTGTAGATTTTTGATTAACTTAATTTTTTGTATAAATGATATAATTGACGGACCTTACAATTTGAATAATTCGAATTAATATTAAAAAAGACTCAGGAAAACCCCCACTAAAACACCAAAGGATTCCCGAATCCTGTTTTGCCATAATAATTGATTTGTTGGTGTGTTTCTTCATTTTGGAGTTATGCCAAGAAGGAATGTGAATAGAATAATGCTACGGATACCAAATTTTCTACTAAATAAATGATCAAATGCCTCACATAGATATGGAGTCCGCAGTTTTGTGGACCGCAGATATTTGATCATTTGTTTGATAGAAAATTTAGGACCTATAGCATTTTTCATGTGAATAAATGAAAAAATGTTATAAGTTCTAATTTTTTTGTCAAATAAATGATTAAGGGCTTGTTTGGTTTGTGTTTCAGAAACATGTTTGTGAAAAAAAAAGTACGAAAACATGTTTGGTTTGGTTTTTTGGGAAATTTGTTTTGGAAAATTGTTTTGAGAGAGAGTTTTGGAAAAAGTGATTGATTTGATGTGTGTGTGAGAGAGGTTTGTTTGGAAAAGTTGTTTGGTTTGTGTGTTTTGGGAAATTTTTTTGGGAAAATTTGTTTGGTAGAGAAAATTTCTAAAACTTGTTTCTGAAAAAAATTTCTAAAATTTTTTTCCCAAACACAAACCAAACGAGCCCTAAATGTTTCATATGAGTGTGAACTCTACACTTTTGTGAACTCCGCACCCATATAAGATATTTAGTCATTTATTTAATAAGAAATTTGATATCTTTAATATTATCCAAATAAATAAGCTTTGATATTGCGATACAGAGATGGGTTGTTGAGATCACAAGGCAAATGGTTGGTCATTGATGAGCCCAGGCTGCCGAGGGTTTCTTGGAGAATTCAAGGTAGTGTTTGGTAGAATTTTAGAATTATGATTTGAGAATGGAGTTGTATTTTGAATTTGTGAGTTTTGGAATTATAATTTGAAAAGAGAAAATTTATTTGGTTATGAGTTTTAAGAAAAGTGTTAAATTAAGTTTTGAATTTTTGATGTGACATATGAAAAGAAAAAATTTGTTTGGTTATGAATTTTGAAAAGAGTTTTCAATACTTAATTGAAAAACTTATAACTCATAATCAAACATACAACTGAAAACTCTATTGACAATTCTATTCAAAACTCATAACCAAACTCTTTTTAAAATTCAATTTAAAAAAATTATTTGTCATTTTGGTGTAAAAAAATAATTTCTATATTTAAAAAATATCAAAAAATATATATTTTTTTCTCTCAAATAACAGGTAGTGATTGGCAATTGCAAAAAAAAAAAAAAGTTACTGTTCCAGACGATTGGTCGGACATCTGGGAGGATGTCCGGGCGGACAACCGGATAGACCAAAAATTCAAAAATTCTGCTTTACCAAACATGTACGAAAGAGAGGGAATGTACGAAAATGTGAGAGTTTTGCTTGGAAGGAGTTCCGCCAAACGTGAAAAAGAAGTGTGTTTTGAAATGTAGTAGAATTAATTTTTGAACATCCCATCTAAACAAAGGCTTCAAGAGAAAGGGTGGAATTATAATTAGAGTGTTGCACCAAACATTACGCAAGTTATGGAATGTGCAATGCTTTAACTCATTTTATACTTTATTTATATCAATATATATATATGCATGGTGATATGTTATAGTAGAGAGGTAAGGCCATCTCTAACGTTTAACTAAATTCATCACTAAATTTAAATTTGGTAAAAAAATATTACTTTTTTGGCCTCCAATGGTTTCCTTAAACTTGTATCAAATTGAGAACATCTAAAATCTTTCACTAAACTGAGGATATCTTGCACCTTTCAGCAATTTACTATGCGTAGTCATTGAGTGTAGACCCACCGGATGATCGGTTGGACATCCGGCCAGATGTCCCCTAGATGACCACCTCAAGGCATAATTTGTGAAAATTTTACATTGACCGGTCGATCACTCGATTGACTCCCGGATGACCACCTCTTAAGGGTGCGACTCGAGCGGGTTCGAAAGTTATCCAAGCTCAACCCAAGTTGTGTTGAGACCTACTCAAACCCGAATTGTAACCCGAGATTGCCTACCCAAACCCGATCTGAGTTTAAACCAAATTGACCGAGTTGTCCAAATTGTAAATAAATTTCAGTTTTTTTTTTTTTGGCAACTACATTATTAAATTATTAAAATTTGACTATATTTACATTTTTTTTATATAGAAAATCATTAATACCATCAAAATAAATAATTTATATAATGTAAGAGAGATGTCACTATAGTAGTCTTTACAATTTATGAGTGAAAATAAAAAAAATAAAAAATAAAAAGTAAGATTTTATGTTATTTGTATATATAATATATATTCAATATGATTTAATAATTTAAATTACTTTAATATCATGTAATGGCTAATAATTTATATATATATATATGTTTAAATCGGGTTTCGGATTGCTCGTGTTGTTTGACGTCTTTGCCCAAACCCGTCCTTGCCCAAGCCCGTCCAAATTTAATTCGAACTTCTGAATTTTTGCCTAAGCCCGTACTGAATTTAAAAATATCTTGTCCGAGCCTTAAAAAAAATCGGCTGGGTTCGGATTGCTTGGGTTGAGCCTGCCCAAGTTGCACCCCTACCACCTCTGCATCTTTTTTTGACCCGCCTTCTTTGTTGGTTCAAAAAATCATGATTTTGAGCAACCTCCAATGAGGCACTTTGATTTAAAGAGGACTTTCACAAACAATAGAAACTAGATTCTCTAATACAAAAAAGCAATTTGATCAATACATATATGCGAATCAGATAATTTACTCAGCAAATCCAAAAGAAAGCCTTGTTTGATCAATAATGTGGGGTTTTCCAAAACAGAGTTTTTCGATAGAATAATGCTTGGGACCCCCTTTTGGGGGTCACCCCCTCACCCCCTTTGCCACGTGGCAGGGGGTGATTGGAGGAGCAGGAAAAAAAAGAAAAAGAAAAAGAAAAAGTAACCAATGAGAGAGAGAGGGGGTCAAAGGGGGTGGGGGGAAAAGGGGGGATGAATCATTGTTGTTTTCGATGATATTGGCAATGGACTTTATTTAGAAACACACCTAATTGAATATGAGAAAATATGATGAGGGTTCTTGAAGATTCCTCGATTCTTGACTTTAAGTCCCTTCTATTGAAGGATTGTGATAAAGGAAATTTTAGAACTGCACTTGTGAAGGTTGAAGAAATGGTTCTGTGGGGCCAAGATTTGCCTTTGAATGCATTCTCAATCAAGGAGCTACTTAGTATCATGATAAGGAATAATTTAAGAATTTCAATCTCGGGTTACCGTAATTTGGTTTGCCTTATGTGCATGATGTGTAGAGTCTCTTCTGCACCAAGTGTGAAAGAGCTTTTGCTTAAAGAAAGCAATCCTCCCCGTCTCATCATTTATAACATTTTGATTTTCTATCTCTTCCAAACTAGAAACAATTTGTTTGTGGATGCACTTCTAGATGAATTTCAGGAGAAGGGTTTGCAAGTTGATGGAGTGACTTATGATTTTCTCGTATATGGGTATTCTTAGTGCAAAGAGGTTTCAGGTTCCCTACATTATCTCACTACTATGATGTCTATGGAACATAAGCCAAGTAATCGCTGTATGGGAATCATAATAAGCTGCCTCTATGATAATGGGGAGCTTGGAAAAGCAATGGAGTTGAGCCAAGAAATGGGATCAAGAGGTTGGATTCATGGTTTAATCATTTAAAATGCCATTGTTGAAGGCTTTCTTGCTCAAGGTAAACTTCAGGAAGTAGTGAGATTTTGGACGGGGATGGTACAAAAAGGTCTAAGCTGGATTACAATTATCGGTGGACCGGCCGGACATTTGGTTGATCGTCTCGCCGGTCGACCTATGTTTTGATGACAATATCATTGGAATGTCTGATATCAGATAGAGGAATTCATATTTTTTTTACTCTGATTTGATGAAATATTTGGTAAACCGTTAAAGATGCCCTAAGGTGATACAGTGTGTTAGTGCACGGTGAAAACAGCGACTGATACACGAGTAAGGAATACAACAAGTTTTTCGTGGAAAGGATAAGATAGTATGCACTGTGTTGATAGTGTTTTTCTTTTGATGGGATAATGGGAATGTAGAGTTGAGCGCAAGCAATAGAGTGGAATGTGTAGTTATGAGTTATATATATTTCATCATTATAATTTTTTATTATTAGTTAATTGTTTCTTAGAGAGTGTTTGGGTTTACTTATTTTTCTTATTTTTTAACTTTTTAAGAAAAAATTTACATAAAAATAATGTAATAGCTTATAACAAATAAGTAAATAAGTTGCATATTTAGCAACTTTCCAAACACCTGCTCACTCTCCATATATGAGTCTAGGCATTTTTTCTGAACTACATAAGTTTTTTGTAATTTTTATTTTTTTGTGATTATTTTTATTTTATTTGTTCTCAATGTTTGGTTGTATTTATTCCCAAACACCCTCTCTTATTTGATTTTAAAAAATTTGTTTTAGAAAAGTCAATTTTATGAAAAAAAAAATATATATATATCTAAAATAATTATTATTTTTATATAATTTTATTTCTTTTAGAAGGAAAAAATAACATATAAAAATACAAAATATAAGTAGAAAATCAACCCAAATGTTATTTTGCATTTGCATTTACATTTCATTTTCACAATTTTTTTCTTCAGTTTTCTCAGCAAGCAAACGGAGACCGCTTGGGTGCTTTTATGTTCACTGTAGGGTTTTCGAATCAATGTCTAAGGGAAACGATGATGCAATTGATCCTGTCCCTAGAAATTTGCCTGACTTTTTGTCTAGTACGCAATGCAATTGATTGATTAGTTTGTTGAATATATGTGTTTTGTTGTTTTTGGTTTTGTTTGCTGACAATATGAATGTTGTGGTAATGCAGAGGTGAGGAAGATGAAGCATAGTGGACTCAGTGAACTTGAGAAGATTTTGAAGGAGCATGAAGAGTTAACAATGGAGTTAGAAGCTCATGTCAAATTGATTGAGCAACGTGAAAATGAATTGGAAAAAAGGGAGGCCCAAAATGAAAATATGAAAATGCTTCTCAAGTATCAGGAGGAAATGGTACTATATATATATATATATTTTTTTTCTTTATATCTTGCAATTGATTCTGGCTCAGTTTTTTGACTTTGCAAAAAATGTAGCTTATTTCATTCAAATTTATCTCATTTTCTCTATTTCTTTTTTCAAATCTCTGTCCAAATCAATGGTCATGTTGCAAAAATTGGTGAAAACTGTAAACCGATTCAATCTGATACAAGCTTTGGTTCTGGTTCTAATTTTGAAAATGGTTGAACGGTTTAAATTGGTCCGGTTTACAGTTTTAAGGTAACAGTTTTTTGATAACCAAAACAAAATTTTAGGGTAACAGTTTTGGTTCTTAATCAAACCAAACTGTAATGTATTTGTTTATTGTATTTTAGGGTAAGTTTCAATTCATATGATGTAACACTTTTAACCCATTTTTCAACCATAATTGGTTAGTCATATGAATTAAAAAATGATGATGATAGTATTGTTTCCTTATTTATCTGTGTCTTTGGCCTTAGAAAGGAGGTTAGTATAATTATGCAAAAATTGTGAGGCTATCAAAATTGTAATTGACAAGTGTAAGCCAACTCAACTATTTTGGTTGTTGGTAATTTATTTTTTATTATAAAATATGTACCATATCACCAGCTCTATATAATATTTCAAAAACCATAGAATCAAGCCAAATTGAACCAAACCAATTGTTGTGATTTGATTCAGGTCAATTTTTTTGGACCCGCTAGTTCAAATCATGACTCAAATTTAAATTTGAGTAAGGAAAACAACTAAAAATCCTAACTCACTCTGACTGAACTTCATTTTTTTACTGAAACGAAGGGAGATCTTTTGCATGCCCATAATCCCAATGTTTATATTTGCTGACATAAAAGCCTCATTATCTTACACACTCATGTTTACTTCTAGTTTGCAAAAATGCTCTTGGATATGATGAGAATTTTTTTTAAAAAAATCCGAGTAAAAGTTTGAATTTGTCATTGGAGTGGTTCATATCAAATGAACCTTTTACTCAACTGTGAGTACAGAATTAAGTTGTAATTGGAGATGGCCTTAGAACACCCCTCCCAAGTCTCAATTTGTTGAATCATTGATTAAAGATATTTGGAGTGATAACAAATTTGTTTGTTCTCAGAATAAGAAAGCAATCTTGGAGGAAAAGAAAAAATTGGCAGAAGAACAAAAGGTAAAATACATCCTGTTTTCCTGGTTTGACTTATGTCACTAAAATGACAACTATGTGCCTGAATTCTAATAATATTATGGTTGTTATGACTTGAAATGGCAGAGAAAAGAAGAAAAGTTTCATAGAAGGATGGGTGAACTACAGAAGAAACTTGATGCCAAACAAGAATTAGAGTTGGAGGTAGAGCGTATGAGAGGGGCAGTTGAAGTAATTATGAGAAAAATGAGTGACGATGGGGATTTGGAGGAGCTTAAGGACAAGATGGATGAAATTCAAAAACAACTCAACGAAAAGGAACAATATATTGAAGATCAGGATTCCCTGCTTGAAGCTCTTATTATCAAGGAACACAAGTGTAATGATGAGTTGCGAGAAGTTCGTAAAGAGTTGATTTATGTAAGTATTGAATACTGCTTGGATTCACGTGCAAAACCTGCATACCAATTTATTGTTGGTCAATTCCATTTATTCAATTGAATACCCCTTAGATTCACAGGCAATCCTCCGTCCCATGTTTGGACCTGAACTTTTGGAGCTTAGTTTTAACAGTTTCTTATCTGAAGGAATGCGACTTTAAAATTATTGATTATGGATTTTGAACACGATTTAATTGGCTAACAAGAAAATAAAATGAAGAGTATGTTGTGCATTGCTTTTGTTTTTTCTTGTTAGTACATTTTTGTTTGGAATCAAGAAACTGTCAAAGAGGTTCAGTGACTTTTCTTGCTCTCTAGGGTTTGATGAACCGCCGTGGTGGTGTAATTGGTGTCAAGAAAATGGGAGAGCTTGACAATAAGCCATTCCAAACAGCAGCCAAGAGAAAGTATGCAGTTCGTGAAGCAGAGTTGAAAGCGATAGAGTTGTGCTCCTTGTGGGAGGGTTACCTTAGGGATCCAAGTTGGCATCCTTTCAAGGTCATCCCGGTGGAAGGAGATCATGAGGTATGCAATAAGATGTTGACATTATGTTATCTGTTGGTTTTCATTTTATTTCAATTGATTATGTTTTCCTCTTTTACGTTGCCTGTGCATTTTAAAACATGCCATTTTATATGACATTTTCTTGTTGTATATATAAACTTGATGGAGCTTTGTCCATGGCTGTACTTGATCTCAATTCAGAAGGACCCATTACGGCGCCTTGCAAAAATCCTTAATTTCTCATGAAGATAAATATTTTTTTTTTGTGCATATAATGTCTGTTTTGGTGAAATATTATTTCAAAATGGAAGGAATGCACATGTTGGGTGTGTGTCTTGTATTGTGCAGAACCCATGCAGTTATTGTTGTTTTTCATGTATTTGGATTAGGTTGTAGAGTTCAGAATTTACTAGGAGTGCAAGGTGTAAGGTTTTATTATGGGACTAGGTTTATTTAGGTTTGCCTATAAATAGGGAACCTATGAGAATTCTAGGGTTGTGAGATTGAGTGGGTTTGTATAGATGTATCGGGTGCACCGGATGCGGCTTTGGGGTTTAGTTTAGCGGGGGTGCTTCCGTTCCCGTTGGTGAGATGTGGAATAAATCCCAACAACATAAACACCCACAAAAGAAAGGTCTCATAACTCACTTCACATGCCTCTTCCCCCCATCCTTCTCTTGCCTTCCCATTTTAATCAAGAAAGAATTATACAGATAGAGACATCGTCAATCTATTTAAATTCTTAACTTTATGTTGCAACGTTTGACATCTATCCCTGGCTACCAAATGAGGTGTAGTTTGTCATGTGTTTTTTATTCCATGCATATTACAACTTTTTTTTCTTGGCTCACCTAACTTGATTATCAATTATTCCTGCCATTTTAGCTCTATATTAACCTTATTGTATGGTTTATATTTAATGCGTCTGTTCAGGAAATAATAGACAAGGAGGACGATAAATTGAGAAGTCTGAAGGATGAGTTTGGCAATGAAGTCTGTGAGGCAGTGATTATAGCCTTGAAGGAGATGAACCAGTACAACCCTAGTGGCCGATACCCAGTCTTGGAACTGTGGAATTTCAGGGAAAAAAGGATAGCAACATTAAAAGAGGGAGTATCTTGGATGCTAAAATTGGATAGACGGAGGAGAAACTAAAAGCTCGTGGCATGGTTTTGTAAATTTTGCATAGGACGGTTCTGGCATGACATTTATAAGTTAATAGCCCCCCTCTCAATATAATATGTTCCCCATATATTGCGTATGGATTGATATTTGGTGATTTTCAAATGTGTATTTTTGTAAGTTTTTGCTCTTGGACTCGTTGAATGAACCTAATTTAGTTGTTTTTCTAAATTTTTTGGTTCTGATATTTTGTTTTGCTTCCATGATATATTAGTTTTGTACTTTCTTCATTTGATTACTATCTTGTGTATTTTAATATTGTCTTAAGCCGACTGGGTCCTAGTGATCTTGTGTCTGATGGTAGGATTTCTTCAACAAAAACTCATGTTCCAAAACTTTGGGACCTAGAATTTACTCAGAAATGAGTTGTGTGGTGAAGATTGAATTGATGAAATGTGAAGTTCACATATAGAATTTACTCAGAAATGAGTTGTGTGGTGAAGATTGAATTGATGAAATGTGAAGTTCACATATAAAATGAATATGAGCCATTGATGTAAAATTCTGCGATTTTATGTTTGGATCTGTACTATTTCTTCAAACTCTCTCAAGGTTTGCATCAAAGCTATGAAAGTTTAGAAAAGCTTTAACCGATGGGAGTAGGGTCTCTTTTTGATAATTTAAATTGTTCATTTTGTATAACTTTTTATATATATCATCTATGAATAAAAGTATGTTAATTCGATAATTTTAACTTTTTCATTTTATTGTGTTTATCTTTAAAAAAATGAATGTGTTCTTGAAAATGGATTGTCCCTTTTTGTTTTTTTGTTGATTGAATTATCAAAATGGGAGTTGTGGTAGGTAAGTTTCATGAGCATGAACATGATGGTCATATGGTCATATTCATGAGCAAAATCTAATCTTTAACCTATTGCGTTGAGCAATTTTAACTCCCAGGGGAAAATAAGTTGGGTACTACTCAAATGAGCAGCAATTGGGGCCGCCAATAAAACAAAAGGGCTGGCCAATTCGGGCAGAGTTATACTAGGGACCTAAATAAATTATCAAATTTTTTATTAATTCTCTCACATGGTGTGGATCTATGTGAGAGGATTAATAGAAAATTTGATATGCGAGAGAATTAGTAGAAAATTTAACAATTTATTTAGAATTTATAACATTTTCCTTAATTCGAAAGATCATTACTGCTTGTTGGGTCTACTCTGTAGGTACACTTCTCGATAGGAAAATGAGGGATTGGTATTTGCTTCCCCCGCTTTGTTTTTCCTATCACTGTCCAAATCATTTTAAATAAATAACTTCTATATGTATTTATACTAGTGTAATCCGTGCTACACGAGACTTTATAAATTTTAAAAAAAAAATCATTATAAATATATTAAAGTAATTTAATATTTTGTCCGGTGGTATACATGAAATTTATTAATTTTTATATTTATAACTTTTTAAATTATTAGTTTAAAAAATTAAAAATATATATATATATTTAGTGTAATCTTGATAGTTTGTAATAATAATAAAAAAAAAGAGTTAAACCTAATTAAATGAGGTTATATGAGTTATGATATACCTCTTCTTGTTATGAAAATATATAAATTTAAAAGTTATAATTAAGATAAATATACAATTTTATTATTAATGTAAAGTGAAGTGATATTTAACAATAATTGATATGATATTTCTGTTATTAATCTAATAATTAAGGCACATTTCTTTTGGTTTTAATTTCATAACTAAAAATACAATATGAATATAATACACGCATGGATTTATAATATTTAAGAATACGAAGGTTTTAGAATATTTCCAACCTTTCATCATTTTCTTTTAATTTTGTTTATCTAATTTGATTTTGAATTTGAATAAAAAAATTTATTTGATATGAATTACTTTAACTTTTTCATTAAATTTTTATCAATTTTTAAAAAAACTTTTATTCTTATCCCATTTTTTTTTCCCATCAATTTTGATGGGAAAAAAATAATAATTTTCAATGTTTCATCTTTTTAAATTTTTATCAAATTATAATTGGATAAAAAAAATATTAAGGGTTGAAGATTCTCTTAGTTGAAATTATAGTAAAATAACATCTTGAAATAGTAAAAGTTTGAGTATGTGATTAGTTGAAATGTATAATTTGATTTATTCTCCTCTCATATTTGTATAAAAATTAACACTTATAACCACATCATTATAAGTCGAATTATGAAAAATAAAAGAAAAAATATCCTAGATATTTAAATTTGAGGCGTCAAACATTTTTCATTTGTAAATATCCTACATTTAAAAAAAATAAAAGAAAAAAAAAATATGTAGCTTTTGGATATGTGTTTATCAATTTTTTTTATTTATATATTTATTTTTTTGTGAAAATAAACAACTGATGTTTCAATTTAGAAAATTAAAAAAGTAAAAAAAAAAAAAAAGATTGGGTTTTTTGGGAATAAAAGTAGCCATCTAACTCCTCTATATACTATTTTAAGATGGACTATTTTATTCATATAAAAAAATAGAAATTATGTTTGGAGATTGTCTCTATATATTATGTTATTATATACAAATATAGCGGTAACAAATTAATTACTATATATGAAAAGTTATACTAAGCATTCATTTTCAATTAATTGAATTATGATTAACAAATCAACAAATAGCAATAATAGTATGATAGGATAGAAAGAGAATAAAAATAAAAAAACAACAATAATATTTAAAAGTTTTAAATTTACCTAGTTATACAAAAATCTAATGTTATAGCAGAATCTTGATTTCCTAATAAATTTTTACATTTTCTATAAAATAAAATGACAATAAAAAATATAAAAAAAATTCTAATGTTATAGTACAATCTTAAATTCCTAATAAATTTTCACATTTTTTATAAAGAAAAATGACAATAAAAAATATAAAAAAATTTGATACCTATTTTTTTACTTCAAATTTACGGTTTTCATTGAAAAAAACAAAATTTAATTAAAATCCTTGGCACATAATGGACATAAATACTTTAATTGCAATCATCATTACCAATAATTCTTTTCTATCATGTAAACCTGTAAACAAACACATAAATCTCACTAAAATCAAAACCAAAACTAAACCAACAACAGAGAAAGAGAATCACACGGGGAAAAAATAAAATTAAAAAACAAATAAATTTATGGAGTGGTAGTATATTACCCCCCAACAATTTAGACCTTGCCCCGCCTAATCCGTCAGCTCCTCTACTAGTGCCCACAAAGTTTAGGAGTTAGAATGACTAATTAGATTATTCTTTAAATATGACTTGAAAATTGATTAATTTGTCTCATTAAGTGATTCAAAATTTTGATAGATATATATCAAAAAATAAATAATTATAATTCAAATTTAGATATAGTTATATTTTTTTGAGATTTATATCTAAATTTTTATCTTCTTTATTTTTGTGTGGTTTATATTTATTTATTTGTTTTAATTTATTTAAGATGGAGTTGTGAGTTTCTATTTTTTTTTTAAAATTTAATTTATCTATGGTTTTTAATTTAATTTAATTCTTATCTTCTTTATTATTATTTAGGTAAGTTATGATGTGAGTTAGATATGTAATAAACATGTGAGTTTTATTGATTTAAAGTATGATGGTGTGAGATATTTTCAAATTAGATTTGTTTAGATAGACTTTAATGATTTTTAAAATTTAAAATTGGATATTGAGAGGCAAAAAAAAGATTTTAACTGAATAAATAAAAATCATATTTATTAATTTTATCTGTTTGTATATATGATTTTTAGTTTTTTTTTTATAATATAATATATAAGATATAAATAGATATCCACAATTTTTTTGAAAAATATTATCTATTTTTTGAGGGAGTGAAAGGGAAGGTAAATTTTAATATTTTCTTCTAGAAATCAATGAGAGAAATTAGAATGGAGAGATTATAAAATATTTTTATTATCTTTCCATTTGAGATCCATAAATTAAGAAACTATTATTATTTCCAAAATAATTAAATAGGTATGGGAGAAGTTGAAAAAGGGGGATAATTATTATTTCCAAAATAATTAAATAGGGATGAGAAAAGTTGAAAAGGGTGTGTATGGCAGAAATTAAAAAGGTTTGAGAGAAGTCAATAAATGCTGTGATTTTTTTTTAAATCAAAAAATCAGGAAATTAGGATTGAGATATTAGAGCTCTCACAAGACTTGTGAGTTAGAAACCCCATTTTCCTTATACAATACTAGTGGTAACCTGTGCTATGCACGAGATTTTATAAATTAACAAAAATATTATAATTATTTTGAAATAATTTAATATTTTATCTTGTGGTATACATAAAATTTATAAGTTAACTTTTATGTTAATAACTTTTTAAATTATTAGTTTAAAAAAATTAAAATATATATATAAGTCTAATTAGTGCAAATTTGATAATTTGTATTAAAAAAAAGTTAAATCTGATTAAATAAAATTAAATGAGTTATGACATACCTCTTCATTTTATGAAAATATACAAATTTAAAAGTTATATGTAAGACAAATATATAATTTTATTATTAAATATGAAGTGAAGTGATATTTAACAATAATTAATATGATGTTTCTATTATTAATCCAATAATTTAAATTATATTTCTTTTAATTTTAATTTTGATGATACAGTTCGTTCACCGTAGATGGACTGGACTAACCCAAGCTCCTCAAGCCCACGTCCGAGCGATGAAGCCCACTGGTAGACCTGCAAACAAGTTCAACGGGGAACTGGGTAGTCCCCTAGTGAACCCTCTGGTGTGTAAATTAGAAATGGAAGTAGTGGATATATATATAGAGAGAGAGAGAGAGAGAGTTGGAGGAATAGAAAATGCTTAACCTTCTTCTTGCCTTCCCTGCTTGCTTATATTCCTAGGTAATCATTTTACTGTCCCTTCCGACCTGCCTCCCTCGCCGAAAGCCTGTGACGTAGCCTACCTTGTTCAGGGTGAGGGGCGCTGTTCCGACGGGAAGGTGTTGTCGTAATAAATGCTGTGATGGGCCGCATTAATGGTGATGTATTGTGGCAATAGCTTTGCAGATCTTTATCTGCTGACATGGCCTGTTCTGCACCTGCCATGTGTCCGAGTATCATTGGCCTTCCCTGCTCAGTTGGCCTCCAGCTGTTCTGGGCTTTACTACCCGGGTTATGCAATGGGGTCTAAATGGTGGGCTTGGGTTTGTTCACTGTGGGTTGCGGTCCTTGTGAGCCTATCCATGTCAGTAGTCCCCCATTCCCGAGTGCAGCTTTAGTCCAACGAAGAGAATAGTAATGAGGAAGATGAGTCCGACCGGCCGGGAGAGGCCGACCGCGAGGGTGGCCGAGCGGGAGAGGCCGACTGTGGAGAGGGCCGATCGCGAGGGTGGCCGAGCGGGAGAGGCTGACCGTGGAGAGGGCCGATCGCAAGGGTGGCCGAGCGGGAGAGGCCGACCGTGAGGAGTGCCGACCACGAAGGTGGCCGAGTGGGAGAGGCTGACCGTGGAGAGTGCCGATCGCGAGGGTGGCCGAGCGGGAGAGGCCGACCGTGAGGAGTGCTGACCACGGAGGTGGCCGAGCGGCAGGGCACGGGGCTCAAAAGGCGGCGTGTCACGTGGTGATTTGAGGTGGAAAAGACAAGGTAAGGGGAGGAGTCAGTGCATCGTGACCATACACGTGGCAGGATCGTGGGAGGGAAAGTGAGGCGTTGGAGTAGAAATGAAACGATAGGTCACTTCGGGGTTGAAAAGATAGTTTTGGCGGATAATTTGAAAAGTTTTCAAACTGGCGAATATTAATTGGGATCCTTGGAAGATGGGCAAACCGTGGGCTTTTGGTGTTGTGAGATTCACTTACTTGTTGACAAAAAACCAAAAAATTCCAAGTCTTGCTTCATTTGTCGCTCACGATACCCCTTTGCAGCATTTCTTCAACTTTCTTGTTCCTGCATCAGAAGCGATTCGCAAACATACCCTAGAAATGGCACAAGAAGGGGCTGTGAATGTGAGGGTAAACCCCCTTGGAGACGACGATGCCGAGGAGCTAGCGGCACAATATAGGTCAGAGAGGGTGGGGGAACCGGCGGTGCGATCCCATGGTTCCACCATAATAGCAGCGCCAACGCCAATCAGCCAGGTGGAACCAGACCACTGGCACACGAAGGCTGACAAGTCCACGATTACGGCGGCGGAGTTGGAGGTGATCCGTGAAAAGTACCAGATCCCTACGGAAGTGGAGCTATTGCTGCCGGCATCGACGGAAAGGCCGTCTGACGCCCGGCCAGGAGAGTTTTCCCTTTATGAGGAAGCTCTAAAGGGGGAATTGAGGCTGCCACTGCCGCAAATCGTGGTAGACGTGCTCAACCGCTTGGAGGTAGCACCAGGGCAACTAATACCGAATGCGTGGAAGATTGTGCTATCTTGCGCAAGCGCATGGCCGAAGGCGAATGGAGGGGAGGCTATGACAGTGGATGAATTTTTCGCCTGCTATAAAGCCTCAGGACAACAAGAGACATGGGTCACCTTGCAGGCGGCAATGGGGAAGGGGTTGGTGGCGGGTCTACCGTCGTCAATAAAGGGGTGGCGGCCAAGATGGTTCTATGTGTCTGCCAATGGGGGGCCTGGGGTTCGCACCATCTGGAAGGTGCCCAGCAGGTCGATGGAGGCAAGACTGGGGACAGCGGCGGAGGAGAGGGTGAAGAAGGTGAAGGAGTGGAGGGAGAGAGAAAAGGTCAAATGGGACGAGCTGGTTCAGCCATCCACGTTGTTTGAGGCGGGATTGGGGCCGCTGCTGACCGGTGCAGACCTCGACCGAGCAGAGTTGAAGGCGAGGAGGGCAGCGCAGGAGGCAGAGGATCGTGCCATCCTAGCAAAAGCCAAAAAATTTAAGGAGGCGCAAGAAGGCCGACCGGCTCAACCGATCGCGCGGGAGAGAATCCGTCCGCGCCCAAGGCCACTGGGGGGGAAAGACTTAGGCAGTTTTGAGCCACGACCACCCCCAGTCGATCCTGTGAAAGAACAAGCCAGGAGGGAGGGGGAGGCTCTGAAGAAGAAGAAAAAGAAGAGGAGTGCCCCAAAGGAGAGTGCAGAGGAGCCTGGGTCCAAAAAGGCCAAGGTCGCTCCAGGCATGGCGGAGACCTCCGTGGTCAAAGATGCCCCAGAAGTGGCGGGGGTTGCCCCAAGGTCGGAGGTCGTGGAGATTGGCCCATTAGTACAAGGGGGAGTTGGGGTAACTGGTGCAGAGCCCAGTGTGGGGCAACAGACCCAAAAGAGCTCTGGTCCCCAGGAAGGAGGAGTTAGTCTCGCCACAGCGATTTATCATGCCCGTGCGGTGGTTGGACGGTTGGAAGGAGAGGAGGGGCCAGCCAGGGTAGGAGCAGACCGCCTGGTGAGGATCGTGGAGGAGTCGGCTCTGCGCTCGGCGTCCAAATTCAATGAGGCCGACCTGCTGAGGGGGTTATGTTCTGCTCAAATGGAGGTAACCACCTTAGCAGGGGCCCTTCTGAGGAAGGCGGGGGTTGCCAAACTGAAGGCGGAGGAAGCCAAGGCTGAGTTCACAAAGTTGAGGAAGGCGAGTGCAGGCTGGGAGAGTGCTCACGCCGATCTGCAAGCGGCCAGGGTGGAGCTGGAGAACGCAAACTGCCAGGTTGTGTCACTCGAGTTCCAACTGGCTGGCGAGCGGAAGAAGGTGGAGGAGGCTCAGAAGGCTTGCGACGTCGCAGTCGAGCGCCACGAAGAAGCGATGATCAACAATGAGGAGTTGGTCAGGCAGAAGGATGAGGCGGATGTGAAGGTGGGCGCTCTGCAAAAGGAGTTGGAGGGGGAGCGTGCCAAAGCAACGGAGCAGATAGAAAATCTGCGTAAAGAGTTAGAGGCAGAGAGAGGAAGGGCGACTGTTGAAAGGGAGGCTCTGCAAAAGGAGTTGGAAGCTGAGAGGGCCAAAGCTTCTTCTGAGAAAGCGATCCTACAAAGGGAGCTGGATGAGGAAAAGGCGAAGGCAGCCTCTGAAAGGGCTGCCTACCCCGATCTGTACATCGCGGCAGTTGATCAATTCAAAGGATCGCCTGAATTTCAGATGGCGGTTGATGCTGCGGTCGCCGTCAGCTTGGCTAGGGAGGAATCTGGTGGGGTTGGCCCATCAAGGGCGACTGTTGGGGGGAGATCTGAGGCTGAAGTCATTGAAAGCTTCCAACAATCAGACTTCTATAAGCACGAAATGGCCGAGTACTGGGACAGCGGGTGGAAGATGTTCAAACTCAGAGCTGAAGAACTGTTCCCAGACTTAGACCTGAGTAGTGTGACAATTGGGGAAGACGATGTGGCTCAGACCCCCCTGGATGAAGGTGTGGAAGAAGAAGATCTTGTATCTAGCGAAGAGGAATGACTGAGGAAGGTGGAGAAAAGCCCCTTTGTGCGTTGTTGTCTCTTTTTTTTGTTTTTGAATTGATGTAATGAACTCGTGTACACATTGCTGTGAATAAATAAAGTTGCATTTGTTTCTATCAGTTGATTGTGTTTGCTTGTGTATAAGTCAGTGAACTATAGAGGACTAACAAGGATTCAACGTTGAGGAAAACTAAAAGCTTGCTTAGGCATAGTGAAATTGAACCTGTACGAAAACTTAACGCAGAGTAGGATTGGATTAAGTAACAATTCAATGCGGAGTAAAGCTGGAGTTGTATGAAAATCGAGTGGAATTCAAGGTAGCGGAGATTGGACTTTGTATAGAATTTCAGTGAAGTACTTTTTTAATGGAGAGTAAAATTGGACTTGGAAGAAATCTTCAATACTAAGTAAAGTAAAAAGGCTCCTGAATGCACAATGTAGGCTAAAATGGGACTTGTATAAAAATTGAATGGATGAGAGTGACCGATCGGAGTTAATCTGATTAGTAAGTGAAGCATGTGAGGATATCTGTGGAATTTGACTAAGTAAAGGGTGATGTAAAAACTTTGATCTGGAATTGTGACTGAGTGTCCTACTAAGGCTATAACTATGGAAATGAGGTTGTAAGTAACGCATTCTGAACCTGTATTGGTGGTACTCAGCCTGGTTGAGACTTGGGCTGTTGATTATGGCTGAGCCTGACGAGGGCTCTGGGAGTGCTCAGTCTGGCTGCGACTTTTGAAGTGCTCGGTCTGTCTGAGACTTTGGAAGTACTCAGTCTGGCTGATGCTTTTGAAGTGCTCGGTCTGGCCGAGGCTTTTAAAGTGCTCGGTCTGGCCGAGGCTTTTGAAGTGCTCGGTCTGGCCGAGGCTTTTGAAGTGCTCGGTCTGGCCAGGCTTTTAAATGGCTCGGTCTGGCCGAGGCTTTGGAAGTGCTTAGTCTGGCTGAGGCTTTTGAAGTGCTCGGTCTGGCCGAGGCTTTGGAAGTGCTTAGTCTGGCTGAGGCTTTTGAAGTGCTCGGTCTGGCCGAGGCTTTTAAAATGCTCGGTCTGGCCGAGACTTTTGAAGTGCTCAGTCTGGCTGAGGCTTTTGAAGTGCTCAATCTGGCTGAGGCTTTTGAAGTGCTCGGTCTGGCCGAGGCTTTTAAAATGCTCGGTCTGGCCGAGGCTTTTGAAGTGCAGTGATCGGTCTGTCCGAGGTTTTGGGAGTGCTCAGTCTGGCTGAGGCTTTCGAAGTGCTCGGTTTGGCCGAGGCTCGATCTGGCCGAGGCTTTTGAAGTGGTCAGTCTGTCGACCGAGGCTTTTGAAGTGCTTAGTCTTGCTGAGGCTTTGGAAGTGCTCAGTATGGCTGAGGCTTTTGAAGTGCTCGGTCTGGCCGAGGCTTTTGAAGTGTAAGGACTGCGAGTAAATATGTTATTGAGACGACAGGTGTAGCTGGAAGTGTATTCCAATGACCAAAATTTACATTATGCGTCGAAAAGAAAGTACAATAATTGAGCAGAAAGTACAATAATTGAGCAACACAAGAGCAAAAGCCTATTGAAAGTAGCGTTTCAAATGTTCAGCGTTCCATGGGTGGAGAAGGTCTCGACCCTCCATGTCTTGAAGTCGGTAAGTGCCCGGGCGTGGACGGGCTTTCACAATGTAGGGGCCCTTCCATTTGGCTGCCAGTTTTCCCTCAGTTGGATTTTTGGTGGCAAGAGTGGCCTCTCTTAAGACAAGATCTCCTACGGCGAATTCCCGTGGTCGGACTTTGCGGTTGTAGTGCGTTCTCATTTTCTGTTGGTATGAGGCCAATCTGACTGCAGCGGTCTCCCTGAGTTCTTCAATTAGGTCCAAATCCGCCCGACAGAGCTCTTCAGTGAGCGCTGGGTCCGGATGTAGAACTCGCGGAGTGGGCAGACCGATTTCCACTGGAATAACCGCCTCAGCGCCGTAAGTTAGGCGAAAGGGGGTTTCTCCCGTGGGGGTCCGAGCTGTTGTCCGGTAGGCCCAGAGTACATTCGGCAGCTCCTCAGCCCAAAGTCCCTTAGCAGCTTCCAGCTTAGCCTTGATGATCTTCAGAAGGGAACGATTGGTGACCTCAACTTGGCCATTGGCTTGGGGATGGCCAGGGGAGGAGAAACATGGTTGAATCTGGAGATCGGCACAGAACTTTCTGTATTTGGCGTTGTCGAATTGCTTGCCGTTGTCTGACACAATGGCCTGAGGGATGCCAAACCTGCAAACGATCGATTGCCAGATGAACTTGGTTGTGTTCCGCTCTGTAATGGTGGCTAAAGGTTCAGCCTCTACCCACTTGGTGAAGTAGTCAATGGCGACGACTGCGAACTTGGTCTGGCCTCGGCCAGTGGGAAGTGGACCAATCAGGTCGATCCCCCATTTGGCGAATGGATGGGGGCTGCAAAGCGTGATCAACTCTGTAGGCGGGGCATGGGGGATGTTGGCAAAGCGCTGACACTTATCGCACTTGAGGACAAAATCAGTCGCATCTTGATTAAGAGTTGGCCAAAAGTAACCAGTACGGAGTATTTTGTGTGCTAGGGACTTGTCGCCCGAGTGGTTGCCACAAATTCCCTCATGGATTTCCTGCATGACATAGGTTGCTTGTGTTGGATTGAGGCATCGCAGATATGGTCGTGAAAAACCACGCTTGTAGAGGATGCCACCATCGAGAAGATAGTTGGACGACCGAGCCCTTACTTTGGCGGTCTGCTGTTTATCATCTGGGAGGGCCCCTGTCGTCAGAAATAGGATGATGTCGGATGCCCAAGGGATGGGTTCAGTCTGGAGGAACTGCACTTCGTGCAGGTCGGGTGTGATGGCCGGATGAGTTAGGTATTCGAGGCGGACTCCGTGGCTGAGGTCGGACTGGTCGGCAGAGGCCAACTGAGCCATCTTGTTTGCCTTGGAATTTTCCGCTCGAGGTATGTGTTTGATCTGGAAAGTATTGAAGAGGCGGACAAGGGGGAGTGCCATGTCCCTGTAAGCCCGCATGGTGCCATCCTTGGCATCGAATTCCCCCGTGATCTGACCGACGATGAGCTGGGAGTCACTGAACACGCGGATGTGGCTAACACCAATGTCTTTGGCCAGGCGGAGGCCTGCTATCAACGCTTCATATTCGGTCTCATTGTTGCTGGCCTCAAACAAGAGACGGAGAGTGCATTTGAAATAACCACCTTCGGGGGAGGTGAGGATGAGGCCCGCCCCACTACCTTCCCTCCGGGATGACCCGTCAACGTTGAGAGTCCAAGAATGGGGGTCTTCTGGTTCGGCAGGGGTTGGTGGAGATGGAGGAGTAGTGGTTGGGGTGGTGTTGGTGAATTCCAGGATGAAGTCGGCTACAGCTTGTCCTTTGATTGTTGTGCGAGGGCGGTAGGAGATGTCAAACTGGCTGAGTTCCACTGACCATTGCATAAGTCGGCCGGAAAGCTCTGGCTGTTGGATGATCTTCTTCAGGGGTTGGTCGGTGAGGACCACTATGGAGTGGGCCTGGAAGTAAGGATGAAGTCGTCTGGAGGCGGTGACCAAGGCCAGGGACAGCTTTTCTAGCAGTGGGTAATTCTGCTCTACCCCCCTGAGAGCTCGGCTGATGTAGTAGACCGGTCGTTGGACTGGGCCATCTTCCCGTATAAGGGCCGCACTGACGGCGGTGTTCGATACTGCTAAATAGAGGAAGAGGGGCTCGCCCGTTATTGCATGTGAGAGAAGGGGGGTTGGCCATGCACTGCTTCAACTGCTGAAAGGCCTCTTCGGATTCGGGTGTCCATTCAAAAGTCTGCCGAAGAACTTTGAAAAATGGTAGGCACTTATCTGTCGCGCGAGAAATGAAACGGTTGAGAGCCGCCACTCTGCCGGTGAGTCTTTGGACTTCTTTAACAGTTTTGGGTGACTGCATCTCAATCAGGGCCTTGATCTTTTCAGGGTTGGCCTCGATGCCGCGCTGACTGACCATAAAACCCAAGAACTTTCCAGATCCTACGCCAAAGGCGCACTTCTCTGGATTGAGCTTCATCTGATACTTGTGAAGGGTGGCAAAGGTCTCTTGTAGGTCGGTCAGATGGTCAGCGGAGAGTTTGCTTTTGACTAGCATGTCGTCCACATACACTTCCATGTTCCGACCGATCTGATGGTGGAAAACTGCATTGACTAACCGTTGGTAGGTGGCCCCGGTATTCTTCAGCCCGAATGGCATCACACGGTAGTGGTAGGTACCTCGGTCGGTGATGAAAGATGTGTGTTCCCGATCGGATGAGTGCATCATGATTTGGTTGTACCCGGAGAAAGCATCCATGAAGCTGAGCATTTGGTGGCCGGCCGTGGTGTCGACCAGTAGATCTATGCGGGGGAGTGGATAGCTATCTTTGGGGCAAGCTCGGTTCAAGTCAGAGTAATCGACGCAGAGACGCCACTTGCTATTGTTCTTGCGGACCAGAACCACATTGGACAGCCACTTGGGATAGTCTACATTTTGGATGAATTGAGCCTCAAGGAGTTTGTCAACTTCTGCGGCTATGAGATTATTACGCTCTGGGTGGAAAATACGCTGCTTTTGACGGTGAGGCCGGAAATGAGGTTCGATGCTGAGGCGGTGAGTTATGAAGGAGGGGTCAATGCCGGGCATGTCTGCATGGGTCCAGGCAAATACGTCATTGTGCTCGGTTAGAAGGGCAATGAGGTCGGCTTTTGCCTGGGGGGATAGTTGGCAGCCAATCTTAGTAGTTTTTAGTGGATTGGTGGGGTCGATAGGGACCTTGACGAGCTCCTCCACAGGTTCTCCTCTGACCAGCTCGTCTTCATCCCTGATGTCAAGTCCTTCAATGATCATTGTCTCCTTCAGCTTGGCTTCTTTAAGCGAGGCAACATAACACTCCCTGGCCATGGTCTGCTCCCCTTTGACTGTTCCGACCCCGAGATCAGTGGGAAACTTGAGGGCAAGATGGTAAGTGGATGTGATGGCTTGGAAAGTGTTGAAGGCGGTTCGGCCAAGGATGATGTTGTAGGCAGATGGGCAATCAACTACAAGGAAGGTGAGCAACTTCGTAGCCTGCAGTGGGTATTCGCCGATGGTGATGGGGAGGTCAATGGAACCGATGGAGGTCACACGGTCGCCAGTGAAACCGACCAGGGGGGTTTGGAGTGGGGACAAGCTTTCTTCTCCAATCTTGAGTTGGTGGAAGCAGTTGAGGAAGATGATGTCTGAAGAGCTGCCATTATCGATGAGAACCCGTCTGACCTTGTAGTTGGAGAGGATGGCCGAAATGACAAGGGGGTCATCATGCGGGTAGCGGATGCCTGTACAGTCAGCGTCCGTAAAGGTGATGGGTTCTGCCCACTGTTTAGGCTGTTTGGGGGGTCGGTCCACTGTGGCGACTGTTTTGTCTGAGCCCTGCCGTATTTTTCTAAGCTCTGCCCTTTGAGCCGAGCGGGATGGTCCTCCGCAAGCAAGTCCGCCTGCAATAACTCTAATTTCACCAACTGGCGGAGGTGGGTGACCTTGTGGCCGTGGTTGTTGCGGAGGTCGGTCATGGCCTTGGTTATGTTGGGCTGGCTGCCGGGGCGGGGTGCGCCGGCGGTTATCTCTGCGGGGCTCGGTCCTTTGCCTTTGCTGGGGGCGGGTATCTGTGAACCGGCTGAGGCGCCCCTGACGTATGAGGGCCTCCACCTGGTCCTTGAGGTTGATATAGTCATCAGTGTTATAGCCATGATCCTGGTAAAAGCGGCAGTATTTGGACTGGTCTTTCCGACTGGAGGGGGTTCGGAAAGGTAGTGGCCACTTGAGAGGGTAATCCCGTTGGATCTGATGAAGGAGATGTTCCATGGAAGAATTAAGGGGCGTGTATCGCTCGAACCGACCGGTCGGTCGAGTTTGTGCCGACTGGTCGGCACGAGGGGGTCGATCGGTATGGTGGAGTGTTTGGTTGGTGTACTGGGCACTTCGGGGTTCCGAGTCCTTTCGCTTGTCTCTGGGGTTCGGCTGTTTAGTGAGTGGATCCTGCCGAGCAGCTAGGGAATCCTCGGCATTCATGTATTTCTGTGCTTTGGAGAGTAAGGCGGCCATGGAGGTCGGGGGGTTCTTGGAGAGAGAGAAAAGGAAGTCGGACGACCGTAGGCCGGCCATGAAAGCCGTGAGGATGACCTTGTCGTCGTTTTCCGCCACCTGGAGGGCTTCGGTATTGAAGCGAGTAACGAAGCTGCGCAGTGATTCCCCCTCGGTCTGACGAATGTTGAGTAGTTGGGTGGCCGGGCATCGTTGGCGCTGAGCTCTAATAAAATGGCTCAAGAAAGAGTCACTGAGATGCTGAAAAGTGGAGACCGAGTCTGGTGGTAACTGGCTAAACCACAGCCGAGCCGACCCCTTCAGTGTCACGGGAAAAGCTCGGCACATGATTTCGTCAGGGAAGGCATGGAGGATCATGAGGGTGCGATAGGTTTCCAAGTGGTCGACCGGGTCGGTCGTTCCGTCGAAGGAGTCAATGGTGGGCATTTTGAACTTGGCGGGCAGGGGTTTGTCTCGGATGGAGGGGACAAACGGCGAGTTCGCCGTGGTGGAGGGCTTATGCTGGATGTTCTGCATAACCCCTTGGAGCTGGAGCTTCATGGCTCGGAGTTCAGCGTCCCAATAGGGAATGTTGTCGCCACCAGAGGGAGACAGGTGTTGGACGCTGCTAGCTTCTCCCTCGGGGGCTGGTGCTACGACCGATGGACGTGGGGGTGGAGGTGGTGGATTTACATGTGGGTGAGGGGGTTGAAAACCTCCCGAGTTGAGTGGGTTGGGTTGTGGGACAATATGGCTCGGAGTTTGTTCTGGGTGGGGTGGGATATCTGGAGGCGGTGGTGGAGGGATAGGGAGGTTTCTCTGGAGCAGAGCGTTTATTAAGGCCTGGTTTTGCTCGGCCATGCGGTTGATGCTGTTGGTAAGCTCGATGAAGTACTGTGGTGGGTCGTTTGGATTGGGAGGGTCGGTCTGATGATCGGCAGCATTATGGTGGGAAGCCATGGATCTAGTCGTGACCATACACTTGACGGGTGAGACGTAAAAGGTTACGGGAACGGGGTCTCCGGCGGCAATGAACACAACTGGCGCACGGACCAACCAGTTTCCACAGACGGCGCCAACTGATGATACAGTTCGTTCACCGTAGATGGACTGGACTGACCCAAGCTCCTCAAGCCCACGTCCGAGCGATGAAGCCCGCTGGTAGACCTGCAAACAAGTTCAACGGGGAACTGGGTAGTCCCCCAGTGAACCCTCCGGTGTGTAAATTAGAAATGGAAGTAGTGGATATAGAGAGAGAGAGAGAGAGAGAGTTGGAGGAATAGAAAATGCTTAACCTTCTTCTTGCCTTCCCTGCTTGCTTAAATTTCATAACTAAAAATAGAATATGAATATAATACACACATGGTTTCTAGTCTTTAAGAATAAGAAAGTTTCAAAATATTTTCAAACTTTCATCATTTTTTTTTTTATATCTAATTTGATTTTAAATTTGAATAAAAAAATTTTATTTTACATGAATTGCTTTAACTTTTTCATTAAATTTTTATCAATTTTTAAAAGAATTTCATTCTTATCCCAAATTTGTTTTTTTTCCTTTTCACCAATTTTGATGAAAAAAACTATAATTTTCAACATTCCGTCTTTTTAAATTTTTATCAAATTATAATTTGATTAAAAAAATATTAAGGGTTGAAGATTCTCTTAAGTAGAATTATAGTGAAATAACATTTTGAAATAGTCAAAATTTGAGTATATGGTTGGTTGAAATGTATAATTCAATTAATTATCTTCTCATATTTGTATAAAAATTGACACTTATGATTACATCATTATAAGTCAGATTATGAAAAAAAATTTGAAGTGTCAAACATTTTTCATTTGTAAATATTCTACATATTAAAAAAAAAAAAGTGTAGTTTTTGGATATGTGTTTATCACTTTTGTTTTATGAACATAAACAATTGATGTTTTCATTTAAAAATTTAAAAGTAAAAAAAAAAAGAAAAAGATTGGGTTTTTTAGAGATGAAAGAAGCCATCTAACTCTTTTATATACTATTTAAGATGGACTATTTAATCACATAAAAAAATAAAAATTATTTTTAGAGGTTATCCCTATATATTATGTTATTTTATACAACTATAGTTGTAATAAATTAACTATAATATATGTGAAAAGTTATATTAAGTTTTTATTTTCAATTAATTGAATTATAATTAACAAACTAACAAATAGTTGTAATTGTATAATGGGATAGAAAGAGGATAAAAATAAATAACACAATAATATTTAAATGTTTTAAATTTACCTAATGTTATAGTAAAATCTTCAATTCTCAATAAATTTTCACATTTTCTATAAAGTAAAATGACAATAAAAAATAAAAAAATTTTGATATCCATTTTTTTTACTTCAATTTTATGGTCTTTATTGAAGAAAACAAAATCCGATCAAAATCCCTGGTACCAAATGGACATAGGTACTTTGATTGCAACCATAATTATCAATAATTCTTCTCCACCATGCAAACTTGTAAACAAACATATAAACCTCATTAAAACCGAAACCAAACCAACAACAGAGAAATAAAATCACACATGAAAAAAAAAAAATTAAAAAACAAATAAATTTATGGAATGAGAGAATGTTACCTCCAACAACTTAGACCTCACCTAACCCAATCCGTTAGCTCATCTGTCAGTGCCCGCAAAGTCTAGGAGTTGGGATGACTAATCAGATTATTCTTTAAAAAAGACTTAAAAATTGATTAATTTGTCCCATTAAGTAATTTAAAATTTTGATAGATATACATAAGAAAAATAAATAATAATATTACTAAATCATAATTCAAATTTAGATATTGTCATATTTTTTTGAGATCCATATCTAAATTCTTATCTTCTTTTTTTTTTATATTATTTTTGTGTGGTTTTTTTTTTTTAAATTCATTTAAGATGAAGTTCTGAGTTTCTATTTTTTTTTTTTTGCAATTTAATTTATCTATGGTTTCTATTTGTTTTTAATTATTGTTATTTAGGTAAGTTATGATGTGAGTTAGATATGTGATAGACATGAGGGTTTTATTGATTTAAAGGATGATGGTGGGAGATATTTTCAAATTAGATTTGTTTAGATAAACTTTAAAGATTTTTAAAATTTAAAATTGGATATTGAGACACAAAAGAAATATTTTAACTGAATAAATAAAAATCAAATTTATTAATTTTATCTGTTTATATATATATCTGATTTTTAGTTTTTTTTTATGTTATAATATAATATATAAGATATAGATAGATATTCACAACTTTTATGAAAAATATTATCTGATTTTTTAGGAAAGAAAGAAGGCAGGCAAGTTTTAATATTTTTTTCGGAAATCGGTGAGAGAGATTAGGATGGAAAGATTATAAAATATTTTTGTCATCTTTCCATTTGAAATTCATAAATTAAAAGGATAATTGTTACTTCTAAAATAAATAAATAAATCAGTCAATAGTTTTTTTTTTTTAAATCTATTTTATAAATTGCAAAATCAATAATTTTAGAAAATTGATTAATTTGTTCTATTAAGTGATTAAAAATTTTGATAGATATACATCAAAAAACAAACTTTCTGTGGGTTTTTATGGTTACTTAAAGCTGAAAATTAATAGGAATTTTAGGATTTCAATTAATAAATGGAATGAACTAGGTTTTGGATTAATAAGCCTAGTGAAAGAGATCAAAACAGGGGTTGTTCTAGGTGCTGTGAACAGTATTCGTGAACAGTGTTTTTGAGCTATTAAAGTGCAGAAAATAAAAGAGAGAAAGAAGGAGAAGAAGAAGATAGGTCTAGGCATCGCATCTAAATTCCATAGGCATCACACCTAGGGTTTGATTGCATCGCACAACCCATAAAGAAGTTTCAAAGCTCTTCAACTTTTTTATAAAATATCAACTCTATCAAATTATAAGTATTACAAGGCTTTATATAGGACTAAGAGACTTCCTAAACCAACAATAACTAAAATAGAAAACTATCAAAATATGACTTCCAAAACTAATTTAAAACTAAATAAGAAACAAAAACAAAGACTAATTAAATAATTTGACTCACAAGATGACCCATGGGCCCATGTAGGCAAATATAAAATTGCCAAAATACCCACGCCTAAAATCCTAGACACATAAAAATAATTATAAAATAAAACTATAATAATATTAGAAATATGATTATGTATGGTTCTTAACCATTTCTCTTTGAAACCATTCCAATTTCCAAATATCGCTGCTTCTTTGAATTTGCTCTTTCTTGAGCTTCTTGTATTCCGCATCACCTATTCTCTTACCTTACAGGCCTTGAAGGAACAGTCTTCTCAGGCTTCTATAGGTGTCAAGCTGATGGGAGATCTTGACAGTGGAGCATTCTGCATTGCAGCCAAGAGAAAATATGGTGAAAAAGATGCTAATGATGAAGCTGCAGAGCTAATGTCATTGTGGTTGGAGTACCTAAAGGATCGTAGCTGGCATCTTTTTAAAATCATCAATGTTGAAGGAAATGAAAAGGAAAGGTATGCTCATATTCATTTCTTCACCAATTTACGTAATTTTCAGTTTAATTTGACTGTATTTTCCTTTTCAACAATACCATGTATTTCAGTACAATATCTTCAGAACTAGACAATTTCTATTTTTATGTTCCCTCTATGCTTCTAGGCTTGTAGACTCATTGATATTCCCACTATACCATTACAAAGACTGCTCTTGATTAGACCTTGATTTTCAACTCTTCCTTCCCTTTTGTCCTATCAGTCGCCTTACAGATTGGGTTTATTTATTTGAATGGCCATAGGAAATCATTGATGAAGATGATGGAAAATTGACATATCTAAACAATGAGTTTGGTGATGAAGTGTGCTCAGCTGTGAAGATTGCCTTGATGGAGATGAATGAATACAACCCTAGTGGTAGGTACATAGTACAAGAAATGTAGAACTACAAAGAAGGAAAGCCACACTCAGAGAGGGGGTGTCACATGTAGTTAAGCTGTGGAAAGTGCAAAAGCGAAGGAGATATTAAAGGTTCGTTATAAGATTGACTCTTGCATCAACATCATATAAAGGTCACTATATAATGTTGTAGACACTTTCTGTGAACCTGTTTTTGTGTTTTTATTTTATTTTTTATTTTTTATAATAGTTGCTATCATATTTTGTGGATAAATCATAAATTTTGTATAATATATGTCATGTTATGCCGTGAGGATTCAAATGATAAACAGAGAACTTGATTTGGACACAGTGATGTGATAATCATAAACATTTTTTCCCCTATGACTGCAATTTCTATACAATGTGACATAAGCTTGTTTTCATTCTCATTCTGTTCCTTGGGTTATTGTAATGGAGTGGGGTGGGAAAACTTCAAAGCAAGATGAACGGAGGAATGAGCTATTGTTGCAACTAAAGAATTAGTTGTATACAAAATTAAATGTATAACTGCCCTTCCATTACATTCTAGCATTGCTTTATCCTCGTGCATTTTATTGCAACGTCATCATTTAATTGACCTTAAAATTTTGTACACATTGCGGAATGGAATGTGAAATTTTCTATTGTAACCTTAAGAAATGCATAAAGAAATGTTTTTTGAATGTTAAATTCTCCAAGAATCATGAGCTACTGGTTGATTATTTTAATGAGTATTAAATTAATTAATAATATGGATAAAATTTTATGTGGGTCCCACTGACTCAAGATATTGGATGGTTGGACATAAATTTAACAAAGAAACATTGTGTTAAAAGCCTGAATCCCTGAGCAAGGCCTATAATGTGTAGAAACATAGTGAGCTCTGCTTATTGAGTCATTAACTGGTCTAATCATTGATTTAACCTATAGTGAAATTGATAAACTACGGGTGACACCTTCACCACCTAATTAGCAGAGTCTTTCTCATACCTCATCCATATGAGTACTGCACTTACTAGACTATCTCTACATGTGACACCTCATCCGTCTCCACACCTAATGCTATAGTCTTGCCAAACTAGTGGATTTTGGGAGAAGTCTAACTTCACACAAGGTGATTTGGACTAGAAAGCGTATTAATTGATTCTATATTCAATTTTGTCCAGGGTGTGAATCGATTCATGAGCTTTCTGATCTTCTTTGTCCAGTGTATGAATTGATTATGGAATTGATTTGTGACATTTATATCTCAACCTTTGGTTTTGACCAAAGTGACTTTGATGACTACCTTGAGGGTTTCTAAGAGGACTATACTACAATGACACCAGTGAAGGTTGTAATCAGCGTAAGAAGACCTTAGTTGAAATGACTTAACTTGACCTTAAAGGGTAACTGAGCATGTAAGTATCTCTTAAACATATTCATGTTGTACATGTGAATTCTTGTGTAGAGGCACGCTTGTTCAGGGAGGATTAAGGTCTAAGGGCTCAAGGTGAGTGCACTAATTCTTGAAGCAAGGTTTGCCTTCTATTATGTCAAACTATTATAAATGTATATTTTAAATTATCTTATGTTTCACATGCTTTAAAAAAACTTTAAAAAATAAAAAATAAAAAATCCATGGATACTACTTGTTTCATGTCCTATTGCAACTTGATTTTGTGCATCCATCCTCCGGAAGTCTCCGTTTCGGGGACTATAAACCAAATTGGTTGTGTATCTAATTCATGAGACAAGTTTCCCCACCACATGGCTTATTGGTGTTGTGAACCGGGTTGACACTATCCAACGTGTATTCGTGTTCTTGTCGATGATGAATGAGAACTTGTTTTACCAATATTTCTTGAAAAATCATGCACTCTTTACTTTCTCATCACAAAATATTACTTTTTAGTTCTTAACAAAGTCACAAGCTTTGTTACATGTATGACCCTTTTTTTATGAAAGGAAAATCCATAGGAATGAAAACTCTAGGGTTTTTATTTGGCATGTTGGCTCACTCTATTATTGTTACTTGACCAATTTCAGGTAGTAAGAATTCTGGTGGAGTACTATGGATCTTTTTGTGCATACTAGAAGACTCTTTTTGCAAGTGAAGACCCTGTGGCATGTAGCAATCTCTTTTGGTTCATGATGTAAATAGTATGTTAATATAGTTGACATGTAAATGTTGTATGTGACCCCTTTTTGTGCATATTAGGAGACTTCTTTTGCAAGTGAAGACCTTGGGGCCATGTTGTGATATGTCATTTTGTTCCGGATGTAAATATATGTTAAGAGATGAAAATGTTATGTATGTGTGTGCTTGTTATGTAATGACTCCTTTTTGTGTATCGCTCCTTAATGGATGTATATCTTGACTTGTGTTAATATGATCATTATATGTTGGGACATGAAAATGACTTATGTGCATGTCATATGCTAAAGATTGAATAAAGGGAGGTTTGTGAGTTTTGCATTGGGGGGTTCTCATATTGTGTTTTCTAATTGTAATTCAAACATACATGGCCTAATTTGGCCAAAACAAGAGTTGTGCTTCCATGATAATACTTTTGTATTGTCTCCATTTGATATACTAGCTTGTGCCCCATTGATATTGTGTATATTTTTGACTTAGAAGAATTGTATTGGTGGGATGTCTTCAAGCTCTTCAGTATTGCATCCAAGCCATGAAAGTTTAGAAAAGCCTTGTGAATACGAACTAGTACCACTCTTTGGTTCAATTTAACCAGTGACTTATTTCCTACTTGAAATGGCATTGATTTGGGGAATGCCGTTTAGTGAACATCATCTCATTTTTTATTCTATCCGCTAGACCTCTCCCCCACACTCGCTCCATGCCTATGTAAATCCCATTCCCGATTACATGTCCAATTTAACTTTGTAACTTATATTTTTAGTATTATGATTTTATAATTTTGAATGATAAATGACTTGTAACAATTGGTGTTGTTTCACATTGATTTTAGTAGAATTGTAGAATAAATAAAGAGAGAAGAAATGTGATATTGAGATTGAGAAAACATAAAATAGAAGGGGGAAAAAAACATACCCAAAAAAAATATAGAGAGATGGGTTAGGCTTTTTTATAGTGATTTTTAATATTTTAGCTAAAATAAGTTGTTAGCAAAACAGCCTTTAATAGACTCAATGAATAATTTAAGAATTAAGTAGGCAGTTAACAATAATTAAAAGATAAAAGGTGAAATTAATCCTACTAACTAATGATAATTGGAAAAATCACGGTTTAGTGAAGGTTGAAAAAAATATATATATTACAAATATTGCAACTCCATCCCAGTTTTTAACTTAACACCTGAGCACAGGATGAATCATACCCATGTTTTGATGATTCGAACTGTTTGTATTATAGGGTTAGCTGAATAGATCATTCATACAAAAAATCAAATTAATTGAAAATCTATAACTTTATAACAAAAATACATTTGTTATTTAAAAAATAAACAGTTGACATCGTCTTGATAATTTTTTCTCAAACAATTTGAATCTGATCATGGGGTTGTGATTTTTTATTAACTTAAATTTTTATATAAATGATATAATCAACGGACCTTACACTATAAATAATTCGAATTAATATTAAAAAAAACTCAGAAAAACTTCCCATCAGAACACCAAAGGATTCCCGAATCCTGTTTTGCCATAATAATTGATTTGTTGGTGTGTTTCTTCGTTTTGGAGTTGTGCCAAGAAGGAATGTGAATAAATGAGAAAATGTTATAAGTAGTAAATTTTTTATCAAATAAATAATTAAATGTTTCACATAAATGTGAACTCTACATTTTTATAGACTTTACATCTATATAAGATATTTAGTCATTTATTTAATAAAAAATTTGATATCTTTAATATTATCCAAATAAATAAGCTTCAGTATTGTGATACAGTGGGTTGCCCCTTATTTAGTCATTTATTTAATAGAAATTTTGATATTTTTAATATTACTCAAATAAATAAGGTTTGGTATTGTGAACTTTGGTATTGTGATACAGTTAACAACCTCCTATTTAATTATTTATTTAATAAAAAATTGTATTTTTAATAATATCCAAATAAATAAGCTTTGGTATTGTGAGCTTTGGTATTGTGAGATGACAAGGCAAATGGTTGGCTGTATAATGATTATTATTTTTGGTGGCTAATCTCTGCCCCCATTACACTCAGATGGGTTGTTGAGATGACAAGGCAAATGGTTGGTCATTGATGAGCACAGGCTGCCGAGGGTTTCTTGGAGAATTCAAGGTAGAATTTGATAGAGTTTTAAAATTATAATTTGATAATAAAGTTATATTTTAAGTTTGTGAATTTAAAAATTATAATTTGGAAAGAGAAAATTTGTTTAGTTATAAATTTTGAAAAAAATATTGAATTGAGTTTTGAATTAAGTTTTAAATTTTTGATGTGACATATGAAAAGAGAAAATTTGTTTGGTTTTGAGTTTTGAAAAGAATTTTCAATATTTAATTGAAAAACTTATAACTCATAACTAAACACACACCTCAAAATTCTATTAAAAATTCTATTCAAAACTCATAATCAAATTCTTTTAAAATTCAATTTAAAAAATAATTTGTCAGTTTGGTCTAAAAAATAATTTATATATTTAAAAAATATCAAAAACAAATATAATTTTTTTCCCCAAATAACAAGTGGCAATTGAAAAAAAAAATAAAAAATTACTATTCCGGTCAATAGGCCGAACGACCGGGAAGATGTTCGGGCAGACAACTGAGTAGATCAAAAATTCAAAAATTTTGCTTTACCAAATATATACGAAAGAGAGGGTATGTACGAAAATGTGAGACCTTTGCTTGGAAGGAACTCTGTCAAATGTGAAAAAGAAGTGTATTTTGAAATATTGTGTAGAATTAAATTTTTGAACACCCCATCCAACCAAAGGTTGTAAAGTCTTGTTTGGGAACAGGTTTTTTTAGTAACTTGTTAACTTTTTGACTAAAATATGAAGTAAAAAAACTAGTATGTTTAGGATGACTTTTTGATTTTTTATAAAAAAAGATGTGTAGAAAGTAAAGAGAAAAAGAAATATTTGACTTTTTGATATAAATTATTAATTTTTTAATTTTTTTAGTGACTTTTTAACTTTTTGAGAAAAAAATCACTCACCAAACTAGGGCTAAGAGAAAGGGTCACCAAATGTAGCGCAAAATTTGTTATGGAATGTGCAATGCTTTAACTCATTTTATACTTTATTTATATCAATATATAGATATATATATATATATATGTATGCATAGTGATATGTTATAATAGAGAGGTAAGGCTATCTCCAATGTTTAACTAAATTTATCATTAAGGGTTGGTTTGGCATATTTGAAAAAAAGTCAAAAAGTCAAAAAGTTAAAAAGTCACTATTCTATTTAAGTCACATCATCTTATTTAAGTCACATCACCTCTTTAACATATCACTTCAAATTCAACCCAAACACAACTCATATTTCATAAAAAGTCAAAAAGTGCACTTATTTAGATCATTTCAAACAACCCCTAAATTTAAATTTGGTAAAAAAAATATACTTTTTTTTGTCTCTAATGGTTTCATTAAACCTGTATAAAATTGAGAACATTCCAAATCTTTTACCAAACTGAGGATATCTTGCATCTTTTAGCAATTTACTGTGCATAACCGTTGAGTGTGGACCCATCGGACGACTGACCGGACGTCCGGCCAGATGTCCTCCTAAATGACCACCTCAAGGCATAATTTGTGAAAAATTTACATTGACCAATCAACTGCCTAGTTGACTCTCGAATGACCACCTCTTAGGGGTGCAACTCGGGTGAGTTCGGAGGTTATCCAAGCCCAGCCCAAGTTGTGCTAAGACCTATCCAGGCTCGAATTGTAACCCGAGGTTGTCTGCCCAAGCCCGATCAATCCGAGTTGTCCGAATTGTAAATAAATTTCATTTTTTTTTTCAGTTACATTATTAAATTATTAAAATTTGACTCTATTTACATTTATTTATTTTTAATAGAAAATCATTAATACCATCAAAACAAATAATTTATATAATGTAAGAGAGATACCAATATAATCGCCTTTACAATTTATGAGTGAAATTTTTTTAAAAAAAGTTAAGATTTTATGTTATTTGTATATATAATATATATTCAATATGATTTAATAATCTAAATTACTTTAAAATCATGTAATAGCTAATAATTTATATATCTATATATGTATAACTCGGGTTTCGGGTTATTCGAGTTGTTTGACGTCTTTGCCCAAACCCGCCCAAATTTAATTTGGGTTTCTGAATTTTTGCCCAAGTTCGTACCGAATTTGAAAATATTTTATCCAAGCCCTAAAAAAATTGGGCTGGTTCGAGTTGCTCGAGTTGAATCCGCCCAACTTGCACTCCTACCACTTCTGCATTTTTTTTTGACCTGCCTTATTTGTTGGTTCAAAAAATCATGATTTGGGGTAACCTCCAATGAGGCGCTTTGATTTAAAGAGGACTTTCACAAACAATAGAAACTAGATTCTCCAATACAGAAAAGCAATTTGATCAATACATATATGCAAATCAGATAATCTACTCAGCAAATCCAAAAGAAAACCTTGTTTGATCAATAATGTGGGGTTTTCCAAAACAGAGTTTTCGATAATCTTGGCAATGGACTTTATTTAGAAACAGACCTAATTGAATATAAGAAAACCATGACGAGGATTCTTCAAGATTCCTTGATTCTTGACTTTAAGTCTCTTATATTAAAAGACTGTGATCAAGGAAATTTTAGAACTTCACTTGTGAAGGTTGAAGAAATGGTTCTGTGGGGCCAAGATTTGTCTTTGAACACATTCTCAATCAAGGAGCTACTTAGTATCATGATAAGGAATAATTTACGAATTTCAATCTTGAGTTACCGTAATTTGGTTTGCCTTATGTGCATGATGAGTAGAGTCTCTTCTGCATTAAGTGTGAAAGAGCTTTTGCTTAAAGAAAGCAATCCTCCCCATCTCATCATTTATAACATTTTGATTTTCTATCTCTTCCGAACTAGAAACAGTTTGTTTGTGAATGCACTTCTAGATGAATTCCAGGAGAAGGGTTTGCAAGTTAATGGAGTCATTTATGATTTTCTTGTGTATGGGTATTCTCAGTGCAAAGAGGTGTCACGTTCCCTGCATTATCTCACTACTATGATGTTTATGGAACATAAGCTAAGTAATTGCAGTATGAGAATCATAATAAGCTGCCTCTGTGGTGATGGGGAGCTTGGAAAAGCAATGGAGTCAAGTCAAGAAATGGAATCAAGAGGTAGGATTCATGGTTCAATCATTCAAAATGCCATTGTTGAAGGCTTTCTTGCTCAAGGTAAACTTCAGGAAGTAATGCGATTTTGGACGGGAAAAAGATCTAAGTTAGATTACAGTTGTCGATTGACCGGGGGGACAACCTGTGTTTTGATGACAGCATCATTGGAATGACTGATATCAAATAGAGGAATTCAAACTTTTTTTACTCAGATTTGATGAAATATTTGGTGAACCATTAAAAATGTCCTAAGGTGATATAGTGTGTTAGTGCACAATGAAAACAACGACTGATGCACAGGTACGAAATACAAGAAGTTTTTCGTGAAACGGATGAAACAGTATACATTGTATTGATAGTGTTTTTCTTTTGATGAGATAATGAGAATGTAGAGTTGAGTGCAAGTAACAGTGTGGAACGTATTGCTGTGAGTTATATATATATATATTTCATCATTATAGTTTTTTATTATTACTTAATTGTTTCTTAGAGGGTGTTTTGGTTTACTTATTTTCTTGTTTTTTAACTTTTTAAGAAAAATTTTACAAAAAAGTAGAAAAATAATGTAATAACTTATAACAAATAAGTAAATAAGCTACATATTTAGCAACTTTCCAAATATCCTCTCACTCTATATATGAGTCTAGACATTTTTCTGAATTACATAAGTTTTAGGGGAAAGTACCAATAAATCCCAAATTTGAGATTGTTAGCCTATTTAGTCCCGAATGTTTTTTGTTGGACTAATAGGTCCTATTTCTCTAAAAGCTTACTATAGGCCTTTTTATATCAAACATTATTCAACATCACTAACATCAAACATTATTCAACCTCACCAACATCAAACATTATTCAATATCACCACCATTATTAAAACATTATTCAACATTACCAACATCAAACATTATTCAACATCACCAACATTATTCAAATATTTTTCAACATCACCAACGTCATCAAACATTATTCATCAAACATCAAACATTATTCAACGTCAGGATTATTTATCGAACATCAAACATTATGAATCAAACATCAAACACATATTTTCAACCATTAATCATTATGATTATTCATCAAACATCAAATATTATTCATTAAACATCAAACATCAAACATCAGATTTATTTTTTTTAAAAATGAAACTAAACATCACAACATTATCATCAAAACAACATTAAAATAACATTCAACATCAAAATAAACGATTATCAAAATAACGATTAAAATAACAATTAAATAATTTTTTCTGCTCAAACATCATCATCATCATAACAATAATTTCCTCATCATCATCATCATCATCATCATCATCATCCGATGTTTATGCCTTTGGATCATCAACATCACAACATCATCAACTTCGCAACATTAATCAAACTACAAATCTGATGTTAAAATCAAACTACAAATCGGATGTTGGAAATTAAACTACAAATCTGATGTTGGAAATTAATCAAACTATTCATGAACATTAATCGAACTCGACGGAGGCAAACTCGATCCACCCACAAACATCAAGAATTTGCCTATACAAATTTAAATGCCCATTAATACAGATGTGTATCTATGATGAGTGAAAAATGGGAAAGTACAAACCAGCGAAGGATTTGATAGTGTGGATCTTGAGACTAAGACCAGGACACTAGCGAGATGGGTCATGTCCCCTGCTAATCTGGATATATTCATGTTTTGGTCGATTGATAGATATACGTATGTATGCGTGGATCAATCTGAATAACTTGGACCTCAAAAACAACAGATCGATCTACCCAGAAATTGAATTTTTTTTTTCCTTTTTCCCACCAGATCTCTGATTGAATATTTTCCTTTTGTTTTCTTACCTCTTCTTTCTCCAGTAAACTACTGGTTTACGAAGAAGGAAAATTAAAGAGAAAAGCCCTGTTATGACTGCGGATCGGCAAGGAGTCGCTTCAGAGAAGATGGGGTTTTGGTGAGATCTTCGCCTTTGCCTCGAGCAATAGTTTTAATTTTTTTATGATTAAAACATTCCCAATTTTTATGAATCTGATGTTCTAATAAATTTAATGATGGATCTCGAGCAATAGTTTCAATTTTTTAAAAAATAAATTTGATGTTTGATGTTTGATGAATACTCATAATATTTAATGGTTGTGTTTGATGTTTGATGTATGATGAATAATCCTAATATTTAATGATTGATGTTTGATGAATAATCCTGACGTTGATAATGTTTGATGTTGGATGAATAATCCTGACGTTGCTAATGTTTCATGTTTGATAAATAATCATGATGTTGCTAATGTTTGATGTTTGATGAATAATGTTTGACGTTTGATGAATAATGTTTGACATAAAAAGGCCTATAGTAAGTTTTTTTGAGAAATAGGACCTATTAGTCCAACAAAAAACTTTCAGGACTAAGCAGAGTAACATTTCCTAATATGGGACTTATGAGTAATTTTTCCTAAGTTTTTTGTAATTTTTATATTTTTGTGATTATTTTTATTTTATTTGTTCTCAATGTTTGGTTGGATTTATTCCCAAACACCCTCTCTTGCTTGATTATAAAAAATTTAAATAAAATATCTAAAATTATTATTATTTTTATATAATTTTATTTCTTTTAGAAGGGAAAAAATAACTTATAAAAATACAAAATATAAGTAGAAAATTAAACCAAATTTTTTTTTGTTTGTTTGTTATTTTTGTTATCCATTCTAAATTAAGGCCTTGTTTGGGTACCCAATATAAGTGTACTTATTTCATCTTTTTATCTTTTTTGGATCACATCAATCAACATCTCCTCTCTACTTTTTCTACACATAATACAAGAAAAGTCAAAAAGTACACTTATTCTAAACTTCCCAAACTTGACCTAAGAGATTATGATATGAGAACTTATCTTGATCTCCCAGAATAAACTCCGATTAAGTCAAGATTCACACGGCAAAAAATATTAAATTTACACCAAGTACAATAAAATTATTTAAAATTAACCTTCTAACGAACTGTACTCCGTCCAAGAGATTAGCCAAGAGAATTTTAAACCTCGCCCTGGAGGCTTCATCCCCAACGTTTGCCAAGTTGCCAACCACCTTGGATTAATCAAACCAAATGTTATTTGGCATTTGCATTTACATTTCATTTTCACAATTTTTTTCTTCAGTTTTCTCAGCAAGCAAACGGAGACCGCTTTTTATAACATTGGGTGCTTGATGTTCACTGTAGGGTTTTCGAAGCAATGTCTAAGGGAAACAATGATGCAATTGATCCTCTCCCTAGAAATTTGCCTGACTTTTTGTCTAGTACGCAATGCAATGCAATTGATTAGTTTGTTGAATATATGTGTTTTGTTGTTTTTGGTTTTGTTTGCTGACAGTATGAATGTTGTGTGGTAATGTAGAGGTGAGGAAGATGAAGCAGAGTGGACTCAGTGAACTTGAGAAGATTTTGAAGGAGCATGAAGAGTTAACAATGGAGTTAGAAGCTCATGTCAAATTGATTGAGCAACGTGAAAATGAATTGCAAAAGGGGGAGGCGCAAAATGAAAATATGAAAATGCTTCTCAAGCATCAGAAGGAAATGGTACTGTAACTTTTTTTTCTTTATATCTTGCAATTGATTCTGGCTCAGTTTTTTGAATTTGCAAAAAAATTAGCTTATTTCATTCAAATTTATCTCATTTTTTCTATTTCTTTTTTCAAATCTCTGTCCAAATCAATGGTCATGTTGATAAAATTGGTAAAAACTGTAAACCGATTCAATCCGGTATGAGTTTTGGTTCTGGTTCTAATTTTGAAAATGGTTGAACCGTTTGAATTGGTCCGGTTTACAGTTTTAAGGTAACAGTTTTTTGATAAAATTTTAGGGTAACAGTTTTGGTTCTTAATCAAACCAAACTGTAATGTATTTGTTTATTGTATTTTAGGGTAAGTTTTAATTCATATGATGTAACATTTTTAACCCATTTTTCAACCATAATTGGTTAGTCATATGAATTAAAAAATGATAATGATAGTATTATTTCCTTATTTATCTGTGTCTTTGGCCTAGTATAATTATGTAAAAATTGTGAGGCTTTTCATATTTTTTTTTCAAACTCATGGTAGATCAATGTAATTTATCTATATCTTAATATTTCAGTATGTAAAAACCAAAGTATGGAAACGGCTATCAAAATTGTAATTGACAAGTGTAAGCCAACTCAACTATTTTGGTTGTTGGTAATTTATTTTTTATTATAAAATATATACCATATCGCCAGTTTTATATAATATTTCAAAAACCGTAGAATCGAGCCAAATTGAACCAAACCAATTCTTGTGATTTGATTCGGGTCAATTTTTTGGGCCTACTAGTTCAAATCATGACTCGAATTTAAAGAAAATGTTTGGTAGCTCAAAATTTTGTAGATCAAATGGCTCAAATCTATCAAAACGACGTTGTTTTACACTCATTTACACTCAAAACGACATCATTTGAGTGATTTGAACTATTTGAGCCACAAAATTTTAAGCTACCTAGCATTGTTGCAAATTTAATTTGAGTAAGGAAAACAACTTAAAATTCTAAGTCACTGTGACTGAACTTCATTTTTTCACTGAAACAAAGGGAGATCTTTTGCGTGCCCATAATCCCAATGTTTATATTTGCTGACATAAAAGCCTCATTTTTTTACGCACTCATGTTTACTTCTAGTTTGCAAAAATGCTCTTGGATATGATGAGAATTTTTTTTAAAAAAAATCCGAGTAAAAGTTTGAATTTGTCGTTGGAGTGGTTCATATCAAATGAACCTTTTACTCAATTGTGAGTACAGAATTAAGTCGTGATTGGAGATGGCCTTAGAACACCCTCCCAAGTCTCAATTTGTTGAATCATTGATTAGAGATATTTGGAGTGATAACAAATTTGTTTTGTTCTCAGAATAATATAGCAATCTTGGAGGAAAAGAAAAAGTTGGCAGAAGAACACAAGGTAACATACATCCTGTTTTTCTGGTTTGACTTATGTCACTAAAATGACAATTATGTGCCTGAATTCTAATAATATTATGGTTGTTATGACTTGAAATGGCAGAGAAAAGAAGAAAAGTTTCATAGAAGGATTGGTGAACTACAGAAGAAACTTGATGCCAAACAAGAATTAGAGTTGGAGGTAGAGCGTATGAGAGGGGCAGTTGAAGTTATTATGAGAAAAATGAGTGAGGATGGGGATTTAGGGGAGCTTGAGGACAAGATGGATGAAATTCAAAAACAGCTCAATGAAAAGGAACAACATATTGAATATCAGGATTCCCTGCTTGAAGCTCTTATCATCAAGGAACGCAAATGTAATGATGAGTTGCGAGAAGCTCGTAAAGAGTTGATTGATGTAAGTATTGAATACTGCTTGGATTCACGTGCAAGACCTGCATACCAATTTATTGTTAGTCAATTCTGTTTATTCAATTGAATACCCCCTTAGATTCACAGGCCATCCTCCGGCCCATGTTTGGACCTGAACTTTTGGAGCTTAGTTTTAATAGTTTCTTAGCTGAAGGAATGTGACTTTAAAATTATTGATTCTGGGTTTTGAACATGATTTAATTGACTAAAAAGAAAATAAAATGAAGAGTATGTTGTGCATTGCTTTTGTTTTTTCTTGTTAGTACATTTTTGTTTGGAATCAAGAAACTGTCAAAGAGGTTCAGTGGATATGTACTTTTCTTGCTCTCTAGGGTTTGATGAACCGCCGTCCTGGTGTAATTGGTGTCAAGAAAATGGGAGAGCTTGACAATAAGCCATTCCAAACAGCAGCCAAGAGAAAGTATGCAGTTCATGAAGCAGAGTTGAAAGCGATGGAGTTGTGCTCCTTGTGGGAGGGCTACCTTAGGGATCCAAGTTGGCATCCTTTCCAGGTCATCCCGGTGGAAGGAGATCATGAGGTATGCAATAATATGTTGACATTATGTCGTTAGCTGTTGGTCTTCATTTTATTTCAAATGATTATGTTTTCCGCTTTTACATTGCCTGTGCATTTCAAAACATGACATCTTATATGACATTTTCTTGTTGTATTGTATGTATAAACTTGATGGAGCTTTGTCCATGGCTGTACATGATCTCAATTCAGAAGGACTCATTACGTCACCTTGCAAAAATCCTTAATTTCTCATAAAGATAAATATTTTATTTTTGCATATAATGTCTATTTTGATAATATTTCAAAATGGAAGTAATGCACATGTTGGGTGTGTGTCTTGTATTGTTCAGACCCCATTCAGTTATTGTTGTTTTTCATGTATTTGGATTAGGTTGTAGAGTTCAGAATTTACTAGGAGTCCAAGGTGTAAGGTTTTATTATGGGACTAGGAGAATTCTAGGGTTGTGAGATTGAGTGGGTTTGTATAGATGTATCGGGAGCACCGGATGTGGCTTTGGGGTTTAGTTACTCTTGAGGGGGGGTGCTTCCATTCCCGTTGGTGAGATGTGGAATAAATCCCAAATACACAAACACCCACAAAAGAAAGGTCTCATAACTCACTTCACATGCCTCTTCCCCACATCCTTCTCTTGCCTTCCTATTTTAATCAAGAAAGAATTATACAGATAGAGACATCATCCATCTATTTAAATTCTTAACTTTATGTTGCAATGTTTGACATCTATCCCTAGCTACCATATGGGGTGTAGTTTGCTATGTGTTTTTTATTCCATGCATATTACAACTTATTTTTTTCTTTGCTCACCTAACTTGATTATCAATTATTCCTGCCATTTTAGCTCTATATTAACCTTATTGTATGGTTTATATTTAATGCATCTGTTCAGGAAATAATAGACAAGGAGGACGATAAATTGAGAAATCTGAAGGATGAGCTTGGCAATAAAGTCTATGAGGCTGTGATTATAGCCTTGAAAGCCTTGAAGGAGATGAACCAGTACAACCCTAGTGGCCGATACCCAGTCTTAGAACTGTGGAATTTCAGGGAAAAAAGGATAGCAACATTAAAAGAGGGAGTATCTTGGATGCTAAAATCGGATAAACGGAGGAGAAACTAGAAGTTCGTGCCATGGTTTTGTAAATTTTGCATAGGACGGTTCTGGCGTGACATCTATAACCCCGCTCTCGATATAATATGTTCACCATATACTGCATAAGGATTGATATTTTGTGATTTTCAAATGTGTATTTTTGTAAGCTTTTGCTCTTGGACTCGCTGAATGAACCTAATTTAGTTGTTTTTCTAATTTTTTTTTTACTGATATTATGTTTTGCTTCCATGATATATATTAGTTTTGTATTTTCTTCATTTGATTACTATCTTGTGTATTTTAATATTGTTTTAAGCAGACTGGCTCCAGTAATTTTGTGTCTGATAGTTAGTAGCATTTCTTCAACAAAAAAGCTATGTCCCAAAATTTTGGGAGAGAAATGCTCCCCCCCCCCCTAGGAATGGCAACGGGGCGGGGCGGGGCCGGGGATCACCCTCCCCGTCCCCGATCCCCGATGGTGGCAATTCCCCCCGTCCCCGGTCCCGACCCCGACGGGGAGCCCATCACTGCCCCCGTCCCCGCCCCCAGCGGGGATCGGGTTTCCCCGACCCCGATAATTCCCCGAATAAAAAAAAAAAAAACAGTAGAGAGATCTGAGCTGCAACAACATCCTCAACATGAATATCATCAACAACATCAACAAGTGTTAAAAAAAACATGAACAACACAAATCAATTTAATATGTATACAGATCTGATCTAATATATATATATATATATATGTATATATAACACAGAGAAAGAGAGATGGAGGAGCGGCACTATGAGATCGGCGGAGGACGGCGGCGAAGGAGATCCGTGGAGGACGGCGGCGAAGGAGATCAGATCGGCGGAGGAAGGCGGCGAAGCAGCTCTTCTCTCGGCGGAGGAGATCGGCGGCGAGGATGACTTTCTTCTCTCTCTCACGCGAATGAAGCTCTGTTTGCGACGGAGGCAGATCGGAGGGAGGGAGAGAGATCGGCGTGGGAGGGAGGGAGGGAGATCGGCGCCGGACGGAGGTCGTCGTCGTGGGAGGGAAGGAGATCGGCGCGGGAGATCGGGGAGAGAGAGAGAGAGGGAGAGAAGCTGAGAGTGATTTGAGTGAGAGTCTGAGAGAGATCGGGGTCAAACAAATAATATATTACATATATATATTATAATATATATAGAAACCTAACACTAAACAAACAAATAATATAATATATATATATATTATAATTAATCAGCGGGACAGTCGGGGATTGTCGGGCCGGGGCCGGGGCCGGGGCCCGGGTTGGAGAAGTGTTCCCCGTCCCCGTCCCCGATGTCATCGGGGATTCATTTTTTAATACCATCCCCGTCCCCGCGGGGGTATTTTTCGGGGAAAACCCGCTTAAATCGGGGTCGGGATCGGGGATCCCCGTCGGGCCGGTTCCAAATTGCCATCTCTACCCCCCCCCCGCGGGGGCGTGGAGGTGGGTGATTGGAAGAAAAGAAAAGGAAAAAAAAAAAAAAAAACTGGTCAATGAAAATGCCAGTGGGGTCCTACGGGTCTCTAGCAGTTCCGATTTTGGGACCTAGAATTTACTTAGAAATGAGTTGTGTAGTGAAGATTGAATTGATGAAGTGTGGGGTTCACATAAAAAATAAATCTGAGCCATTGATGTAAAATTTTGAGTAATTTTTGACTTTTTATGTTTGCATCCGTAGCATTATTGTTTCTTCAAATTCTCTCAAGGTTTGCATCAAAGTTATGAAAGTTCATAAAAACTTTAACTGATGAGAGTAGGGTCTCTTCTTGATAATTTAAATTGTTTATTTTGTAAAAGTTTTTATGCATGTCATCCATAAATAAAGGTAGATTAATTCGATAATTTTAATTTTTTGATTTTATTACGTTTATTTTTTAAAAATAAATGTGTGCTCTTAAAAATGAATTGTCTATTTTTTTTAAAAATTAAATTATCAAAATAGGAGTTGGGGTGAGTTTCACGAACATGACGGTCATATTCATATTTTAAGAAAAATCTAAATCCTTAACCTGATGAGTTGAGCAATTTTAACTCCCAAGGGAAAATAAATTGCGTACTACTCAAATGAGCAGTCAATTGGGGCCGCCAATAAAACAAAAGGGCTGGCCAATTCGGGCACAATTTAATTCGAAAGATCATTACTGCTTGCTGGGTCTACTCTGTAGGTACCCGTCTCGATAGAGGGAATGGTATTTGCTTTTCCGCTTTGTTTTTCCCATCACTGTCCAAATCATTTTAAATAAATAACTTTTATATGCATTTATATATTTTAATTTCTTAAATATAATGAGGTCTTATTTGATAACGGATTTTTTAGTAATTTTTTAATTTTTTAATGTGATGTAAAAAAAATTAATATGTTTAGAATAATTTTTTGACTTGTTATGAAAAGATCTATAAAAAATAGAGAGAAAAGAGAATTTTTGACTTTTCAATATAGGTTGTTGACTTTTTGATTTTTTTAATAATTTTTTAACTTTTTGATTAAAAAAATTACTTACTAAACGAGATCTTCCCCGTTTGGGAACAGACTAATTTAGTAATTTTTTGGCTATTTAGCTAAAATATAAGCTAAAAAAAACTAATATGTTTGGGATGACTTTTTAGTTTTTTACGAAAAGATGTGCAAAAAGTAGAGAAAAAAGAAAATCTTTGACTTTTTGGTATGGGTTGTTGGTTTTTTGGCTAATTAAGTAATTTTTTAACTTTTTGGCTAAAAAAGAAGGTTCCCAAACGAGACTTAGGCCAAGTTTGGGAAGATAAGAAAAAGTCAAAAAGTCAAAAAGTTACTCAAAAAGTTAAAAAGTTAACACTATTCACCAAAAGTCAACAATTACGGCTGCACAACTCTCAATCCTAATTTTCCCCTACAAACTAATTTTTACAATTTTTTAATACACATTTTTCTATAAAAAGTCAAAAAGTTAATTCAAACATTTTCCTTAATTTTTTAATTCAAAAAAATAAAAAATACACTTATTTAAGATACTCCAAACAATCCCTTAAATGTACAACAACAAAACATTCATATATTTTCTTTTTCTTTTTTTAAAAAACCTCTCTCTCATTTTTAATCATTTTACTCCTAGTACTCATCAATAGTTTTTTTTGGTTACAGGGAAATCCTCTCACTTTCCCGCAGGTCCAAGGCAGCGCCCCGAGGAGATCACCAGGGTGTCCTGTTGTTCGTTCCGAGCCAGAGACTATAACCTGGAAGCTTGTCCCGACCTCACAAGGCAAGCTTCGGTAAGTCAGGACTCGCACAGCGGGGGAGAATTAAACCCACACCAAGTAGCTGATAAGGCATCCTTGAGGTCAACCTCTTAACCAACTGTGCTACGCTCAGGAGATTGGCCCAGAGAGGATTCGAACTCAGGACTTAGGGGCTTAAACCCAATGCCCTTGCCAAGTTACCACCCACCCCTGGGTTATACTCATCAATAGTTGTTCTTTTATGTTTTGTATCAGCTCTCTCTGATTTTTCTTGCCCCAATAAAGAAAATAAGGGTAGGAAATTACACATTTGTCCTGTCCAGTTGCCATTCCTATTTATAGGGTGACCAAATGGGCCTTTACCTCTCAGTCCCACTAGCTAGCGAATAATTTGAAATGTGCCTACTAGAGGCCATTTTTTTATGAAAGCCCAAACCTCCGAAATAGATTTATAGCCCGACTCGTATTATCCACAAAAGGAGGTTGTATATGTTTTCAAGCTCGGCACCCAAGTTCGAGCCTTGTTATTTTCTTCTCCTATTCCCCACTTCCTCCTTTGACCTAAAAAAGAAAAAGAAAAAGAAAAAAAAAAAGCATTGAAATGAAATCGATTCTCAAATTGCCACAAATATGATCTTTGTGAGTTGTTAAATCTATTTTGAGTGTGGGGTTTGCATTCCAATACATCTAGGTCATATTGTAGCCTGGTTGATCGTATGTGTGATATGATGATAAAAATTGACGAATATACTTAAAGAATAATAGGTATAGATAAAAATTGAACTACTTAAATGCTCAATGAACTAGATTGAATATAATATTTATGTGGCGGTCTTGTAAGTAGCACTTGATCCTTATTAGTTGTTAAATCATGAATTATTTATGATTTATTTATTTAAGCGTTTCATGTTAAAATCTGATCTTGTTGTGATTGTGTTCTTGATTTACCTTTTCATAGTTTAAGTTGGGAATTGAATCAACTTGGATTAAAATTTTCCATTAGTATTTTAACAAAAAGGGTGAATTACACTAACAGCTTTTATAGTTGAGGACTCGTATCACTTTAATTCATAACTTTTTAATTATGATATATTTTATCCTAAATTTTGAATTTTGTCTCAAATAAAGACAATTGAAGATATCATTACTCAATTTCAAAGGTAAAGTCGTTAATTTGATAAAATATAAACTAATTTGACAAAAATAAATGTCAAAAAAATAATTTTAAATTTTTAGAAATTATTTCTACTTACCAAAAATAAAATTATATAAAGTTGATAAATCTTTTACACATGTATTTATTTATTTATTTTACCAAATTAATTTTTATTATGTAAGTGGTTGTTAAGCTTGTAATATGTAATCGATTGGATTTTTTGATTTAATTGTTTGGTTTAATAATAATATCAAAATGGTCGCTATATTTAAATTTAAAAAAAATGAAACTAGTTTAGTGAAAATAAAAATAATTATCCATTACATGATCATCATCCCAACACATAATAACAATTAATTTGGTAAAATAAATGTATAAAAAATTTATCAATTTTACATAATTTTATCTTTGGTGGGTGAAAATATTTTTTGACATTTATTTTTGTCAAAATAGTTTTTATTTTATCAAATTGATAACTTTGTCCTTCAAATTAAGTAGTAGCATCTTCAATTACCTTTATTTACAACCAAATTTAAAATTTAAAATAAAATATGTTATAATTAAAAAATTAAGAATTAAAATAATACAAATCTCAAATTATAATGATGGTTAATGTAACTTGTCCTCACCAAAAAACATAATAGAAGCTATTTTTTGTAGCTTTAAATTGAAAAGCATTTTTTCAAAAGTATTTTGTGGCAACCCCAATGCAAACAAATGGGGCTCCACCCCTCGACAAAGTAATCTTCCACCCCATTGAAAGATTTTTTAGTCCTTGATGACCCTATAACTAGGGTATCTTTGGCTTTCACCAAGGTTAAAAAATAAATAAAAAGCACTCCTCAAAATTGATGATATAGTACATTCGAGAGGACATTTAAAAGGACATTTTGGGAATCTAAGGAGAAAAGAAAAGAAATGATTAGTTAAGTAATAAGAGAAAAGAAAAGAAAAGAAATGATTGTAATTTCTTTCTTTTTTGTTTGGATAAAGAAGAAATAAAGAAAAGAAATGATTGTGATTTCTCTCATTCTTGTTTGGTTAGGTTTCATTAAGAGAAAAGAAAAGAAATTATTTTATGTTATATTACCAAAATAACCTTTTTATATTTTCAATCATTTTATTTCTTTTATTTTTATAGGGACAAAATTGATATTATGAAAGTAGTGGTTTCTTTTCTCTCACAATCTCTCCACTTTTGGGAAGATTGAAAATGGGACTTCTAAGAGAAATGAGTTTCTATCCATTTCTTCCCATTTCTCTCTACTTAAGTTATCCAAACAAATAAGAGAAATACATATCACTCTATTTTTTTTTTTTCTCTCCAAATCACTCAATCCAAACATAGTGTTAAAGCATCTTAAGGAGTTTTATCAATTTGATAATACTAAACTCATATTTTGGTATGTTGCAAAGTGCAACACAAATAGAAAAAACGATTTGTAAATAAAATTGATATAGGAGTGATATTTTGAAAAAAAAAAATGAGTGAGACTCTTTTTTTTAAAAGATTCTTATAACTTCTAAAGTGATTTATACTATTCATGATATGTGAGGCCTATTCATGTATATGTAGGACCACGTTATGAGTAGTGTGGATCACTTTGAGAGCTGTGAGGTCCTCCAAAAATAGGATTCCTATCATTGTTGTTTTGAAAATTTTTAAATTGCTTTATAAGAGCATCTCTAACGGTTCACCAAATTTTTTACCAAATCTGAGTAAAAAAAAGACCATTTTCTCAATCTGGTACAGACTACTCCAATGGTTGTCATCAAAGCAGGGGTCGACCGGGCGGTCGACCAGTTAGTGTATTTTTTTTTTTTTTTTACCTCTTTAAACTTTTTGACCTGTTTGAACCAACCTATTTGCAAGGGAACCGGTCGACCGGTTAGTCAACTGGCCGGGCAACCGGCGGGTTGATTGGTTGACTTCCTCCAACGGTCACGCACAATAATTTAGTGAAATCTGTACCATGTTCTTAGTTTGATGATATTTTTGTTGAATTCTCATTTTGATACCAATTTGGTGAAACCTTTGGAGTACCAAAAAGTGACTTTTTCACCAAAATTTAAATATGATGCCAAGTTTGATTAACCGTTGGAGATGGTCTAATAGGTCTTTTAGTTTGAAATGAATGATCACACATTTTTCATACCATTATGTATAAATTTCTTATATAAATTTTGTATTTATATATCATCACTGTAATATTGAAAGACCCTATTTGATTTTTGAATTTAAGAGTGGGACTGGATTACAATACAGCAATATTAGGTGTTATAAAAAAAATTTCATGAAAATTTTGTGACTCTTGGATTGCACTTAGAATAAAGCACCACACACTAATCAAGGTAATCTAAGGATTATAAATTTTTCATGATCATTTTCATGAATAAATTTTCATGATCCCTAACTTTTCTCATTACAATATACTAGTCTCACATTGCTATCATATTCGTTTGAATTTAAAGTGAAAAATCTCATTAAATATATTATTTCCATCATTTCGAATAATCAAAATAGTTCAAAGATTTATAATTTGACGATTTTGCACCAATAAGACACACACTTGATGTGAAAGTAATTTCTCACAAGCTAACAACCAAAATCAACCACACACAAAAAAGAAAAAAGAAAAAGAAAAAGCATGTTTGGACAAGGTATCCAAAGCTCTGTTGCCTTTAATAGGAATCCAAAGACCTTTTCTCAAAATAATAAATAAATAAATAAATTAAAAAATAGAGGAAAACAAGTTAGCTAACACATGTGAACAAAGCATGGCTCTCCCCGGCCCACCCATGTGCAACTTAGCTCTACACAAATACATTGGATCTTCTTGACTTGTGTTTGTGGAATTTATGTTACCATTTAGGAGGAAAATGAAAAGATAATATTGATTTCTTCATTTGGGTTAGGTTTAAAATGTCACCATTTCATAATCTTATAATTCAAATTCGCATGCATTGAAAAGATTGTAAATCTAAGTACGAAAAAGCAATTAATTGACTAGCTCAGTTGGTCAGATTTATATACTCTTTAACTAAGAAGTTAGGAGGTCAATTTTTACCAAATAAAAAGTTCGATTATTTCTTTTCTATTGTTAATTTTTGTTGTATTTTACATCTTTCCATTGTGAATTCAATCCTTACCAAATGAAAAGTTTGATTACATTCTCGGATACTTTTGAGAGAATCAGAATCTCATAAGGGCCCATTTATTTTCAGAGGTAGAATAGAGGAGATTTATAGTAAGAGAATTAATAGTGAGAGAATTGATAGTGAAGAGATTAGAAAAATTGTGTTTATATTGATAATAGTTGTTAGTGTAGAGATTGTTAAATTATTTTTATATAAAATAATAAAACAAATAAAAAAATACAAAAACATTAAACATTAATGTTCCAAAAAAAAAAATGCACAAGATGTAAAAAATAAAATAAAAAATAAAACTACGATTTTTACTTAACAAAAAATACAAAAAAAAAAAAAATTAAACATTAATGTTAAAAAAAAATGCCCAACATGTAAAAAATTAAAAAAATAATCCGGCAGATTATTTTCTAATACCAAGTTTCAAACATCTATCCCAATCCCCTCCCCAAGGCCCATTCTAATTCGGAGAGAATTATGAATCCCCTCTCCATCTTTTAAAATAAACACAATATTAATAAATCTCACCTTAATTCCAATCCCAATTCTTCTTCTACCTTCCAAAACAAACGGTTATGGTGGTTGGAGTTGGGCAGGGAGTTAGGTGCTTTATTGAGTGTAATTGAATGGAATGCTTTTACAATTTGACTTAAAATTTCCCACATCTTTGTATTGTGTTAGGTTAAAAGGGCAACAAACATGAAAACATCAATCATAGTTGAAATTAGAAATTTGGAATAGTCTTCAATTTTTATGACCAAGACAAAGGGGTTGTACCAATTTAAAAGAGTTTATTATAATTGATTTTAATTTGAAATTTCGTGTCAAATTATTTGATATTGTTTCTGTTTATAACTTAGGCATCATTTGGGAACCTTTTCGTTTAGTCAAAAAGTCAAAAAATTACTTTAAAAAGTCAAAAAGCCAATAACTCATACCAAAAAATCAAAAATTCTCTTTTCTCTCTACTTTTTACACATCTTTTTGTAAAAAGCTAAAAAGTTATTCTAAACATACTAGTTTTTTTAGCCAAAAAATTACTAAATTAGTCTGTTCCCAAATGAGACCTTATTAGACAGAAATAATTTAAATTAATTAAAAAAAATTAATTATTTAAAAACTCAAAAAGAATATTTTTAATTTTTAATTCTTAATTATCAACTTTTAATTTACAATAAAGATTTTTGATCACACTAGTGCCATATTCTCACTCATTTTGCGTATTGCATAAATTCTCTTCATCACACTAGAAAACTATGTCAAAAGTTCCAAACATAAATATAAACAACGTAAAAATCAACACGCGCGCGCACACAAATCTCAAATATAAAATTATATTTATAATACATTCATATATATAACTTACACCAAGTTAGTGTAAACTTTCAAAAGAGCTGCGGGCTACATTTTTCTTTCTGCAACCGCCTCAGCTCCATTTTACCAACAAGTCCTTCTCCCTTATACCCTCCCTCCCCCTTACAATCATAATACTCACAACCAATAAAATAAAATAAAAGTACTCACACTTCTCTTCAAAATCTCTCCCATTCCACTCCAATTTTACTTTCCAATTTTCACATTCCCCCATCAACCACAGACTAATAATACATTACACTGAAAACATTTTAAAAAATGTCGCTAAATGGGTATAAAAATAAAAACAAATTTTATGGCAACAAACTTTTCAAAATACTCAAACTCTGAAGTTCTTGCCGGAGAAGGTTTGACCGAATTGCCAGTTGGCGGGGACGATGTTCCACGAGGTGGAAGTGCGGCGGTCACTGCCGGTGACCCGGAACGAGAGGGACTGGCCGGCCAACACAGCGTTGGATTGCCAATTCTGTCCCCAGTTCCGACTCATGCTCATCCACTCTGTTTTCGCGCCTTTCACGCTCACCCTCACGATGTCCCCTGCGCCGGCAACATTGGTGATCAGAACTAGGTTAAAGTATCGGAAACCGTTGATTGTGAACCTTATTCCTCCTTGCTTCCGGCATGGCACCCTGCGTAAATATTGCAAAAGTCAGAGGTGGTTTTGGCCAAAATGTATACCAACATGCTGCGATAAACAACCTTTATAATGTTCATATATCATATAGTTTATCATTAATAGTGGTATAAAATATTTACTGATTGTGATTGTATAACAATATATTGTGAACAGAAAGTGGTGAATATAACATTATCTTAAAGTTATATGAATTTCACAAATTTTTATTTTATTTACATGAATTATTGATATCATATTATTTTTGTGAGTCCCATTTAAAATCATAATAAGGGTCAGCATCAACTTGCTCAATCCACGAAATTGGTGACCAGACCAAGCCTATTTTCAAGCCTAAGCCTGGTGAAATTTTTTCTTATGAGTCAGGCCTAGCCGGAGGGCCCAACGGGCTAGACACCAACCCATGGACCAAGATTTGGAGCTTTGTATGGATTTTTTTTCCCGCTATTTAGCCTTCCCCTCACAAACCAACAGGTCAAGCTGGAACACCTAAGGCCAAACTTAACCCAAACATTACTGGGTTACCCCAGCCAAATTGAAATACAAACTTGGTTGGGACTGGTAAAAACCAAATAAGCCTAAGTTAATCATGAATTTTTGATTAAATGGCAACTCTTAATACATTTTTTTTTTTAATTTATTATGCATTTTCCTATAAATGAACCGCTGACAAGGATGGAAAACTGTCTCATGACTAATTGCCCGAGTTTGAGAAACGGCAGAAAGAACAAAGATTTCCAACTAATCATCCAAATATGTCAAAGTCACTGGTAAACAAAAAGACTTTTTAGTGTTGTTTTAAGTATGAATTATAAGTTATTTTTTTGCTTATTATAAAAAATATATATAAAAAAATAAAGAGATGACAGGATCTAAATAAGTCAATAAATAATTTATTTATTATAATGTGAAAAAAGATCATTTGAGAATATACTTCATGCGTGTTTTGGAGAATTCATAACAAAAGAGATAACACACAACCAACCGAACTGACAAAAGTAATAAAGACCCCCAACCAATATCACGCGCCTCACCCATAAGAACCAGAACCAGAGCCAGAGCATGACCCACGTCACCCACGAGGAACCAAGACAAACGACTTATCACCAATTCTAAGTTTTTGTTGTTGTGACCATCTTTAAAAAAAAAATTTATTCTGTTTTTAAAAAATATAATTTAAAATTTAAAGTTGTGTTTTTTAAATAAGAATTTAATAAAATTTCAACTTCAATAAAATTGTGTTCAAAGTCATGTTATTAAAATACAAATTCGAAAATATGGGTAAGAGAATTACTTTCAATAGATGAAGTATCCCTCCCGACTAATTGGACTTGAGGACTCGAGCATCTAGTTTAAAGTAATTTCCATCCACCTTGGGCCCATCTCATTAATTTGAATCTTGAAAATAGATCAACGTGAGTCCAAATTATCTTAAATTGTACCTTCCAGTCCAATTAGTAAAAGAGGAGAACCCTCCTCCCATTTGAAAATGACTAGGGTTTTTTTTTTTAGATAGTGACCCAGGGTTGTTAAATAATTTTTGAAAAAGAAAAATGATTGGTTGCCCGAATGAGGCTCCCCCGAATGCCCCGAATTGGTGAAACGACGTCGTTTCACCAATTCCCTTTTTTTTTTTTTTTTTTTTTTTTTCAGTCTGAACCAGAGAACCAGAGAGGGAGAGGGAGAGAAAGAGAAGAGAGGTCGCCGGTTGTTGGTCGTCGGCCCAGCCGAGCTCGTCGCAGCCTCCGACCGCCGCCTCCGAGCTCGCAGCCCCGCCGAGATCGTCGCAGCCTCCGACCGCCGCCTCCGAGCCATGGGTATTAAAATTTGAATTTGTATAAGATGTGAGTTATATAATATAATATTTTAATGTTGTGTAATTGTTAATGTGTTATTTTTTTATCTAATTTTAAATAAAAATTAATTTTATGAATAAATTAGAAAAAATTTAAAACATAAAAGATTAAAGAGAAAAAATAAATTTTTAAAATTAAAGTAAAAAAATGACTAAATATAAAAATATAAAATGCAATTTACCACCAAAAAACTCCACAAAAAAAACAGAGCAAAACAGAGAAGAGAAAGGGAAAGAGAAAAAGTCACCGGCGGAAAGCGACGGGGACAATTCCGGCACGGTACTCGGCGATCTTGAGAAACATGGGCATGGCGAGGTCGAAATGTGGGCGAGGAGGGTTGCACCAGCCGCCATTGTCGTTGGGTAGTGCGTAGTTGGGAGGGCAGAAGTTGGTGGCGGTGACCAAGATGGATGGGCTGCCGGAGTGACACCACGTTGGGTCGTTGGCACATTTGATCTCAAAGCAAGCCCCGCAGCTCAGGCCGTTGTTGAATAGTGCGGTACTCAGTGCTGCTGTGTTCACGCCATAGCCTTGGCTATACAGGTTACCGTACCCACATGCTCCACCTGTCAATAATTCAGTACCAACAGAGTCTGAGTGATGACTTAAACTGGGTCTCTCACTCTGGTTAGGTTATGTTGAGTAATTGTGAAGATTTGACCGTGAAATGATGTGATCCCAATGGGTTTGGTTTGGGATGACTTTTAGGTAAAATTAAGGGAAAATAAGTGGGAGCACTAATTAGTGCTCTCACTAATTAGGTGGTAGTGAGTTTCATCAGTAATGATGTGATGTTTTGGTTTTGGAGTTATATTTTTTTTTTTACTTTTTTAATGTATTAGTACTATTAGTGGTGATATTTTTAGTGGGATGAATCATTGTTAAAAATTAAGTGCATTTTCGTGATTAGCTCTGGGTTTTCATTGGTCCTTTTTCTACTGTGGTTGGTTAAAGGTTTAGAGAGTGATTTGAAAAATAAAGAAAAAAATAAGTAAAATGAAAATAAAATATATTATTTTTTATCTAATTTTACACAATTTTTTTATTTTTATTTCCAAATCTCTCCCCAAATTATAAATCAAATAGCCTTAATTGTTCAATTTTCTGAAAGTTGCTAGGAAGCAAAATGTGGAATTTCCAAACTACCCGCGTACAAGATAAGTATCATAACCCACATTTTACGCCTACAAATGCATCTATAATAATGTGACAAGAGTGGTGAGTCACATTATTAAATAGGTAATCAATAAATCAAAAATTGAAGCTTATCAAATCAGAGTTGAATTGGGAGACATTTTTAGAATATCAGAAAAAACAGATTAATGACTTAAATAGTGTTTTATACTAGAAAGAAATGTGAATCGATTTGTTATATGTTTTAACAAATTGATCCATTCATTTCATTCCACATTGTTCTATCTGTGTACACTGACTATTTTTTGAAATGCAGAAGAAATGGGTCCCTAATGGACCATAGGTACAAGAAAAGAGAGGAGATTAGATACCCATGGTGCCTGAAGCGTCGGAGCCGCCGTAGAAGGTGGCATGAGCGCTTTGCCAATCACCGCCGGAGTAAACCCCTGGGATTCTAGCCTCAGCCAGTGACAAAAGTGAGATAAGAGACACAATGCAGACCACACCTACACTCGCACCAGCCATTTTCTCTCACTAGCTACTCTACTACAAAAACAAACAATGACACTTCTAGAGAGAGAGAGAGAGAGAGAGAGATGGGGATGGGGGGGAAAGCATGAGGAATGAGGACTACTTATGGAGGAGGTTCGGTGACATGATCCTTAGTGGCAATCAATGTAATTATTTTGCGCATTATGTGTTTTTCTAAGGAGCTTGATTGTCGCTGTTTCGGTTTGTGATTCTTATTTTAATTATTTAAATTGTTTATATTTGATGACAATTTATGTAGATATGCGCTAGTGACAGCTCACCTTCTTTCATGTTTGGACTAATATAATCAAAAACAAAATAAAATAAATTTTTTAATTCAATAAGACAAAATATCACATCACATTCAAACTATAATCATTTTATATTTTTTACAAAAGTCAAAAAAGTCAAAAAATTTATCTCAAACAAGACTTTTTAATAGTTAAAAAGTTAAAAACTAACCCACATCCCAAACGAATGCTATACTTTGCATTATTAAAAAAAAAAATTAAGTATAATAGTGATATCATGTTATCAGTGTTATTATTAAATTAATTATTAATTAAAAATAAAATTTATTGACCTATTTTAAGAAGTAAGTTAAAAGTCAATTATTAACTTTTTGATATTTTTAATCATATTATCTCTTCATTTTTTTTTTTGTATATTTTCTTTTTAAAAAAATTAAAAAATTAATTTTTAACCTATTTTTTAAAATAGAACTATATATAAATTTTATTAATTGGTAACGTCACATCATCAATATCATAAATGGATGTTATGGGGTCCGCCTGGAATAATATGTATAGTAAATTTTTTTTTTAACCTTCCACACTAACAGACTTTCTTACTGCTGTTGTCTTCTGTGAAGATTGTTATACGAGAAGAGCAAACAGTGAAAAGTCAAGCTGGAAAAAAAAAAAATTACGTTCAGAAAGCAAAATCTCTGCTGATAGAGATAACGAAAACGCGTTAAGCTCTTTTGACACAATTACCCTCGAAGTGTTGAGTTCGTTTTTTTATTTTATTTATTTGAAGGGCAAATTACACTGACCTTAAAGGTTCTTAAAAAATAAATAAATAAAGATTTACAAGTTTTGAATAATTATATTATGGATAAATTATACTTACATCCCTTAAGGTTTAAATTTAATACATATCACTTTTTGAAGTTTGAAAAATTACACTTATCCCTTATCATTATAATTATTTAGATGGAATGAATATATTAAACTTATAAACTCTCTCTTTTTTTATTTAGCTTTAATTTTTTTTTCCCCTTTGCTTTACTTTTTTTTTCAACATAATTTCTTCTATTTTTCTATTAAAAGTTGTTATTTTTTATATAAGTAGAAGGATTTTGTGAAATAAGACTATTAACCACTGGGGTGAGAATATAATTTTCAAAATGTCAGGGGATAAGATATAATTAGACCAAATCTTAGGAGGTGTCAGTGTAATTTAACTTTATATTATTCTCTTACGCTGTGTTTGGTTGAGAGATTTGAAAAATAATTTAGAAAGAAAAATGGAAAATGGAGGTAAAATGTGAATAAAATATACTTATATTTAACCTAATTTCGCACACTTTTTTCATTTTCTTTTTCAAATTTCTTCTCAAATCCCCCAATCAAACACAGAATTAAAATTTGAATCTATATGACTATTTTTCTCTTTTTATTAGTTACTCGTTAGTTGCATAAAAAAATATTAACATTTGTTCTATATTAAAATTAATATTTTATCATTGATTATTCATGAATCTATATTGAATCTATATTAGTTAGGGTCACTTTAATATTATTAAAATGAAAATCAGTGTAATTATAACAAGTTTTGTACTTGGTCGATGTAATTTATCCTAATTATAAGCTAGTTTGTGAGGTTGTAAGTTTAAAATTTTTTAATAACATTATATATTTAAAATGTGATGTCAATTAATTTAAGAAAATGCTATTTTTATTCTATTCTTTTGTGCACTTTAACTTACTATTAAAAAATATTCACAAATAAAATTTTATGTAGAATAATGTGATAGAAATATTTTTGCAATTATGAGTCAAAATTATAAAATTTTAACTTGAAATAAAAAGATCACATATTTTATATAAAAATTTATACATATATTCACTTTGTATAGTATTAACTAATTTTAAAATCTTATTTTTTAAAATACACTTTATTAAAGTACTTGTGTATGTCAATTTCCGACCACACTGCCAACTCAGTAATCAGCTAGAGAGTACTGGCAGAATAGATGACACCTGGCTGACCTGCAACAGAAAGAGAAGATTCCGACGGTAGTTCGTCCACTCGGGGGCACTCCGACGATCAAGTCAGTAAATCTCTCAAAAATAATTAATAGTGGTAAACTCACTGTTCCGAATATAAATTGCGTACCTTAGACCCATCGGGGGTGCTTTTCTCTTATAGTTAACTCAATCATTGTCCCAACAGAAGCCTAACTTCAGTGGACTTTAGCTCAGTGCTTATCCAGGACTCTTCAATAGATAGAGATAAACTCCCTAAGAGCTTTATCTTTATCCAGGCTGAGTCCCCTCATCATCTAGGACTCTTGTGCCTTATCCGCTTATCTCGGATTCCGATATCTTCGGAGATAACCTCGGCCTTGCCGAGATCACCTCGACGTTATGACCAGGACACGTGGCACTTCGGCTGACACGTCGGCGTCACCTTGACCACGTGTTGGTACTCAGAAAATATATTCCCACAACTGCCCCCTAGGTTCTATTACCTCGGCATTCCGAGGTGATGGGACCTATATCGGTACTTCCTGTCAGTACATCGGCTTAGAGACTCCCAGTCGACATCAACGTTAAGGCCGACATGTTTCTTTGAAGAACAAGGACCCCAAGAAGCTCTCCTCAAGCGTATGAGCTGTCATACACAATAACTCAACCGTTTTAGCCACGCGTATTCTCCTTACTAGATCGTACTCCGGACGTGTTTGCAAGTCGTCTCGCGTCTACATGCGCCACCTGACGCATTCGTTGTTCCAGGCGCATTAATTGCCCTTTTTGCCGCCGTTTCAAGTTTTGACAAAACTTGTTTCTTTCCCCCTTCTTTTCAGCTTACATCGTTGCAGAAGCTCTCTTTCTCTCTAGCTTTTTTGAAATCCTCCATTTGTTCAAGCTTCCATAGCTCTGTGACTTGCTCCGTTTACCCCTTCCGGCGTGATTCTCACCGATCTTTCACCTTTGCAACCGTCGTCAGACTTCAACAATCCCCATTCCGGCTTCTCTCTTTCTGGTGAGCCACTGTTCCTCCTAGTCTTATTTCTTATTGCTCTCCAAGAAGTTTCGCTTCATTTATCTGTTGTTGTTTTACTTAAGTTTCTGATTTATGAATCATGTATCTGAATGTGTTTATTTCACGACTCTGCTCTTTGCCCATGTCTTGAATACACGCACTGCTCACAGCTTTTCTGCACTTTTGCCACTGTTCTTAACCTTATACTCTTTGTACTTTACAATGTTCTTGATAGTCCATCCTTGTTCTTGATTTCTGAAGTGCATTCTTGCTTTTCTGTTTTCCAGATTCGTGCCTTCAATCTTCATTTCCACAGATCTAGGTTTTGGATTTGTTTGTAGAACTCAAAACAATTGTTAGGGAAAATTGAAACGATTCCACACAGATTCTGCGTATTTTCAAGCTTTAGCCGAGGTCCATAAAACCCTTTAGAATCACACCCTTCTGAAATCCAACCCCTTCAATTAAGTCGATATCATGGGTATGTGGAAGCATAAGGTAGACACCCCATTCAAGTTAGAGTACTTTAGGCGAGAGTTTGACATCCCGGCCGACGTCCATCTGAGATTGGCTGGGGAGGATGACTCCATCATGCCTACAACAGATTCTATGCCCTTCCCTGTGGTAGCCTTCATTGAGTGCGGATTTCGGCTCCCACTCAACACCCTTTTTCGTTAGATACTTCATTATTATAAGTTGAACCCAATGCAACTCGTCATCAATTCCTATCGAGTCATCAATGGTATCATAGCCTTAGCCAGACAAGAAAACGCTAAGATTACCTTAGCCGATATCCAATACTGCTACACCATGTGTGGCCTCAAAAAAGATATGGGCTATGTCTACTACCTTAAGCCGAGGCCCACATAGTACAAAATTGTTGCCGACCTCCCTGACTCCAACAAGGGAGCTGGGGATGACTATTTCATTACCTCGGGGAACTAGGAGTTCGCTCCAGACGAGGACCTCCATCTCTACCCTCTCCTTCGATCAGTTTTTGTAAAGGGTAATGGTAAGAGCCCTATGTTCATATTAACTTGTTTTTAAAGTCTTCAATTCTTTGTTTATTTCTAATGTCTGTTTTCCTTGTAGCTCTTCCTCAGCCACCAAAGCGCTTCCGTCAGTTTTTCTTTCCCAGCAAAGACTTGAGAAAACTTTTGGATCTGTCAGTCCACAAACGGAGAGCCCCTCTGGTACTCAATTTCATCCCAACTTATAAATCGACGCTACCCGACGTCCCAAAGAAGAAGAAGAAAAGTCAGTCACCTCCTTCTGCCACAACTCCTCAAGCTGCCTCCTTATCTCAACCAATCAAGGATCGACCTCTGATCCAGCTGAGTAGTCGTCTACCTCGGCTCCATATCTGATCCCAATATCCCAACGCCGTCGACGACGCCGAACAGTTTTTGCTGCTGAAATGGGCCGCCAAAAAGCAGTTGCCAAAGACCTCTTAGCTAGCATCCCTACTGACGTTGACGCTCAGCCAGCACAAACCCAGCCTCAGCCAAAATAGAAGCAAAAAAGAATCAAGAAGGCCTAGCCAAAGGTGAAGGTGACTCAGGTTGACACTGAGGACACCTTGCCAATCTCTAAATTGGCTAACAGCGATAAATCCCATTCTGCCACCAAAAAGTGGCCTGCCGAGGCCTAACTATTCGAGTCTACCCGATTAAAGAGGCCGAGGTCATCCGCTACAACCACCTCGGGGTCTCTAAAGCACGATGCCCCCTCGGCCCCCCAAATCACACTAGAAGATAAGCCAGTTAGGGCCAGCGATAGTGTCGACGATATCAACGTCGGCGTTGCCCTAAGTATCGCTCTACTTCTTCCCGGCGATCTCGACCGGAACGCCGAGCTGAGCGAATATGAAAACTATGCTCTGATGCTCCAACGCTCTGTTCAAGTAAGTCTCTTTATTCGGGAATTTTCCTTTCTTTCTTTTCTCTTCATGTTTATAATATTTTCTAACAATTTCTGTTCATTTTCAGGCCATCCAGCATGCTCATTCTTTCTCAGTGCAAGCCTTTAACAATCGGAAGGAGCTGGCTGACAAAAAGATAGAGGTTGCTAGTCTACAAAAGACTAATAAAAACTTACAATAAAAAATGAAGACCTTGGAGGATCAAGCCGAGGCTGCTATCAAAGCTCAAAATGACGCCGAAGAAAAGGCGAAATCCGCTGAAGCCATTAGGAAGGTTCTTGAGGCCCAAAAAAGAGAGGCCGAGGAAAAGATGTCCCAGGCCCAGAAAGAACTGCAAGAAGCCTTGGCCACGAAGGACGCCGAGCTCAAGGCGGCCGATGAGAAGGGCTACAATGAGGGGGTGGTCGATGTCACGGCGGACTATGAGAAGCAAGTGAAGTAGGCATGCAACAAGGGTTTGACCCTTGGATGGATTTCTCTTCTAAAAAAGCTTGAAGTCCCCGAGGACTCGCCCCTTAGAAACGCCGATGTCATTCCTCTTTCATTCCCTCCAACTCCAACTCAAACTCAATCCGACGACGAATTTAAGTCTGATGAGGAGACCTTGGTAAGGAAATCAAAGGAGGCTGCTGGGACCAAGTCCCCTTCTCTGAATGAGCAAGTCCTAGACTTGACTCAAGATGAGGAGGGTGAGGAAATCCCCAAGGATACCACTCCTGAGAAGCCGTCATCGGACGTGCCTCTTGCCGATAAAAGCCTTGATCTAACCCTTCAGAAAATTGACCCTGAGCTTGCGGCTGAAAAGGCCGCCGAGATGTCTTCTCAGTAGTCCTCCAAGGTCCAAACCCAGCCTGCTAATGATGCTGAAGAATCTTAATTCCATGTTTTTCTCTTTCTTCTGTGTTTTGTACTTTTGTTTTTCTTTTGAAACAGTGTAAGCTTTTCATATTGCCGAAGTACCTTCTTATAAATACAAATTTTTTGTTTTGAACGTTTATATGTTTGCCTTCTCTTTACTACTCTTGTATGAGTCTATACTTAGAATATTTTGCATATCTTTAAGATACACTTCAGTCTTGCGTAACCTTCTCGGGGTGACATGCCTCAGTTTAATCTTAGTGTTAAACATAATCTCAGTTTAACTTCAACTTGTAAACTTTTCTCAAGTTTCAACAAGTGTTAAACATAATCTCGATTTAACTTCAACTTGTAAACTTTTCTCAAGTTTCAACAAGTGTTAAACATAATCTCGGTTTAACTTCAACTTGTAAACTTTTCTCAAGTTTCAACAAGTGTTAAAACCATTTTTCTTCTCTCTGCCCCCTAATGTGAACCTAAGTTCCACTTAGGTGCTCATTATACATGTATTCCAGAAACAACATTATGTATAAACAAATAAATCAAGCTGAAACTTTATTTATTTACTTCAGCAAATGACAAAAGAACAAAAAATTCTAATGATAGAAAAATTTCAAATTGCAAGTGTTCCAAGGCCTTGGCAACTCTTTGCCCTCATTATCTTCAAGCCGATATGCCCCATTACCCAGTACCGAGATGATTCTGTAGGGTCCTTCCCAATTTAGGCCAAGCTTCCTCTCTTTGGGATCTTTTTTTGTTGCCGACGACTTTTCTCAAGACGAGGTCATCGATTTGAAAATCCCTTGGGTTGATCTTCTTGTTATAAGCTCTGGCGAGCTGCTGCTGGTATGTTGCGAGCTGAATTGCAGCTCTCTCTCTGCTTTCTTCTAGAAGATCCAGATCTCGGGCTAAAAGTATATCGTTAGTCCCGTTTTCCATTCCCTGGGTTCTGATCCCTGGGATGCCGATCTCTAGTGGAATGACGGCTTCTGTGCCATAAGCCATGGCAAAGGGGGATTCCCCTATCGATCTCCTCGGTGTAGTCCGATATGCCCAGAGTACATTGGGCAATTCATCCGCCCACTTTCCTTTTGTTGCTTGGAGCCTCTTCTTTATGCCATCCAAGATCACTTTGTTAGATGTTTCTGCTTGTCCATTGCTTTGGGGAAAGCTTGGGGTTGAAAAGTAGTTCTTGATTTTGAACTTTGCACAAAAGCTCTTGATTAGCTTACTGTCAAATTGCGTTCCATTGTCTGCAATTATTGCTCTTGGAATCCCAAACTGGGTGATGATGTTCTTCCATATGAAGCTTTTCACATCCACATCTCGAATCTTGGCAAGGGGTTTAGCTTCTATCCACTTGGTGAAGTAATCTATTGCCATCAGTAGGTACTTCCTTTGTCCAGTTGCTTGGGGGAGTTGTCTAACAAGATCCATGCCTCATTGGGCAAACAGCCAAGGACTGGATACTGGGTTTAGGCCTGCTGCTGGTTGGTGTATCAGAGGTGCAAACCTTTGGCACTTTTCACACTTCTTTACATAGGCTTCTGCATCTTTCTGCATGTAGGGCTACCAATACCCCTGGGTAATGGCCCTATGGGCAAGTGGTCTGCCCCCAACGTGGCTTCCACATATTCCTTCATGAATTTCATATAAAAAAATTTCAACTTGTAAAGGATGTACATACCTCAAAAGGGGTCCAGTAAAGGATCTTCTGTAGAGATGTCCCTCTACTGTCAGACTGAACCTTGCCGACTTTAATCTGATCTTGTGTGCCTCTTTGTGATCATCTGGCAATTTTCCTTCTTTTAGGAATGCTGCTATTGCATCCATCCAGCTTGGTCTCATGTCCACACACATTGTTTCACGCTCTGTGGTCAGTGGTTCGATGCTCGGGCCCGACAAATAGTCAACCACTATTGTCCTTGCTTTTCTAGGTTATATTGCACTAGCTAAGTTGGCCAATGCATCAGCGTGACTGTTGTCATCTCAGCTAACCTGAAGTAGTCGGCAATTCTGAAACAAGGCCGCCAACCTGATGACCTCATTTGCGTAGGCTGACATCCTTTCATCTCGGGCTGTAAACTCGCCCGTTGTCTAGTTGACTATAAGTTGTGAGTTACAAAAGACTATTACCTCATCTGCTTATACTGTTGCTGCCAGTTTCAGTCCTGCAATGAGTGCTCCATACTCTGCTTCATTGTTTGAGGCTTTGAACCCCAAACGAATTGATTGTTCTAGTATCTACCCATCTAGAGAGACCAATACTACTCCTGCCCCCGCTCCCTGTCGGTTTGAACTCCCATCAACGAATAATCAAAAGGAATCGTTGATGTAAATGCTGTAGGGTCTGAGTTTTTTCTCTTTCCTTTGTTCTTTCGCCTCTGGTTGGGCTCCTCCTTGCTTGTTTGGACATCGTTCACCCTGGCTCAACAGAGCCCGATGTTTGATAGATTCTAGTGTGAACTCGGCTACGAAGTCGGCCAAAACCTAGCCTTTGATTACTGTTCTGGGTCTGTACTCCAGGGCGACTGCCCATCTGGTAGGGGTGGGCGTGGGTCGGTTGCGGCCGCGGAACCTCTAATCTGCCATCCGTCCGCCAGATTGACGGATTGGAGAAAATCAATCCGCATCCGTCCGCCAATCCGGCGGATGTGGATTGAGCGAATTAGCAGTTTGGCGGATGGATGCGAATCGGTTTGGCAGTTTGAAATTTTATAAATTTTCAACATAGTTCAACTTGTGCACTTCTTCAAGAAAAAAAATAAATAAATAAAAAATGAAAGTATTACAGTGAATGATAGGGCTGTTCAAAAATCCGTTCAAACCGGTAATCCGGACCGAACCAGACCGAATTGTATGGTTTGGTTCGGTTCTATTAAGAATTGGTTCGGTTTCGGATTAAGAAATATGAGAACCGTAAAAACGGTTCAGTTAATGGATTTTATGAAAAAACCACGGTTCGAACCAAACCGAACCGAATTTTAAAAGATATATATATAATATCAAGTTTTATTTTTATTAATTGGTTTTTTATAATTTTAATGATATTAGGATGGTATAGATATGTAATATTAAGTAATGCCTTAATATTATTAGTTTTTATCATGAGTTAAATATAATTAGTTTGAGTAATTATTTTGCTAATATTAACAATTTATTCTTGTAAATAGAAATTTTTGGAACCGTAAACCAAACCGAAACCGAACCGTTTTTTCGGTTTGGTTCTGGTCCGGTTTTATAAGTGTAACGGTCTGGTCTGGTTCTCAAAATCAAAGAACCGTTAGGATCGGTTCGGTTCTTGGATTTTCTTAAAACCGAACCAATCCGGACCGTGTACACCCCTAGTGAATGACTTAAAAAAGTATTACAATTACTGCATGCCTCATCCAAAGAAAGAAAGTTTGAAACTTTAGAATATCACAATCACTGCATGCCTCATCCACATATCACAATCACAACATGCCTCATCCACATAAAATATTACAATATGTGGTTCTTAAAATATAAAAACAATTCAAATCACCAAAACTATGAACAGAGCAATAGTAGAGATTGTATGTCTCTGTATTGTTACATTTATATATGTTTTTGAAAACAAAAACCAACCAGCATATATCATATTTTCTATTTATTACTTTTAGAGTTAGATTTAAAAATTAAAAAAATATAGATAAATAATATGTTTATTTTTTTCAATTCAAAAAATATATTCAAGTTGAAAACTTTTTTTCAACAGAATATTTGAACTCTTTTTCAATTGAAAACACAAACAAAATATTTAAACAAATTGAAAACACAAAATCTTATAAATTATTAAGGGTGCTCGCGGTTTGGCGGTTCGGTTATGGCCAAAAGAACCTCAAATCCGCCATCCGTCCGCCAAATTGGCGAATTGGAGAAAATCAATCCATAACCGTCTGCTCGTCATCACACATCCGTCCAAAATGCGGCGGGTCGGGTCGGGTCGGTCGGTTTTGGCAGATCGGTATAACCGTTGCTCACCCCTACTATCTGGCTATTCTTCTTGTCAGGTCTCCTTGTTGCAGCAAGGACTTCAAGGGGTGTTCAATGAGCACCACAATTTTATGGGCCTGGAAGTAATGGTTCAGTTTCTTTGAAGCCATTACTAAAGCCAGTGCTAATTTCTCTAAGGGTAGATACCTCGTTTCTGCATCGGTCAGGGTTTTGCTTACATAGTAAACAGCCCTTTGCTCCCCTTTTTCTTCTCGAATTACCACTGCGCTCACTGGGTGTTCTGAAACTGCTACATACAAAAACAACTCTTCTCCAGGTTCTGGATTTGAGAGAACTGGAGCCGTGGTTAAATACTTCTTCAAGTCGGCCAAGGCGGCTTCGCACTCCTCGGTCCATAAGAAGTCTGTGGCTTTCTTTACTAAGTTAAAGAAAGGTTTGCATTTGTTTGAGCTTCTGTTTATGAACCTATTCAGGGCTGCAGCCCTTCCAGTTAGCATCTGTACCTGTTTTGCCAATGTCGGGCTCTTCAACTCTAAAATGGCCTTGATTTGATCCGGGCTGGTCTCAATGCCCCGTCTGATCACCAGGTATCCCAAAAACTTACCAGATCCCACTCCAAATGCACACTTCGATGCATTGAGTCGAAGCCGATATGTTTTAAGGATGTCAAAGACTGCTTTAAGGTCGGCCAGATGACCTTCAGGTTCTTTGGTCTTCACGACCATGTCATCGATGTAAACTTCCACTATTCCGCCAATCAGGTGTTTGAACATCTTGGTTACCAGTCTTTGGTAAGTTGCTCCTACATTTTTCAACCCAAAAGGTATCACTCTGTAGCAATACAGCCCTTTGGGAGTGATAAATGCAGTCTTCTCTTCATCTGGGGGGTACATAGCTATCTGATGGTACCCCCTGTAAGCATCCAGGAAACTCATCCTTCCATACCCTGATGTGGCGTCTACCAGTTGGTCAATCTTGGGTAGAGGAAAGCTGTCTTTGGGACAAGCCTTGTTCAAGCTGGTAAAGTCTACGGAGACTCTCCATTACCATTCTTTTTCTTCACCACCACTGTATTTGATAGCCATGTCGGGTAATTTACCTCTCAAATGGCCCTGGCCTCCAGAAGTCTGTCTACTTCCTCTTCCACGGCTTCGACGTGCATCAACGTCGGTCTTCTTGCTCGTTGAATTACAGGTTTGGCCGACCTGTCAACGTTCAGTTTATGGCAAGTGACCTCGGGGTCAATGCCAGGTATTTCGTAAGGTGTCCAAGCAAACACCTCAATATTTGCTCTCAGAAACGCCTTCAATTCTTTTTCCTCTTCTTCGGCTAAGCTCGAGCCAAGAAGAAAGAAGCGTTCCTCATCCTCCTCCTGGACGAGGATTTTCTTCAGTGCTTCTTCAGTCTTCTCGGCTGGCTCTTTGCCGACATCCTCTAGGACTTCCACGTCCTCGTCTTCGATTTCTGCCTTTTCTGGTTCTCGTATGCTGCAGGTGGATTTCATTGCTGCCATGGAGTAATTCTTTGCCTGTAGCTGATCTCCTCTGACCTCCTCTATCCCATGCTCTGTTGGGAACCGCAATAGTTGATGTAATGTTGAGGGAACAGCCCTCATTGCATGCAACCATGGCCTTCCCAAGATAATATTGTAAGGGGAGGGTGTGTCGATTACGGTGAATTCTGTTGTTACCTTCTTCGTGCCAGCCTGCACATCTAAGCTTACTGCGCCCAGTGGCCATGTTGGCATTCCATTGAACCCGACCATTGGGCCGTTAGACTGTTCCATATCGTTTGGGTGAAGGCCCAGCTCCTTGTAACATCTGACATACATGATGTCACAAGAGCTGCCTTGGTTAATCAAGATGCGCTTCACTTGGCATTCCCCAACCTGAAGGGATACTACCAAGGCATCGTTATGTGGATGCTGCACCATCTCAATGTCGGCTTCTGTAAAGGACACTACTGGTCCCTGGCACTCCTCTGCCTGATGTCTCTTCTCCCCGACTTGGTAGACATGCTGCAGGTGCTTTACCCTCTGAGTCTCCCCCCTTACTTCGTTCTCTTTAACCTTCGAGTGAATTATATTAATTACCCGAGGTTCTCTTGCTTGAGGTTGCTGTGCTGGGGGAGGCGGAGGCGCTGGTGCCTGAGGCAGCCCTGCCTGCTCTTCTTTTGTCCTGGCTTCATCGACAAGGTCTCTCAGATGGGCTTGCCTCACCAGGTCTTCTAAGTGTGTTTTCAGGGCTCTACAACCCTGAGTCATGTGCCCATCTTCATTGTGGTAAGTACAATGCTTGCCAAGGTTACTTCCCATAAATTCTCCTGGTGCCCTCGCTGGTGCTCTGAAATAGGGTTGGCTCCGAATTTTATCCAGGACTTTGTGAATTGGGATTCGGAACACAGTTGTAACTGCCTGTGTAGCCCTCAGTCCTATCTCTTACTTGCTGGATCCATTGTTTCCTCGGCCTCACTTAGGCGAGCCATTTCCTTTTTCTTACTTTGTCTCCTTCGTCCTCGACGTATCTTCCTCAGCTCTAGCATACTTCTCAATTCTAGCCATGAGCTCTTCCATGCTTTTTGGCAATGTCTTTGCCAGTGATTTTCGGAGTAGGCAGTCATCTTTCAAGCCATTTTTAAATGACAAAACGGCCACTTCTTGGTTGCATTCGGGTATTCGGTTGAACACCTCATAGTACCTCTTGGCGTAGGCCCTTAGGCTTCGTACTCGCCAATCTTCAGAGCCATTAGGGCGTCTACCCTCAAGGGCTGTAGTTTGTTTGTCACGAACCTGGCCACAAACATCTCGGCCAGGTCTTCCCAAGTCTTCACACTTCCTTTCGACAGTTTGTGAAACCAATCCGATGCAATCTCCCCGAATGATGAGGGGAACACCTTGCAGAGCAACGACTTGTTCCCAGTGTACAATGTCATCGCGTTCAAGTAAAATCTGACGTGAAAGTTGGGGTTCGACGTCCCATCGTATATCTGGAACCTCACCATACTGAATCTCTTCGGGACCTCAACTTTGTCTAGCTCTACCGAGAATGGGGTTCTCGGTTTAACTGTTGAAGTTACCTCGGCATGATCTTGCTTCCTCTTGAGGTAATCTCTTAAGTCTTTTTTGGTCTGCCCAGGAGCTCGGCTATCTCCTGATTTCAGCCTTTTAGGTGCACTGCTTTCAGCCTCGTTGTGAGCCCTTTTTGACCTTTCTCCAATGGTCGTATCGAAGCACAATTCTTGCCTCTGAACATGCCGATGTTCTCTGGGGTCTCCCTCCTTGGTGCGTTGTGTCCTTCATGATTCTGCCCTTCTTGGCTTTCCATGCCCGACCTCCCTTGAAGGCCGGTGAGAATGTCTTTCGCTTCTGGGGTGCTGGGGGGCGATAGGGATAGTTTTCTGTTCTCCCTTCTGGGCATTAGCCGCTGGAATCGGCGTGTCCTGCAGCGGGAATGGTGGCTGCATTACCTTGTTCTTCATCATAAAGTTGACGACCGATTGCAGGTCCGCTAACTTGTTCGCCATCTCTTTAACCTCTTCGTCCCTCCATAGGCATCAGTCCTTCCATACTTGGAGGTTATCTTCGTTATAGTACCTGCTTTGGTCTGTTTGCTTTGGTATGTCGCCTTCCCGGCCGACGTCTTTCACTCCGTAATTCTGGTCTTTGTTGCAATTGTCTTTCTCAACGTCAACGTCAACAGGTTTCCCACTTCCATTGGGAGTGTCATCCCCAACCTTCTCCTTCTGTCCGTCGTTGGCCATCTATTCTTCTTTCTTTCCCACAGACGGCGCCAAATTGTGTGTGTCAATTTCTGACTACACTGCCAACTCAGTAATCAGCTGGATAGTACTGGCAGAATAGATGACACCTGGCTGACCTGCAACAGAAAGAGAAGATTCCGGCGGTGGTTCGTCCACCGGGGGGCACTCCGACGATCAAGTCAGTAAATCTCTCAAAGATAATTAATAGTGCTAAACTCACTGTTCCGAATATAAATTGCGTACCTTAGACCCATCGGGGGTGCCTTTCTCTTATAGTTAACTAAATCATTGTCCCAACAGAAGCCTAACTTCAATGGACTTTAGCTCAGTGCCTATCCAAGACTCTTCAATAGATAGAGATAAACTCCCTAAGAGCTTTATCTTTATCCAGGCTGAGTCCCCTCATCATCTAGGACTCTTGTGCCTTATCCGCTTATCTCGGATTTCGATATCTTCGGAGATAACATCGGGCTTGCCGAGATCACCTCGGCGTCATGACCAAGACACGTGGCACCTCGGCTGACATGTCGGCGTCACCTTGGCCACGTGTTGGTACTTAGAAAATATATCCCCACAGTACTCTAAAAAATACAAGGGTAACTTGGGAATAATTTATGATGCTTGAGAACATCTAAATAAGTCACATTTTTAATTTTTTTTTGTTTTTGTTTTTAGTGATCTTTTTACAAAATTATTATTATTATTATTATTTAATTTTTCAATCAGTCAGTCATGTGTATATGCATTCAAAAATGAGTACTTAATAATAAATCTCTCTTTACGTACTCATGGGTTCATTTGGCAGGTGAGTTGACTTTTTGATTTTTTTAATTATTTTAACCTAGAGCTAAAAAGTCTAGTTTGGGAATGACTTTAGGCTTTTTTTGACTTTTTTGTGAGAGAAAGAATGTAATGATTATGAGTTAGATGTGATGTTTTATCTTATTGAACTAAAAAGCCTATTTTATTTTTTGTAGCTAAAATAGCCAAAAAAAAGCCCCACTTTCTGCTTCCCAAACGAAGCCTATGTTTCACTTTATCCAAATTATTTTATTATGTTCCAATAAATCATATGAATGATATAATTACCAAAAAACCCTAATAATAATAGAGTAAAGCTCACATTAATTTTAATGTTGACATTGTAAATGTTTCATAATGTGAACATTCACACTGTCAAATATGAATATTCATATCATCAAATTATTAAGGATTCAAAAAATATTTGTAAGAAAAAAATTATTTATAAGAATATCTTAAATATGAGAATTAGGATTTGGTGAATGAAATATCCAAATAATAACACTTATTGGAATATAAGAATATGCTATGGACTAATTAATCTATATATTATATAAGTAAAATAGAGTTTTTAGTGAGAAGTCTTCTAGGAGCTCCAAACACTCATTTTAAAATTATTAAATTTTTTATTTACAAAATAGATTAAAAATCAAATTATTGGCTAATATATTTAATAAATTATTAATTATTAATTATTTTAGAAACAATAATTATCCCTTAGTCTATGGATTTCAAATAGAAATATGACACAATATTTCATAATCTCCCCCATCATAATCTCTCACACCAATTTTCAAAAAATTAAAATCTTTCTTCCTATTCTTTCTCTTTCTTCCCGAAATTATATCTATGGTAAAAAAAACTCTACCTACCTTGCACAGTTTTAATATTTTTTTAAAATGTCATATACAACTTGCTTATCCCTAAAAAAGTTATATCATGCAAGAAAATATCACACGATTTTATTATTATTTTTTTCGAAGGTTGTTAAAGGTTAGTCAATAGTTAATTTTTTTCCTACTCATTACATTTTTATTTTTCAACAATACTATTTCTCCATTCTTTTACATCACATCACTTTCAATCTCTTTTTTTGCTTGAAGATCTAAACTATATATATAAACAAATGTAGTGGGTATGCTCTTAGACTTCTAAATCTCTATTCTTAGTTTCTTATTAAATCTAAAATTTTAAAAAATTATGTGGCACTTAAGGACTGTTTTGGGAAGTTGGTTAAAAGATGACTTTTTGATTTTTTAAAACTTTTTTTGAAAAACATGTAAAAAAAGTAGATATGTGATGCGATTCAAAATAGGTTAAAACCATGTTCCCAAATTGGCTCTAAGTTTCAAACTCATTTATCTCCCATCACTTCCATTTAAAATAAAAATTATTTATTTAATATGTTAATAATATATGCTTTTTGAATAACAGTTATCCAAATACAAACTTATTAACAAAAAAAAAAAAGAAAAAAAGAAGAAGAGAGAGAGAGAGAGAAATCTATCACAATATTCAAAAATATTTGAATTGAAAATCCATATAAAGATAATTTATATTTATCAACAAAATTCAAAATAAAGATAATTTAAATTTGAATTTGAATATATAATAAAGATAATCTATATTTATCTATTCAATTTCACATATCCCTTCTCCTATATAAAGAGTTATATTTCAATTGATTATAGACGCATACAAAACTATTATGTTACTCTTTCTCTCCTCTCCCCCCCCTTCCCTCTCTCTCTTTCTCTCTCTCTATATATAATTTTATATTATTATAGGTATGGTTGAAATTCTTCACACATTTATATTCCCCCTCTTTCTTTCTTTCTATATATAATTTTATATTGTTATAAGTACGGCTGAAATGCTTCATAGATTTATATTTTTTGTTCAAATTTTAAAATTTTTTTTTTTTTGCAGGTGACATCATAAATATAATACCAAAGTTGATGGCTAAAGCGTTTTTAAATTTTTTTTTTTATTGCATCAGTGTTGAATATTATGTACCAAAATTGCGATAAAAAAAAATGTATAAGAAAATTATTTGTGTGTATCATTCTCATAATGAATTTCCTACCAAACTAAAAAATCTTTCCTATTTGAGAATTTCTAAGTAATTTTTTAATTTGGCCATTGAGTGTCCACTATATTTTTTTGCTTAAAATTTTATCTTTCAAGAATATTTTGGGTGATGGGTTCACACATTTTTCTGATTTATATGTTTTTTTATATAATATTTAATTTTGCTCTTTTACATTTGATATTAAATTAATTTTTTTAATAAGAAATTTGAATAACTAAGTCTTTTATTTTGTTTTGTTTGTAGGTTGGCAGTAGAATATTATTTTAATCATAACAAAACATAATTTTCAATTATATGATACTTATTGATCGGCCTTGTTTGGGAAGTTAGCTATTTTAGTATGTTATTTTAGTTTTTAGCTATTTTAGCAGGCTAAAATTTTTGTGTTTAGAAAGATAGTTAAATTTTTTTTGCAGTTGGATATGATGTTTGTGAGAGAAAAAGTAAAATGATTATGGGTTTAATCTGACATTTTATCTTATAGACCATTTTAGCCTATTTTGCCTTGTGGATTTTAGCCTAAAATTGAATATTTTAGCCTTTGCCAAACAGAGCCGATGTTTCACTGTAATTGTTTTTGATTGATTTGTTTGTTTAACTGAATTATTTTTTTATGTTTTTGGTTATCAAAATCTCATCGAAAATAAATAATAAAAGACAATCAATGTAGATGATATTAAATCTAAAATCATAACACATCAGATATTTTGCATTCCTATTTTTAAGTTATTCATTTTAAATTATATACACCCGTACATCGCACAAATTACCGCTAAATATATAAGTATTTGAAAGAGAATTTCTTAATAAATTCTCTAACTGAAAAAATTAAACACGAAAGAAAAGTACTAGAAAAAATATTAACTTTTATTTATTTATTATTTATCTTTTCTAGATTTGAAGTTTTTTTTTTTTGTTTTTTCTTTCTTTCTCAGTAGAACTTAAAAACCAAAAGTTTCTAAATTTAAAAAAGAAAAAACTAAAAATATTATAAAAAACGAGTAAATTATAAATAGATGCTTAAAATGAGTTTCACACTCATATAAAATATTTAATAAAAATTTTAATAATTCTTTTAGAATTTTTAACATTACTAGTGATATATTTGGGGTGTTTGGCAAATGTTATTTTTTTGAGTTTTTTGATTAAAATTTACAAAAAGACAAAATAGGCTAAAATAATCAATAAGATAAAATATCACATCAAGCCCAATAATCATTTCACTTTTTCTGTCACAAACATCACATCCAACTACAAAAAAAATCTATCTATATTCCTAAACATAAAAAATTTAATTTACTAAGTCCCGTTTGGGAAGATGGTTTTGGCTATTTTAGCCACAAAAGACAAAATAGGCTATTTTAGCTACAACAAACAAAATATCACATTCAACCCATAATTATTACATTCTTTTCTCATAAAAAAAGTTAAAAACTCAAAAAGTCCTTCCCAAACTAAATTTTTTAGACCAGGTTAAAATAACAAAAAAAGTCAAAAAATCAACTCACTTCTCAAACAATACTTCAAATAACTAAAAATTAAAATAACCTATTAAGATAACAACTTTCCAAATACCTACATTAGAGTGAAAGTGTACAAGTAGTACAAGTATACAACGCGGGAAAAGTAAAAGCAGGGGGGCGGTGTTTGTTGATCTATTAAGAACAGCTTTGAGTAAATCAATCGGTATTTAAGGCGTAACGAGTGGCTGTGATTCGAAGATTTCTGATTAGGGCCCACGTAAAAAAGGATATGTGGTGGGGGAAGAAATTATCTTGTCTTCTAATACATTTTAATTAAGTTGTGTATCTTTTGAATTTTATTAATTACTTTATATAATATATAAAACTAATAAAATTGAAAAGATTTATAAGGGTTGTGTAGATGTTTTAAATTAGTGTATTTTTTAATTTTTTATAAAAAAAATATATAAAAAAATAAAGAAAGTAGATATAAAAGTAGAAATAAGATATTAATAGATGTTGATTGATATGACCCAAATAAGTGCATGTATGTAAAAAAAAAACATTTTTTTAATAAATGCCAAACATTTACATACTCTTCTCGTTCTCAAATATTAGTCACTTATTCTATTTTTTATTGTCTAAAAATATTAGTCCATTTTAAAAAATTAAGAAATAAAGTAATAGGAATTTACTAGTGTATCATTCTTTTAAAATAATTAATAACATAAAAAATATAATTATGACAATTGATGTTTGAAAAAAAATATATTATCAAAAGATAACTTTAAAAAAATAATATTTTTAAAATTCAATAATGGTACTATAAATTTTTTTTTTTTAAAAAGAACTATTATTTCAAAACAGAGGGAGTATCAAATAAAGGCCTATTTTGAAAAGTGAGTTAAAAGTCACTTTTCAGCTTTTAACTCATTTTACCATCTTCTCAAAACACTCTAAAGCCTCAATTGAGAATAAATTATTTTAATAATTTTTTAATTTTTTAAGAAAAGATATGAAAAAAATAAAATGAATAATATGATAATTTATAATAACTTTTTGATTTTTTTACTAAAATTAAAATTTGTCAAACGAGAGGTTGTTTGAAATGATCTAAATAAGTGTACTTTTTGATTTTTTATGAAATATGGGTTGGATTTGAAGTGATATGTTAAAGATGTGATGTAATTTAAATAAGATGATGTGACTTAAATAGGATAATAATTTTTTGATTTTTTATCTTTTTTAAAACTTGCCAAACTAATCCTAAGATATGGATAATTTTTCGCAGTGGGGCCTGATGAGATGGATACAATGGGAATCCCACTCAGATATACTTGTACATGACCGTAGAGGATGCACGGAGAATCAAAGTTTTGTGGGGGGCCCCACTCATAAGGCGATAATAACAAACCAAAGCATGAAGCATCCAACGCTGGAGCCTAGGAGGAGTACGATGGTCGTGACGGTGGTGGGACCCATTTAATCCCGTAATTATCGGCCTCGTTCCCATTCCCATACGAAAAATGTTACGACCTAAACTCAAAATAGTGGATGTCTGGTAAATGAGTTTTTTTTATAAGTTTTTTTTTTAGTTATAGGGTATTATTGAAGAAATTTTTTTTTTGTATTTAGAAAGATAGTTGAATTTTTTTGTGACTGGATGTGATATTTGTGAAAGAAAAAGTGAAATAATTATGAAATTTGATGTGATATTTTATTTGGATTTATTTTTTTAAATTTTTGTAACTAATTTGTCTTTTAATGAAAAAAACCAGAAAAAAACCAAAAATCCAACTTCCCAAACAACGCTTAATAGTCTCTTTTTCGGTAATTTTTGTATAGTAGTATAATAATTACATTTAAAAAAATTAATTTTTGATAATATATTTTTTAAGAAAAATTAATTATCATAATTATACTTTTTGTATTATTAATGAATTTAAAAATAATAATAAAATAAGAAATTTATATTATTTTAATTCTTAATTTTTTAAAAGGAATTAATATTTTGAGATAATGAAAAATGAAACAATAGTGCTACATGCACCAATTAATGTAAACACTAATATATTAACTAGTGTTCATGTTATTATTACTGATATCACCTATTATATAAATTACAAATATTCAAATTTCTAAAATTATGTCACATTATCTATTAATATATTAGTTAGTACATTAATTAATATATATAACATTATTCAAAATGAAATGAGGTAGCAATATTTTAAGATGAAAAGAATATTAAATATTTTATCAAATATTTTATACAAATATAAGATTTACTATATAAATTTTATGTAAATTTCAAAAAATATTTGATAAAATATATTTAGGGTGGTTAGTATTACTCTTCCCATACATGCACCACTCCGCTGCTGGGCTTTAACTGTCAGTGAGTAGGCTAGACCACAGTAGGCCCACTTCTCGAGCCACACGCGCACACGGGTCTCTTCATTACCAGTCCAGCGCTAACCCACAGGATGATTCTCTATTCTTGTCGTGTTCTCTTCCTCTCCCCTCCATCATTACCGCCTTAATCTTTTTATTTTAACGGCACAAGAGCATCAGTATTAGGCCTTGGTTCCGTTACTTTAAAAAAGTCAAAAAATTAAAAAGTTATTATCTTATTTAAGTTATATTATCTTATTTAAGTCATATCATCTTATTTAAATTATATCATCTCTCTATTACATCACTTCAAATCTAATCCATATCCAATCTATTACATCACTTCAAATTTAATCCATATCCAATCTATATTTCAGAAAAAATTAAAAAGTGCACTTATTTAGATCATCCTCAACCACCTCTTAGGATTGTTAAAATTATTTTTTAGCTAAATTAACGATATAAATTTCGAAAAAGTATTTCCATCAATCTCGTTTGCAGCTCGTCAAAATTTACGTTTGCTATAATATTTCACTACAATAAATGAGGTACTGTTTATTGCTATTTGTGTGTTGCAGATGTCTACCCAGAAGTCCGGCCGGTCAACCAGTCAACGGCATTTTTTTTTTTTACAGTTCTTTCAGTTTTACCTTTATAAAGGAACATAAGAATTGTTTGGCTAGTAGCTCATCAATTTAATAAAATAAAAAGAAAAACAAATATTTTAATAGGATTGAGTTCGAATAGAGAGTTTGATGCAGTGGAGTTGTGACAACCCTCACCATTGATTAGTGCTAATCTATGATTAAGCATGTTAATTGACAGATTGACTGAAATCCTGAACTGATTGATTGAGTATGTTAGTTTAATGCATTTCTATTTGTTTGTCATCAAATTATCTGTTCATGTATTATGTTTAAACTGCAAATTGAAGGCCTTATTGGCGGCCGAATCTGAAATTGATTAATGTTTTATCCTAGTTGGAATTTATGTGATTTTATGATAAATTTAATTGAAATGTGATTTGGTATGATTAAATTGGATTAAATATAGCTAAATTACATTAGTTTGAAGTATTTACATGTTTGCCACTTAGTGGACAAATCTAGGATCTTTTAGTTGACTCTTATGTTAGCATTATAACATTTCTTCAGCCACTTCTAGAGAGCAAACCGACTAGAGAGAGAGAGAGATAGGAGTTAGCTTGATTTCATCTTGTTTTGGCTTGGAATTGGGGAGGAATTGTAGAAGATTTGCAACATTAGACTCCCATACTTTGAATTCAAGGCATAAGGTAGGAGAATCATCTTCTTGATTGTTAAATTAAGTCATATGTTGCATGGTTCATGGAAGTTTAGAGTTTTAAGGTCTTGAATTGGTTCTAGCATGTTGAATTGAAGCTTAATCATGCATGCGTATACACATTTGTGAGTTTTGAGGTTGTTTTCATGGAAATTGTTACATGCATGCTCATATCTTGATTATAGTTCATGAATTCATCATGTTTTTGAAAGAATTGACTCACTTGGTCATGTATTTGAAGCTTTGAATTTGGTTGAACACATGCATGTTTCATACACTTTGTGTTCTTGAAGTGTATTTGAAAATGGTGTTTAATTGAACTACCTTTGGGCTTTGATTTCTCAATTGATCTTTGAAACATGTAATATTATGGGTTTTGAAAGGTTTTCCAGAAAATTAGCCTAAGAGGATCGAATTTGATGCCTTAAAAGTTGGTTTTGAGCTTGAGGTTCAAATATGGAAATTCCAGATTTTGGACTCACGCTCGAGCGCGGGAACTCCACGCTCGAGCGTACACACTAAATTCATGCAGTCCGCTCGAGCGGGAAATGCGTGTATCCAGTACTTTCATATGTTTTACAGTCCGCTCGAGCGAGGGAATGCACGCTCGAGCGAGGACTTGTGTCTCACGCTCGAGCGGGGGTCGAGCGCCCGTCGCCCCGCTCGAGCGTGAATTTCATGCATCCAGTACTTTTGCCATGTTTTACAGTCCGCTGAAGCGAAGAAAGTGACGCTCGAGCGGGGATCTTTTGTCTGCATGTCCGCTCGAGCGTAGAAAGCCACGCTCGAGCGTGACCCTTGTTTTCTGATAATTTTGTAAAGTGTTTAAAAGTGCATCTTTGCATCCTCTTTCCATCCTAGGCATTCCTAGGGCATGTTTAAGGCATCTTAAGGAGGATATTGATGTAGAACCACACCGAGGCAAATTAGGGATTAAGTTATTATTTTCCCAACTGTGTAGCTTATTGTGTGTTCGTTCTGTAACTGTGTAGGGTTGGCATCCGAGGACGCTCTAGCTGCTTATAGCCCAGTGCTCTATGAGTAACAATGTTGTAAAGATATGTTCAATCATGAATATTTCTGAATGAACAACTGTACTGCTTTCTGAAATGATAATTCTTACTGAATGAATGTTTGTCCTATTTGTGAACTATATTCGTGGCATCCATAGCAATTTACTGTTACTGTACTGTACTGCTACTATCACAAAGATCTCTGTCGGTTCCCATGTTTAGAACCACTACTGTTTACTGATATGATGGCCATCAACTGACTGTCCGGTCTATTAAGACCTACTGCACTGTTTTGCTATTGGATGTACCACATATGACTATTATAGTTTCTGAATGACTGTTATGGCATGAAATATGAGCCACAAACTAAATGACTGATATACTGATAAATGACTGTTTTCAATACTGAAAGGACATTCATTCTTAACCTCTTTACGCATGTGTTATTCACTGGGCTTTAACTCACTACTCATATATATATGTAGGTGTACAGGCACCGGACCGTTGCTAGGAGCGTCAGGCTAAGCTTCTGTTTTGTCAAGCCAACCTTCGTGCCTCACTGCGAGGTTCCAGAGCTGTTCAAGCTAAGGCTGCCTAGGGATGTTTTAGATTTCCCCATTTTGTATCTGTTTTTGTAATACTATATAGACTGTATCTATACTGTACTGTTATGGTAGGGATTCGGTCCCTAACCGAATATCTGTATATGATGCATGTACATGCTGTTTTGTTTCAAATGTGAATATGTTATAGAAAGTCTTTTGCATACAGATTGTCACAGCTCATTGGATATCTTTTAATTACTGTTTTGGCTTCTGCCAGCCCATGTACTCTGTATTACTATTTTACTGTTAAGCAGGCCTTCGGTAATCTTGGATTACTGGCCGGTTACGGTGTTAAACCCATAAGGGTGGGTTTGGGTCGTGACAGAGTGGTATCAAAGCGATATTAAACAACGAGTTATACCGCACACACGTATCCAAATGAGCTACAGGATGTCCTAGAAAAGTAATTAGGGCATTACATGAGCATTGAAGAAAAGTGTGTGTGGCCATGACATGAATATATGTGCTAATGTGTTAATATGTTTAAAGTTTGCAACTGCCTATGTTTATTATTGTCATAATTGTCTATAATGAAATGGAGAATGCAAGAACTACTGATGAGTTTGAATCATCTGACGCCAGAATGGCGAGATTAGAAAGAACAGTTAACTACTAACTGAGGCCTTAAGGCAACAACAATAACAACAGAATCAACAGCCCCCACCTCTTCCGGTACAGCTGGAACCGAATGTGAATGATGATATAATTGCCTTAACCTAGAAGTTCAGTAAAATGAAACTGTCATCCTTTCAGGGAGGCCTTGAACTATTGAAGGCCGAAGCGTGGGTGCTAGAAACTGAAAAATTATTTGAAGTGTTTCCGTGTTCTGAAGCACACAATGTCCTATTGGCCACTTTTACTTTGCAAGAGGAGGGCAGAAGGTGGTGGATGCTGGTCCGTGACACCAACACTGCTATGAATTGGGCTCAGTTTAAGGGAGCCTTCTTTGAGAAATACTTCCCTCAGTGTGTCAGGGATCGCAAGGTGACTAAGTTTGAACAACTGAAATAAGGCACTATGTCCGTAGCTGAGTACGAATCGAAATTCACCGAACTTGCCAGATATGCACTACACATGATGGATACCGATTACAAAAAGGCCAGGAAGTTTGAAGGCAGCCTTAATGTTGAAATCCTTGACAGAATAAATGTTTTGAAACTACTGAAGTATGTAGATGTTCTTGACCGGGCAATAATGGCTGAGTCAAACATCAAGGCACTGAAACAGACTGAAGTACCAGCAACTGAATGGCGTGGTAAGAGACGGGGTTTCAAATTTAAGAAAGGCCGGAACAACCCCTTGAACAAAAAGCAAAATACGGGATCAACAACCAGTTCCAGCCAGGGAAATAGTTCCATACCGCCCTGTTCTGAATGTGGTAAGAAACATAAAGGGGTTTGTTATAAAATTCAGGTGCTTGTTATAGGTGTGGCAAGGTGGGCCACATGGTCAGAGATTGCCCTTCTGCTCCTCAGGGCAATAGTAAAGCTGCAGCCAGCGCCGCAGCATCAACTGTTGCACTAAAACCTAATCCCAAAGCTACTGGAAAAGAGCCTATGAGGCAAGGCCGAGTGTTCGCACTCGTATCGGGAGATATACAGAATACCGAGACCGTTGTGTCAGGTATACTTTCAATCTGTACTCAAAATGCATATGTTCTGATTGATTCAGGGTCTACATATTCATATGTATCGCATGCTTTTTCACGAAAATTGAATAGACCACTAGAACTTATGAACTATCTGTTAGCTGTATCTTCACCTGTTGGAGGATCCATGACTTGTGCTTATATGTATCCTGTATGTGAAATTATTGTTGGAGATGTTCATTTGTATATTGATTTACTGCCCTTGAAGATTGATCACTTTGATGTGATATTGGGAATGGACTGGTTAACGAAATATCATGCCACTATAAACTGTGTAACAAAACAAGTTGTTTTCCGTCCACCCGGACTGCCTGAATTTGTGTTTAATGGAGTTGGAGTAGTACCTCTCCCGTACCTGATTTCATTCATGAAAGCTTTTAAACTGATTAAAAAGGGGTGTAAGGGGTATCTATGTTCTGTATTGACTGTACCTACTGATGTTAAAACTGATGTGAACAGTATTCCTATAGTCAGAGAATTCCCAGATGTTTTTCCAGATGATTTGCTAGGGGATTTGATTGATAGGGAGATTGAATTCACTATTGATGTGGTTCCGGGTACACAGCCAGTATCTAAAGCTCCTTATAGAATGGCACCGACTGAATTGAAAGAGTTAAAAGTTCAGCGGCAAGAACTGTTAGATAAGAAGTTCATCAGGCTCAGTACGTCGCCATGGGGCGCTCCAGTCTTATTTGTGAAAAAGAAAGATGGCTCATTGAGACTCTGTATCGACTATCGTGAACTGAACAAGGTAACAGTGAAAAATAAATATCCATTGCCTCGTATTGATGACTTATTTGATCAGTTACAGGGTGCCCAAGTTTTTTCTAAAATTGACCTTAGATCTGGATATCACCAGTTGAAAGTCAAGACAGGGGACATTGAAAAGACTGCCTTTCGAACGAGGTACGGACATTACGAATTTCTTTTTATGCCTTTTGGAGTTACCAATGCACCTGCTGCATTTATGGACCTTATGAACAGGATTTTCAAACCATACCTTGATGAATTTATAGTTGTTTTCATAGATAACATTTTGATTTATTCCAAAAGCACGGAAGAACATGAGCGTCATTTGAACATTGCCCTACAGACCCTGAGAGAACAGAAACTTTATGCAAAACTAACTAAATGTGAATTTTGGCTAGACAATGTGATGTTTTTGGGACATGTGATTAGTAAGGATGGTATTACAGTTGACCCACAGAAAATTGAAGCAGTAGTGAACTGGCCTAGACTGACAAACGTTACCGAAGTCCGAAGTTTCCTAGACTTAGCCGGGTATTACAGAAGGTTTGTCAAAGATTTCTCCAAAATTGCCCTACCACTGACACAGTTGACTCAGAAGGGGACATCATTTGACTGGACCGACCAGAGGGAATCAGCTTTTCAGGAGTTGAAAACTCGACTAGTGACTGCACCGATTCTCACCTTACCCTCAGGTACGGATGGTTATACTATATATAGTGATGCTTGTTATAAGGGTTTGGGATGTGTTTTAATGCAGAATGGTAAAGTTATTGCATATGCTTCCTGACAACTGAGACCGCATGAAAAGAATTACCCGATCCATGACCTGGAACTTGCTGCAGTAGTGTTTGCACTGAAGATTTGGCGTCACTACCTTTATGGGGTGACATGTGAGGTGTATACAGACCACAAGAGTTTGAAATACTTCTTCACACAGAAAGAACTGAACATGAGACAGCGAAGATGGTTAGAACTGATAAAAGATTACAATCTGCAAATTCTGTACCATCCAGGAAAGCTAACACCGTTACTGATGCACTGAGTCGGAAATCGATCGAAAATTTAGCCTGTTTACTCACCGGGCAGAAATAATTGCTATGTGACCTTGAAAGACTTGGAATTGAGATTGTTTTACGTGAACAAGGTGGAACAATAGCCGCTATTTCTGCTCAATCGTCACTAATTGAAAAGATTAAAGAGAAACAACAACAGGATGACTTCTTGAGGAAGATCATCGAAGAACGGGAATCCACACCGAGGCCGGACTTCAAATTTGAGAATAATGTGTTGAAATTTCAGGAAAGATTGTGTATACCGAGTGATTCTGAACTGAAGAGAAGAATTCTGCAAGAAGGCCACAATTCAAAACTGGCTATCCATCTAGGAAATACAAAAATGTACCAAGACTTGAAACTGAATTTCTGGTGGCCGAGAATGAAGAAAGAGATTGCTGATTTGTGTCGAAATGTCTTCATTGCCAACAAGTTAAAGCCGAACATCAACGACCCGCAGGCTTACTGCAACCCTTACCGATACCGGAGTGGAAATGGGAACATATCACTATGGATTTCATTGTTGGTTTACCTCGCTCCAGTAAAGGTATGGATTCAATTTGGGTTATTGTTGATAGACTGACTAAATCTGCTCATTTCTTACCTGTCAAAACAATCTATAATGCGGACAAATTGGCTGTAATCTATATTGATGAGATTGTTAGATTGCACGGAGTGCCTGTGTCCATTGTTTCTGATAGGGACTCAAAGTTTACATCGAGATTTTGGCAAAGCCTATAGATAGCATTGGGTACTGAACTGAGACTGAGTAGTGCATACCATCCTCAGACAGATGGCCAGTCAGAAAGAACCATCCAGACTCTGGAAGATTTGCTGAGAATGTGTGTTCTTGATTTCCAAGGAAATTGGGAAAGCCATTTACCGTTGGCTGAATTCGCCTACAACAACAGTTTTCACTCGAGTATTGGTATGGCGCCTTTCGAGGCTTTGTATGGCAGTAAATGTCGATCTCCAATTTGCTGGGCAGAAGTTGGAGATGGGCCTCTGCTTGGGCCCGAAATTGTGCAGGAAACTACTGAAAAAGTGAAACTGATTCAACAGAGACTGAAAACCGCACAAAGCCGACAGAAAAGTTATGCGGATATCCGAAGGCGAGACAGAGAGTATGAAATAGGTGATCATGTTTTTGTTAAAGTGACACCGATGAAAGGCCAGACTCGTTTTGGAGTCAAGGGTAAGCTAGCGCCGAGATATGTCGAACCGTATGAGATTATTGAAAAGATTAATCCGGTGGCATAACAAGTAGCGCTTCCTCCTGAAATGGAGCATATGCATAACGTGTTCCACATTTCAATGTTGAGGGATTACCTTCAGGATCCCTTCCACGTGATTGAGCCTACCCGTGTAGTACTAAGTGATGACTACACTTATGAAGAACGACCTATTCAGATTGTAAACAGACGGATCAAGAAGTTGAGGAACAAAGAGATCCCACTAGTGAAAGTTGATTGGCAGAACCATGGTGGCATTTATGCCACTTGGGAGAGGGGGGACGATATGATGAAACGATATCCTGAATTGTTCCCACTGAATCCTGTTTTCTTCCAGAACGAAGGTAACTCGAGTTTGGAGGACCAAACTCTTTATAAGGAGGGGAAACTGTGACAACCCTCACCACTGATTAGTGCTAATCTATGATTAAGCATGTTAATTGACTGATTGACTGAAATCCTGAACTGATTGATTGAGTATGTTAGTTTAATGCATTTCTATCTGTTTGTCATCAAATTATCTGTTCATGTATTATGTTTAAACTGCAAATTGAAGGCCTTATCGGTGGCCGAATCTGAAATTGATTAATGTTTTATGCTAGTTGGAATTTATGTGATTTTATGATAAATTTAATTGAAATGTGATTTGGTATGATTAAATTGGATTAAATACAGCTAAATTACATTAGTTTGAAGTATTTACATGTTTGCCACTTAGTGGACAAATCTAGGATCTTTTAGTTGACTCTTATGTTAGCATTATAACATTTCTTCAGCCACTTCTAGAGAGCAAACCGACTAGAGAGAGAGAGATAGGAGTTAGCTTGATTTCATCTTGTTTTGGCTTGGAATTTGGGAGGAATTGTAGAAGATTTGCAACATTAGACTCCCATACTTTGAATTCAAGGCATAAGGTAGGAGAATCATCTTCTTGATTGTTAAATTAAGTCATATGTTGCATGGTTCATGGAAGTTTAGAGTTTTAAGGTCTTGAATTGGTTCTAGCATGTTGAATTGAAGCTTAATCATGCATGCGTATACACATTTGTGAGTTTTGAGGTTGTTTTCATGGAAATTGTTACATGCATGCTCATATCTTGATTATAGTTCATGAATTCATCATGTTTTTGAAAGAATTGACTCACTTGGTTATGTATTTGAAGCTTTGAATTTGGTTGAACACATGCATGTTTCATACACTTTGTGTTCTTGAAGTTTATTTGAAAATGGTGTTTAATTGAACTACCTTTGGGCTTTGATTTCTCAATTGATCTTTGAAACATGTAATATTATGGGTTTTGAAAGGTTTTCCAGAAAATTAGCCCAAGAGGATCGAATTTGATGCCTTAAAAGTTGGTTTTGAGCTTGAGGTTCAAATATGGAAATTCCAGATTTTGGACTCACGCTCGAGCGCGGAGCTCCACGCTCGAGCGTACACACTAAATTCATACAGTCCGCTCGAGCGGGGAAAATGACGCTCGAGCGGGAAATGCGTGTATCCAGTACTTTCATGTGTTTTACAGTCCGCTCAAGCGAGGGAATGCACGCTCGAGCGAGGACTTGTGTCTCACGCTCGAGCGGGGGTCGAGCGCCCGTCGAACGTGAATTTCATGCATCCAGTACTTTTGCCATGTCTTACAGTCCGCTGAAGCGAAAAAAGTGACGCTCGAGCGGGGATCCTTTGTCTGCATGTCCGCTCGAGCGTAGAAAGCCACGCTCGAGCGTGACCCTTATTTTCTGATAATTTTGTAAAGTGTTTAAAAGTGCATCTTTGCATCCTCTTTCCATCCTAGGCATTCCTAGGGCATGTTTAAGGCATCTTAAGGAGGATATTGATGTAGAACCACACCGAGGCAAATTAGGGATTAAGTTATTATTTTCCCAACTTTGTAGCTTAGTGTGTGTTCGTTCTATAACTGTGTAGGGTTGGCATCCGAGGACGCTCTAGCTGCTTATAGCCCAGTGCTCTATGAGTAACAATGTTGTAAAGATATGTTCAATCATGAATATTTCTGAATGAACAACTGTACTGCTTTCTGAAATGATAATTCTTACTGAATGAATGTTTGTCCTATTTGTGAACTGTATTCGTGGCATCCATAGCAATTTACTGTTACTGTACTGTACTGCTACTGTCACAGAGATCTCTGTCGGTTCCCATGTTTGGAACCACTACTGTTTACTGATATGATGGCCATCAACTGACTGTCCGGTCTATCAAGACCTGCTGCACTGTTTTGCTATTGGATGTACCACATATGACTATTATAGTTTCTGAATGACTGTTATGGCATGAAATATGAGCCACAAACTGAATGACTGATATACTGATAAATGACTGTTTTCAATACTGAAAGGACATTCATTCTTAACCTCTTTACGCATGTGTTATTCACTGGGCTTTAACTCACTGCTCATATATATATATAGGTGTACAGGCACCGGACCGTTGTAGGAGCGTCAGGCTAAGCTCCTGTTTTGTCAAGCCAACCTTCGTGCCTCACCGTGAGGTTCCAGATCTGTTCAAGCTAAGGCTACCTAGGGGTGTTTTAGATTTCCCCATTTTGTATCTGTTTTTGTAATACTGTATAGACTGTATCTATACTGTACTGTTATGGTAGGGATTCGGTCCCTAACCGAATATCTGTATATGATGCATGTACATGCTGTTTTGTTTCGAATGTGAATATGTTATAGAAAGTCTTTTGCATACATATTGTTACAGCTCATTGGACATATTTTAATTACTGTTTTGGCTTCTGCCAGCCCTTGTACTCTGTATTACTATTTTACTATTAAGCAGGCCTTCAGTAATCTCGGATTACTGGCCGGTTACGGTACTAAACCCATAAGGGCAGGTTTGAGTCGTGACAGAGGTGATTAGCTAAAATAGAAAAATGACTTTTTAGTTATAATTTGACTAAGAATTTAAAAAGATTAGTGTGAATGTTGTAATAGTTATATCTTAATATGTGGTGAGTAAGAAATAGTGGCGAACTCTTCCATTATAATTTGACTATACTAATATATTAATATTATATTTGATAAAAAAAAATCTTATTATTTTATTGATTTTATAAAAATATAGGTTAGCTTTTTAACTTTTTAACAAATATAAATACACATAGGATTTGTTTGTGATGTAGGTTAGCTTTTTAACTTTTTGAATTTTTAACTATTTTAGTCTGGGGTTAAAAAGTCTCGTTTCAGATGAACTTCGTAATTTTTTAAACTTTTGTGAGAGAAAAAATTAAATAATTATGTATTGGATGTGATATTTTGTCTTATTAGCACCGTTTGGGAAGAAGGTGTGGAAGTTTTTTTTGTCTATTTCAGCCACAAAAAACAAAATAGGCTATTTTAGCCACAACAAACAAAACATCACATTCAACCCATAATCATTACACTCTTCTCTAAAAAAAAAAGCCAAAAAAGTCAAAAAACTATTCCCAAATCAAACTTTTTAGCCCAGGCTAAAATAGCAAAAAAAGTCAAAAAGCCAACTTATTTTCCAAACGACACCTAAAAAATTTATTTTGTATTTTTATGATTATTTTAGCCAAAAAAAATCTTTAACTTTTTTTTTTTGTCCAACGGGCTCATAATTGATTTTTTTTTTTTTTTTTTTTTGGGTTCTTGTAAGCTAGGAGTCTATGAAAATTAAAAGAAAGAAAATATATATTTTTTAAATAAAAGAAGTCAATAAAGAGAAATAAAAAGCCACCACTTTTATGTACAATGAGACACTCCTCCAACCATATTATGAATAAAATATTTTTGTAGAATAAGATAAAAATGTAATGTGGAGTCTATTTTTTATTTCACATTTATGTCACAATTTTTTTTGGGGGGGGGGGGTACGTGGCCTTTCTTTGTACACCCTACCATGGCAAATGCATAAATTGTGTAAAGGGAGGCTAAAGCAAAATTATTTAAAATTTTGAGAAATTGAAATAAGATTATATAGATTTTGAAAATTAAAATATTAATTTATTTTACAAAAACTCAAAATGACATGAAAATAATGAGATTTTTCAAGTTTTAGGTGACTAAAATACTAATTTATTTTATAATTACTAAAAATTACATAAAAATAATGAAAATTTTCAAAATTTAGGATAACAAAAGTAAAATTCTTTAGATTTTGGAAGAGTAGGAGAAAAATTATATATATTTTGACGAACGTATAATTTTTTAAAGTTTGGAGGCAGTGGCCCCCACCTGCCACCCTCTTTTCCCGCCACCGCCCACCACCCCCTCCAAAATGAGCCAAGCTTTTGAAGGGATGGTGTCACCTTCGTTGGTCGGGGTAGGCATAACAGGATGAGTGGGGGGAAATTGTATCAATTCAATTTTCATAAATTGCTTTTCATCTATAGTTTTAAAATTGTCTCTATTGAGAGAGTTTGTTAAATATTAAATCGTACGTGTATTTTGAATTGTCCTCTTATTATTTTTATTGGCCTCCAGTTTTAACTCTTCATTTTTATTGCCTTCTCTGTCATCAATTTTTTTAAAAAAAATAATGCTAAACATTTTGCTTCACTAAACAAAAGTCATTGCTCCATCTTTATCCACTAGTTTGTGATATTAAGATTGTGATAGATGGCCCAAATTCACTCTTTTCATCTCTAGTAAAAACAAAAATCTCCATCTTTTGATGTTGTGGGGGGTTATTTTGTACAAGAATATGAAACTTTATTCCACAGAGGTACGTGGATCATGCACGAATGATTGTTTGGCCTCAAGTAAAAAAAAAAATTACTAGTTAACTACATTTTACTGTGGGGAGTGTCGCATCATGAATCAAAGAATCTTCCCAATTTCAACTACATGTGACCTCCACTCCACTGCACTACTAGTAGCCTACAACTAGCAAATGCCAAACAACTAGCAACTTTGTTTGTTAAAATGTTTGGTGTTGATTTTTTAAGTGAATGTTTTTCAAATTTTTTATTTTACTTTTGGCCAGATTACAAACACCCTCTCGAGATTTGGTGAAAATACAAATTTTTTCCTGAAGTTTGAGAAATTACATTCCGCCCCCTGAGGTTTATATTTTCATAACAAATTGTCCCCTGAAGTTTTTATTTTCATACAGATTCCCCTTTAATTTGTTATGCAAATTTGACCTTCATGGGGCAATTTGTAATTTCTTAAACCTCAGGAGAGAATCTGTATTTTCACCAAATCTCGAGGGGGTGTTTGTAATTTGCCCTTTACTTTTTTATATTTTTGAATTCTATTTGACTAGATTAACACATATAAAAAAAAAGAATTTTTTCGAAAAAATTTAGGAAAGATAAAAAAAAAAAATTTAATACTTATTTTGGTGTTTAGTAAACTTTTTTTGAATTTTGATTTATAATTTTTTTTGAATTCAACTACACGAGATAGGAACTAAAAAGTAAAAAAAATCTTAGTATAATTTTGAAAAAATATCACTATAGAAAAAAATTCAAAGAAAATATCCTTTTTTAATTGTATGACAAACACCACCCCAAGTCTATGTTTGCTAATCTCCAAATAAATTACATTTTTAGTTTAAAAAAAAGAAGAAGTTGAAAGTAAAATATTATTTGGTTTGATTAAATAGTTTTCATAAAAAGTTTGTTTTATTAAAATCTGTGAATTTGTGCAAAGATGATTTTTTGGTTATGTTAACAAAAACTCTACAACAACATAAATGTAACTCTCACAAATTTTTTTCTATACAAAGTAATTTTTTAATCTAAAAGAACAAAAACATCCAAAGAAAATTAAATTGCAAAGAGGGGAGGAAGGGAGAATTATAGAGCGGGACATGCAATTGTAATAGTCCACGTAGGCAGGTGAAATGTCATTAAATAAAGGGAAAATCACCTATGAGAGGGAATTTAAAAAATTGGAACATATGTATAATTAAATTTATAATTTTAATAATTAATATTTATAAAATTTATTCATAAATTCCATACGAAGAATGTTGTTCCATTTAGTCGTAAGAGTTTTTTTTTTATGAATTAATTAATCTTTTTTGTTTTGAAATATTATATTTATTTGATTTAATATCATTTAAGTTTAAGTGAATGTTTTTTAAATGATTCAATTTTTTTTTTTAAAATTTTTTGATTCATTTTTGGAATGTAAATGGAAATATGAGGTGTGAAAGATTCTTTTTTGATGGTTAAAGTGTTAGTTATCAAGTGCATAAATTTACATTTTTATTAGTGTGATTTTTTGGTGTTACATTGAAGTATTATATTAGAATGCTACGTTTGGAAAAAGTACACTGATAAATTTTTGTGTGTTACATTGATTATAGCGTTACGTCTAGAAAAAATATATATATACTAAAGAATTTTTTTGGAATGTTACATTATTATGTTTGAGAAAAGTATACTAAAGAGTTTTTTAGTGTGTTATATTGGATTTTTACATTTAGAAAAAATATATTAAGGAGTTTTTGTGTATTATTGAAGTATTACGTTTAGAAAAAATGCAATAAATTTTTTTTTTTGGGAACGTTACGTTGTTATATTTGAGAAAGTACACTACAGATTTTTTTTTTTGAAGTGTTACGCTTTATAATTTTAACATTATGAGAAAATTCATATTTATCTCTCAACACATAATACACTCGCATTTATGTTTAGCCTTTTATATAATTCACACTACAATGGGACATTTGGGTCCATAAAAAGAAAAAGAAAAAGAAAAAGAAAGGATCAAACAATTCATAAAATTACTATTTAAAATTTATTAATACTTCACCTTAATTTATCACTAATTTATAATTGTTTGTCAAATTTTATACTAATCTGAAATTTTAACTTAAAATAAATGAAGATGGTGAGGCATGTTGTGTTGTGTTGGTTTCACACACTGCTTGTCTAAGCTTCATGAACCATGATTACCTCTTATTATAGAGCATGCCTCTACCCCCCACACCCCCACCCCCCCGGGGTCAATCATTTTGCTGTAACCAATCATTTGTAAATTTAAAATTTTAGATAAATTTTTATTTATTTTTAGTGAATTTTTTTATTTATGTAAAAAAATATAAATGATTCAATTTTTTTTTTAATGATTTTTTTCTTATATATATATATATATATTTAAAACTTTTTATATACAAGTAAAAGAATTGACCAAGGTATGTGAAAAAAAGTTTATTACAAACAAATGAAGATTTGTCTGAAAATAATTTTTAAAAAATCAAATCAAACATAATTCAATTTTTGTTCTTTGTTCTTTTTTCTTTGTCCCTGTTCGTATTGGAATTTTTTTTCTAAATTCTCTCATTTACTATCTACTATTATTTAAAAAGTGTGAAAATTTAGGAATGTTTTCTACTTATTTTAATTCCTAAAATGTCCCTACTATTTGAGAGAGATGTTGTAGCCAAGTTACATGGCCATTGGCCATCCACATTGCACACAACGCTACCAATAGTTGTGATGTTTCGTAAATTTATAGGCTTTGTTAGATTTGTCTCGACAGATAATTTTTAAGAAAAAATTTTAAAAAATTGTTTGGTTAAAAAATTTTAGACAAAAAAAAAAAATCCAAAATCACAGATAAATTTTTTTTTTTCTTTCTTTATTATACATCAATCAATTACTTTTGTTCTATCCTTTCTCCTCTCACATACTACACATCAATCAATCATTTTATGTATCACACCTATCTATTCAATTACCAAAAAAATAATAATAATTCATTCATTCCAAATTCCAAAATTATTTTCAAAATAAATAACTAAACAATTTTTTTAATTTTATAAACTCTTTCTAAAAAAATATTTTTCAAAATTGTTTCACAAATACAAACTATGGCCATAATTTGCTATGATATTTATACAGTGTTTGCTTCATCCTCTTAATAGGTACCGTAAAACCCATTTTTGATAGATAAGTCATAATAAATTATCGAGCAAGGATCCTCTAGAGTTTTTTTTTCCTAAAGTTTCCTAAAGTGGTGTGTTGTATGGTTGAGATTTAATGACAAGTCACATCAATTTTTTAGCATTAAATCTCAACCATACAACACACCACTTTAGAAAACTTTAGGAAAAATAAACTCTAGAGGATCCTTGGTGTAAATTATCTGTTAAAGGTATTTCATTTTGCTATTAACTGCCGCGGTTCTCCTTTGAACCTTAAAATTTGCAATCAATGGCCACCAGGAAACAAATACCTAATTGAATGCAAGCCACTTTCTCCCTCTCACCTCTCTCTCTCTCTCTCTCTCTAATACACCTTTCTCTTTACATGTCAGCCCCACCCTTCTTTGTATGTCTCTGTGGTGTTATGTTGTGTTTGGTAAGTTACAAAAAAAGTTTTATTCTTTTCTTTTTCTATAATTATTATCTGTAAAAATATCCAATATCTAAGTAATTATATATTACTAGCATGGTAGAATATCACACCAAACACTTTGATAATCTTTGGGTGAAAAGTTCTATAACCAAATTTATGTATATTTTTTATTAAAAACAAAATCCTCCCCTACCGGTGGATGTTTATGAAATTGTTTCTTTAAATCCAACGCACGAATCTAGTTCTTTCATATTCTGTTTCTAACCAATAATTTCTCATAAAATGTTTTCACTCTCTTTAATAATGCAAACGATAAAATTAAGTAGGCGTTGAGATTCTTTTTTTTTTTTTTTGTTCATATTTTGTCGTTTCCATTAACTTTTTTTTTTTTATAAAAAAGAAACTTCAAAAAAAGTTATACTCAATTAAACGGACCAAAAAAGTAAAAAAATTTAAATTAATAAAAAAATTCAATAAAGACAAAAAAAAAAAAAATTCAAAAAAAAAATATGACTTTTTAATTGTCAAAAGATATGAACCTTATATAGGTAGCCTAATATTATCCCTATTTTATTTTATGCGATAAATGCACATTTTGATTATAAAAAAAAATGCACATTTTGGTTTATTTAAAATTTTTAAAAAATAAAATTAAAATAAATTGAAGAAAATTCTAAAGACCAATAAAAAAAAAAAGACTTTATAATTAGATATCAAACCAAGCCTAATATTACCCCATGTTCTATTTTATGTAATCATTTTTATGCAAGATGCACATTTTGATTTATTTTTCATTTGAACTGCATTAATTTAGGTAGAACTATTTCTAATTTAATATAGTTGTTTATTTTGTATGTATTGAACAAATTCAACAATTTAGACTCTATTAGTAGTTTTGAGGAGAAATTCCTTGAAACTAATGTTCATTTACTAGAATAATATTTGTCTAAATAGTAGCATAATAACTGGTATTTGAATGAATAATTGTAACATATTGACGTACTAAGTGGTCAATTAAGAAAAATTATTTGGCTATCTAATATTTTGAATTTTAATAACAGGGCACATGAATAATAACTTATCTAAAATGGTAATGAGATCTTTCAATTTGAAAGAAAGAAAGTTATCCAAAAAAATGATTAAAATTATATAAGTTAAAGCTTGGTAGGACGTTTGGAATTAATAAGGCAACTTCTAAAAAATTCAAAATGATCAAGATTATGGTTAAAAAGACTTCAAAATTTCTCACTCATGTTGATACAAAAGAGCATAATTTGAGACATAGGATCTCATCACCGCGATGATCCCACAAAATGATTAAGAAAATTTTCAAAATTCCTCCTATTAAAGGTTGTGTTATGCCCCTCTACAGAACCAAGAATTCATTGTTTCTATTATTGTCAAGATTAATAATGATTTGTAATCTTAATCCTTAAATTGAATAAATATGCTCCAAACTCTAAATTATTCTTGCCTATGTATTCTTCTTGCACATACGGTAGAGCATTAATCATACTAAATCCTTTCACTCTAACTATGCATTTCATTTTAGTTTGTCATTCTTATTTTTTTTCTTTAAGATTTAGATTTATTATTATTATTATTATTATTTTTTTTTTGTTCGTTGTTAGTGTCATAGTCAAATAATCAACATTTCGAAGAGTCGAGGTCTGAGATTCATTAAAAAAACAACTCATGTACTTCCAGTTATATTAGAATGAAATGACATTTGCACCTAAAAGTGATGTCAAAACATTTGATTCTTATAAGTGCCCGCTTGTTTCAGATTCTAAGAGAATTACAAGCAAATTATTTATGATTTGTGAATAATAACGTATTTTAAAAATTTTGAAAAATGATTATTTTTTGGATTTTTGTTTACATAATGAAAATTGATTTCCCATCTATACAATTCAATTATACTATAAAAACAAGGAGAAGACAAAATCACGTTATTGGCTTTTTGGCTTTCGAAGATTATTTTTGTAAATACGAGCGTGCCAGCAAGGATCAATCAGTCCTTACAGAAAATTAATTGCCAACCAATTATCAAACGATTGTGTTTTAGTTCTTTCAGCCTCAATGAAAATGACTTTTACTGGTGGCTTGATTTAGGAAAATTAAGCAAAATAACAATTAAATGAAGAACAATTGAAGCATTTCATTAAAATGAAAAACTTATAATGATCCAAACTCAGTCTCGTAGAGGTTTATAACAACAATCTAGTTGAAACTACTCCTATGAATGAAGTGCAGTGTAGGAATTTAAAGTATAGGAATGTAAAGAACAGGAAATGTAAGACTGTAAATGTAAAACTGAAAAGGAAAATAAGTAGAATAAGACTGTTTTTTTGGATTTGAGTTCGGGGGCTTTTTCTGGGCCTTTTCTGCTATTTATACTTCCCAAGGACGACCATCGAACTGCGTTTCCAACCGTCGAACTGCTCCTCCATGACCGCTGATCATGTTGCCTTATAATTAGCTCCACCGTGCCATCACTTGCAGTTAGGCTTCCCTCCTAAATTTGAATTTAAATGTGAGTAACCGTTGAAGCCACATCACCTTGCATCTCTTTGTTGATCCACTACTACTTAGATCTCGTAATAACGAATACTAACTGCCACGTGTACGATCAGGATCGAAAACTTGAATAGTCTTCCTGTATTACCCTTATTCTGCCACGCGTCGAATTGTAATTGGCTTGTACAAAATATGTAGCCAATATTACCCCCCGCACTAATATACCCAATACTTTGTGATATTAGTGGATCAAGGTCTTTTATCCACGTCTTAGAACGTACATGGGCTTTGCATTCTTCCAGAAATACAACTGTCATTCATCATCTATATTAAACTCTCCTTCAATCTTTTGAACACCCCCACCACCTTAGTATTCGAACAGACTGATACATTTTTTATGGCCGAATCAATTTTCTCCTCCATTGATAGAGCACACGAAGAGTCATCTGATGATGTTGTTCCTCCTCGAAAGAACCTCCATGCATTAATTAGCCACCTTTACCCACCTTTCTATATTCAGGTCATGGATGTCTTTGCAAATTATCAACCTTTGGACTACGAACACATTGCCCTTAATCCTTTGATTCAGAAACTTACAAATATAGACATGGGAAGTTCTTCTTCTGACTCACCCTTGGACTACGAACAAACTGCTCTCAATCCTTTCATTCAGAAAGTCGCAAATATAGACATGGAAAGTTCTTCTTCACAACCCTCTGCATGAGATAAGGCTGCAGCTTCTTCTTCCTCTAGGGCTTCTGACTGGACAAGCTGGTCAAAACCTGAGGCCTGTGATTTAAGGGAGCGAATCAACCATCACTTTGTCGAGTTTACTGACCCTTTAGAGTTCCCTTCCTATGCGCGAAGCTCGGTGGTCTTTCCTTACGTGCCCATCGACCGTCGACGTAGTTTGGAGGAGAATTTGCTTGTAGCATGGTACACATCCTCCATGCCTACAAAGATAGTGCACACTGCCCGACGCCCCGAAGTGGCACAAGGGTATAATTCATCGTTCTTAACCCAGAAGGCGAAGCTTTGCTTTTCTGACTGGCTCGATTATATTAATGCCCTTGTTTCTTCTGCCCTTGCTTCTCCTCCTGAAGTGGAGGCTTCCATACCTTCTCATCCGCCAACTCTTTGCTGGACAGAGAGACTGAGGCTTGCCCTCTCTGTGGATAAGGTCTTTCCTCCTTACAAGCGTCCACGTTCTCCTACTCCAGCTGAGCGGAAGCAAGCCCAACTTCTGTTTGCGGCCTTCTCTTACTTGCCTTTCAATGTTCTTGAGGACGACATCCCTCTCAAGAACCTTCGATGGGCTTATGACATTTTGACTCGGGGTCACGTCCTCAACCCTCTTGCCCAAGCAGAGCTTCACATGTTTTTGGACCAACTTACATTGCTCCTCCACTGGCATCGGACCTCTGTGGCCACTACTCAATCTTTGGACCAACTCTTATCCCTTCAAGTTCACGCCCAGTACGAAGCAGAGAAGTTCATTGAAGAATTCGAAAGCTTCAAGAATAAAGATTCTGCGTACTGGGATGACTTGGATATAGACGAGTTGGAACAAGGATTGAGAGAAACAACATTCGAAATAAAGGCTGAAGAGCTCTTTTATGAAGTGAGAGCACATCAACTTATGCAGCCAATCCTAGAAGAAATAGAGGATAGAATAAAGAAAGAACAGAAATTCATTGATCATAGTTGGACCAAATTTCATGATCTTGTTATTTATTCTATTCTCTACTTTTATGAGCTTGAATTTGCACCCAAAAAGGGCCATTCAATGTAATTGCTTTTGCTTTAATACAACTAAGACTTTTCTTTATTCGGCATTGTTTCATCTTGTCTCCATTTGTCTTTAAAAGCAAATTTAGGGCTTCGAACTGGACAATCTTATCCTTCGAATCTGGACTCAATCATTTTAAATAAAACACTAAAAAAAACCAACATGAACTTTTCCAATTTATGGAATAAAGTTGACAGTTTTTGCTGATTTTCATTTAAAATCAGTGCTTCGAATTTTAACAATCTTACCCCTTAAAGCTTGTTTTAATCACAACCAACATATGGTCATGGTTAGTATGATCAATCAATTTTAAATTGACCTTCTTTCCTTCGAACAACAGTCCATACTTTCAAAAATATGGAAGCTCCTTTTGAGGGCTGCACTGTTTTATTTCGAAAAGACAATCTCTTTCTGTATATATATATAAACCAACTAATGGTTTTGATGTTTCGAACACCAATTCCCATCCTTAAGGGGTCTCAAGTTTTGCTTCGAAGGACATTACTCTCATTTAAGAAACCTAAAACAGGTCTTTAATCCCTTTGAAGTAAACAAATACTTGAGCATTCTTACATCCTTAGGTATGGAATGTGCTTCGAAGTCGGCTTCTCTGTTTCGAAGCCGTTGTTATTTGACTTTTGGCGCCAAAATCTGGTTTCGAAGCCAAATATTTTACTTCGAAGCTGGCATCAACATCTAGGATGTGTTTTTCCCTCCAAAAGTATCAATATTGAAGGAAACTCTTCATATCTGTACTTTTAGTACTTAACGAATTACGCGATACATTTTTCAGACACAAAGGTTTTTAAAACCATTTTATTTTGTGTTTTGAAATCACTCGCTCGTTTAACACACAAACCCTTTATCTCTACTGACTCTCTACTCTCTTTCCCAACTTCGTCCTCTGAGAAAGCTTTCAATCAATGGCTTCTTCTTCATTGAAAGTACCAGTTGTAGAGCGCGCGAGCCTGTCTGTAACCCTGAAGAGGATCATTGAGGCAGAGTGTGAAAAGTACAAGGCCGGTGAGAAAAACGCCTTTGATGGACGCATCTTCATCCCTCGACGTCATGAGCAACAGGACTGTGCTTGGGCCCATCTTCAAGGAGATGCTTACTGAGTTTCCAGCGTTATATCCACGTCTAGAAGACCACTGTCTCCTTTACGAAGGTGGTCTTAACTGGGGAACCTGGAGGATGAACCGTCCCCACCGATGCTGGCCCACGATGAGACCGGAGTGGCAAGAACGGTATGATCAGGTTGTCCCTGCTAGGACTTTGGACCTTCAAGAGCTCTGCTTTCTCGATGCCCTTGGACTATCCAGGTTTACCATCTTAGAGGACCCTTTCTTAATTCCTGCTGCCCTTTCCTTCTGGAATTCTGCTTTTAATTTTTTCCAATTCAGATGTGGGATGATGGCCCCTACTGTTCTTGATATTTGCCATCTATTAGGATTGTCCCCCATTGGTACCCCCATTGGACCAAATTATCCTGACTTACCAGTCCCCTTTTCCTTCCCCTCCCTTAACTCATCCTACAGTGACTTTGTCAAGGCTGAGAATAAAAGGGAGGGCCCTGTAACTGATAGGGAATTCTTTTCTTTCATACTATATTGGCTTTACAAATTCCTTTTTTGCACTTTTTCTTAAAGAATCATGCTTGAATTTGCCCCTCTTGCCAAAGCTTTTGTCCTACAGAAAAAGGTGGCCTTAGCTCCATATGTTCTAGGTCATGTATATAGAGCTTGTTCTCTTTTTTGTGAGAAACCCTTGGATGCCAATCAAGGAGGTCCATTTTGGATACTTCAGTTTTGGCTTTTTGCTTATTTTGCTAAGCTACCATCTAAGTGCCTTAAATTTTTTGAGCCAAACCCTCCTACTCATGGCATGAGGCTAGCCAATACTTCACTTTATCCTTCTACTTTTGCTTTTTACTTCTCTTTCTTCCACCAACTTCCAGCTTCCCTTCCTTCTTACAGCTTTCGTCCCTTTGAACCCATTACTATTGGCCCATCTTGGTTGAAGAATTTTCTAAGTGATAGGTTCTGTGCTTCACCTTCTCACAAAGATATATGGGCTTCTATTCTGATCCCCAGAGAGTTATTCATTGGGACCATGAACCCAAGAGCCTATAAATGCATTGCTGAGCCCTATTGTCCTGCTCAATTTGCTAGACAATTTGGCTTCTCACAAGGGGTCCCAATACCTCTCTACTGTAACACCAATCTAAGTCTTACTAGCAGGGATTTAAAGGTTCGACTGTCCAGACTAGAAGAGGCAACTTCTAAGTTTATACAGGACTTGATCGATTTTGAATATATCCCTTTCATTCCTCAAGGTAACTTATTGAAGCGGTACCAAAACTGGCAGGTGACCAACATGGAAGTATACTTGGCCATTGTTCCTCAAGACTTATTAATGGTGCTGGATGTGCCCCAATCCAAGCCCAAAAGAGCTGGAGTTGCCACTTCTTCCACTGCTCTTACCACTTCAGTTCCTGTGCCTTCCACCACACAGTCTACTTCTGCTGCTTCTACTCCTCCTAGAGTTACTTGGGCTGCTTCTAAGAAAGGTATATACCCTTGTTTCTTCTCCTTTTTGCCTTTTTTTTATAATGCTTCTTAGCCTTATCTTTAGTTCTTCTTTTGTGAAGGTGGTACGGGTGCTTCACATGGAGATTCTCTTTAGAAGACCCAAGCTTTAGATCTCCTCAGGAGCAAGCAACAAAAGAAGAAAAGGAAACTCTTTCCTGATCCTGAAAAGGAAGCACCTGAAGTTCAATCAGCAGAAGAAGAAGAAGAAGAAGAAGAAGAAGATCAAGAGCAAGAGATACTCTTACAAAGAAGAAAGAGAGCAACTGTCTCTTCTTCTGATTTGGCTCAAGATCCCACTCATGAGACAACTGCCAGAGTAGCAGCAGAGGAACTCACTTCTGAGGAATCTGAATCCCAGATTGAAGAGAGAGCAATTGACAAGGAGCAGGCAATACTAATACAGAGAAAAAATAGAAGGAAGATGACTGTCTCCCCTTTTGATTTGGTCGAAGACCCTATTCATGAGGCAGCTGCCAAGGCAGTAGAGCAGGAACATTCTAAGGCCATAATTGTTTTTGAGAGAGTTGAGAAGAGACGACAACAGCAATTCTTAAGAGAGGAAGCTGCTGCTGCTGATGCAATCTAAAGGGAAACTGCAATAGGGCAACATATTGCTGAGCACTATTCCCTTCGTAGCTCTCCTATTGTTGCCATTACTTCTGAAACAAGTAACTTCTTTCAAGCCTCTACTGTTTTTCCTCGTCAAATTTTTGGTATTGAGACTTGACATTACTTTGTACTTTTTCTTTTGCAGCAGCAACTACTAAGCCTATTCTTCCAATAAGGACTCCCTCAGTTTCAGTTGAAGTTGATCAATTGCAAAATGTGAGATCCATTCAGATAATACTCCCACTTCCTAGGCCTACATTCTCTGTACCCTCCTTGAGGCTAAGTATTCCTGCATTTCTTTCTTTTGGTTTAAATCCATACCTCTCTTACTTGTCTTTTGATCTATCTCAATTTAATCTTCTTTCGAGCCTTGCTCTTCCTTCTCCTCCTAAGGAAATTCTAGCTATTACCTTCTCTTCGATGGTAGCTGATTACCCTATAGAGGGTGCTGGTAGCTCTTCAACTCGTAGTTTATTACCTTTGCCTAGTTCTAGCCCTTCTTCTTTTGATTTATTGGTGGCTAGAACCATAGAGACTGCTGAAGATACTCCACCCATTTCTCCTATCCCTATGCAGTCCTTTGTGCCTTCCACCAAAGCCCTTTCTGCCCCATTCATGTCCACGGATGAGATAGACATTTTTGAAGCAAGACTAGCTAGTCTCTTCGACCTGCCTTCTACCTCTCCAATGGCTAGTGATGAGACTGAGCCATTAGTTTTGGCTGATTCCTTGCTAGAAATTTTTGAGAGCTCTTCCTCCAGTAGTAAGCCTTCTTCATCTTTGATAGACTTGGATAACTGCCTGGAGCTATTGACATCTTTTTCGAGGATTCCCTTCAAGGCCTTAGAGAGACCTATAATAAGAAATGGCTTCCTTCAGTGCTGCAAGATTGTTGAGCAATCTGGCATAACTGTCTCAAGTCATTTATCTCAGGCAGCAGCCACTATTGACTTCTATATCAACATTTGCCATGCTGCCAAGGCTGCAGAGGAGAAATTGGTTAAAGATCAGAGCTTTGTTTCCACAGTGCATATTGAGGTATCAGAACTAAAGGAACAACATTCTTCTGTCTCCCATTTTCGAATTCAACTACTGGAGAAGAAACCTTAACTTGAGGAGGAGGAGCTATCTGCAGTGAACCAGGCCTTAATCCGAACTGACGCCAAACTGCAGATCACTAACCAAGGACTGGCTGACCGAAAGCAGGAAATGACTACAGCCATCTAGTTGTTCTCATCATTTAAGAATAGAACATCCATTGTAAAAGAACAACTGAGATATTGTAATGATTTCTGGGTCAATTTATGGCAGAATGTATTCAACTCTTTATGAAGAACAAATTCTTATTTATCATTTGAGTATTCTCGTGTTCTTGTACTTAGTGTTTATTTTATTCCTTGTGTTTCCCAAATGGTTGGAAAATAAAGTTTCAAATATCTGTCATTAATCTTTTTGGGATGTATATATCCATTCAAATTTCTCAAATAGTATGCTCCAAAAGGCAGGACTCTATGAATTTGATATGGTCCTTCCTAATTAGGTGACCATTTGCCAAACTTATGGCTTTTAATCCCTATTGGGAGTATTGTCTTCCATACCAAATCACCTTCATCAACGCCAATGTATTTGACTTTTTTATTATAGTTTTTGGCTGCTTTCTTCTTTTGAAAAAGAATGCTATTTAATGTTAGAATTCTAGCTTCATCTATGCTTTCTAATTCCAAGCACATACTCTGATGGTATTGCTCAGGATCTAACTAGTCTTGGCATCTTACCCTCAAGAACTTAACATTAATTTCCACAAGTAATAGTGCATCATGCCCATATACTAAGGCATAAGGAGTGACTCCTGTGCTTGACCTTGGGGAAGTTCTATAAGCCCACAATACATCCAACAATAAGATATGCCAATCCCTAGGATTGTCTTCCACAACCTTTTGTATTCCCTTTTTTAAGGACTTATTGGATGATTCAGCTTGACCATTAGCTTGTGCATAATAGGGGGTGGAATTAACAACGCTAATTCCAAACTTTGCCACAAAAGACTTTACCATCTTCCCATCAAATACAGTCCCATTATCAACAGTTATAGTCTGTGGGATACCAAATCTATGGATTAAATCTTTAATGAATCCAATGACCTCAGTCTGGTCTACAACCTTGTATGGCTTAGTTTCGACCCACTTAGTGAAGTAATCAGTGGCCACTAAAATGAAACAATGATGCTTCGAAGAAGGTGGGTGTATTTTCCTCATCATATCCATGGCCCATCCTCTAAATGGCCAAGGCTTCACTACTACATGCAGGTTAGTTATGGGCACATGCCTTATTGTGCCATGCTTTTGACATGCTTGGCAACCTTTTACATATTTTATGCAGTGTTTAAGGATAGTTGGCCAATAGTAGGAATGCCTTCGAAGCAACAATCTCATTTTCACCCCAGACTGATGAGCACCACAGATGCTTTCATGAACCTCAGCCATAGCTGTTAATGCTTCTTTTGGGCCTAAACATTCCAGCAATAAACCATTTCCCCCTCTTTTGTAGAAAGCATTACCATACATCATGTATTGCATAGATTGCAATTTAATTTTTCTGCTGGCCTTCAAAGATGGGCCAGACAAGTACTGCATTATTGGATACCTCCAATCTTGTTCTTGTAAGTCATTATGGTTGACTTCCAAGACCACATTCCTTTTATTTAATGGTGGTATTAATTTTTGGTATGTTGTTTGGCTTATGTCCCTTTGAGTATTATCCCTTCTCTTGAAATTCAAAGCTTTCTGAGCCACATCATTAGCTCTATTATTGAAGAATCTTAGGACATGAGTTACATTTGCTATTTGAAATTGAGAAAGCAGATGTAATGCAACAACATAGTATGGCAACATGCTTATACTTTGACATTTGAAAATCCCTTTCACTTGGTTAATCACCAATTGAGAATCTCCAAATATTTCAATTACATGAACTTGTAATCCAATAAGAATTTCCAATCCCACTATTAAGGCTTTATATTCAGCTTGATTATTTGAACAAGTAATTTCATCCCCTCTGAAACCATGTGTGGTTTCTACTCCTTGTGGTGACTTAATTACTATATCAATTCCAGTTAGGCCATTGGCTTTTGATCCATCGAACCACATTTGCCATGGCTCAATATTAGCCATACCAAGTTCCATTATCTCTTGGCTTTCCGTTTGAGATGGATGGTCTGCCAAAAAATTAGCTAAAACTTGTCCTTTTACTGCCTTTTGGGGAACATATTTTAAATGAAATTCTGATAAGGCTAATATCCATTTGCCAATTTTTTCCCTCAACATAGGTCTAGATAACATATACTTAACCAAATCTGTGGTTGCAATTACCAAGACAGTTGTAGGCAAAAGATAGTATCTTAATTTCATTGCAGCAAAATACAATGCAAGGCACAACTTTTCTACAGCTGAGTATTCACATTCATAAGAATTTAAAAGCCTACTAAGGTAATAAACAGCTTGCTCCTTGCCTTCTTCATTGTCTTGGGCTAAGAAAGCTCCCAATAAATCTTCTGCTGCAGTTATGTACAACTTCAAGGGCTTATCACCCTTTGGTGGCATCAGCACTGGAGGGTTGGCCAAGTAGGCTTTGATACCTTCGAAAGCAATTTGATACTCTGCTGTCCACACAAATTCCTCTTCATCTTTCAGCCTTAATAAGGAAGAAAATACTTTAGTTTTTCCTGCAGTATTAGAAATAAATCTTCGAAGAAAATTAACCTGTCCAAGGAACTTTTGTAATTCTTTCTTACTTGATGGAGGTCTGACTTCAATGATGGCTTTGGCTTTATTTTGGTCAATCTGTATTCCTTTCTGGTGTACTACATAACCCATGAAGTTTCCAGATAATACGCCAAAAGCACACTTAAGAGGATTGAGTTTCAACTTGAACTTTCTCATTCTTTCAAAAGCTGCTTCTAAGTGAAACAGATGCTCCTCCATGGATTGGGATTTCACTACAATGTCATCAATATAACACTCTAAATACCCTCCAATGAGGTCATGAAAGATAGTGTTCATAGCCCTCTGATATGTAGCCCCCTGATATGTAGCCCCAGCATTCTTCAGGCCAAATGGCATTTTAATCTATTCGAAGGTGCCAATATTCCCAGGACATCTGAATGCTGTCTTGTGGACATCCTCCTCTGCAATGTAGATTTAGTTATAACCAGAATGCCCATCCATCATTGATAAAATTTGATGCCCTGCTGAACTGTCTACCAACAAATCTATTATAGGCATAGGATACTCATCTTTTGGAGTTGCTAGATTTAAGTTTCTGAAATCAATGCATACCCTCATTTTACCATTCTTCTTAACTACAGGCACAATATTGGATAGCCATTCAACATACCTGGCTGTCCTAATAAAGCCTGCCTTGAGTAGTTTAAGAATTTCCTCCTTAACTTTCTGAATCACTTCTGGACTCATTCTTCTTGGTTTTTGCTTGTATGGCTTGAAATTAGGCTTCATAGGGAGCCTATGTTCTACTAATGACCTATCCAAACCTGGTAGTTCATTATAAGACCATGCAAAACAATCTTTATATTTCTTAAGAACGACCAACAACTGGTTCCTGTTAAGAGCATTCAACCAAGCACTTATATAGATGGGCTGTTGTATAGAACCTTCCCCTAAATTTATTTCTTCTAAGGGGTCTTGTATCTGAGAACTTACTGAAGCTCCTTCTTTGATCTCTTCTGGCTTCGAAGCAATCTCCTTGCTTTGTTCTGCTCTCAGATTCTTTGATTCAACATCTTTACCCTCCTCCTCATAGACAAAGTCTGTCCATAAGGCTTCTTCTTCCTATATCTCCTGGACTTTTGTTTCAATGTCCAATGCACAGTATTTATCAAGGGCCAAAACTCTGGCCTATTGCTGCTTCTGCTTGCAGCCAGTTATCATGGCTTCTTTCTCTTGCTCTTGCACTTTCTGGACTATTGATTTTACATCCAATATTGAAAACTTAATTAGAGTCAAAGACTTGGCTTCTTATGCTTCATCTCTTTGCCTACAATTAGGCATCATTGTCATCCTTAACGACAACCTCTTCATTAGCACTTTCCTGGACTAAGTGCTTCAGGTGTGTCACTTCCTCATCAGCCATCACTTCGGCTGAGCCATCAGGTTTCCTCAGTATACTGAGCGGTGTCACTCCCTTAATATACAATTTGGCCTCTGCGAAGTCTGCACAGGCTATGAAGGGTTGAGAATCTGTATCAATTCCCTCTGTCTCTCCATTGCCCAAGGCCATCATTATTTTCTGATGCAAAGATGAAGGCACACATTTGTTAGTGTGGATCCAATCTCTGCCAAGTAAAGCATTGCACTTAGCATTGCTATCGATAACGAAGAATGCCATAATGCAGTCCCTGGTTCCCATACTCAGGTTGATGGGCAGAATTCCCTGAGCCATCTGTTTGTCTCCAGCGAAGCCAGCAATGGTTGTGCTGGTTGGGATTAACCTGGGGTTTCTTTTCCCTAGTTTCTTCAAGGAAGATTTCAGTAGTAAGTTCACCGCTGTCCCATTATCCACCAAGACTCGGTTCAATTGTATCCCATCGAAGAAGGCCTTGATATACAAAGGCTTGACATGCTGTGTCATAGAGTTCGAGGGATACTCAAAAGGATATGAGAGGTTAATACTCACTTCTTCTTCACTCTCATATTCAGTCTCTATTGAGGTAGTCATTCCGGAATTATCTTGCACCATACTCACTTGTGAGTCTTCGCTAGAGACTGGAATTAGGTCAATTTCTTACCCCTCTTGGTTCTCATCTCCAGCTTGGAATTCATGTGGTAGTATGTGTACCATATTCACTGATATTGAGCCAAATTGGATGGCCAACTGTGCATGTTTCTCCTCTAGGCCACCTTGTTCAGTCATTTCAGAAGCATCTTCCATGCTGCATTTTGGCACCTCATTACTAACAGACTCCTTCGAATGGTCTTTTCCGACTGGCTTTTCAACCAAAAATGTTTGTTCAGCCATGAAGGCTTCGAACATTTCTTCCTCAACCATTTCTTTCTTTTCGCCTAGGCCAACTTCTTTTTATGTCTCGCTATCACTCTCCATCAAAGCTTTCTCCAATCCTGCTAAACTGGACTTCTCTCTGGCTTTTAGTTCAGAGTGAACTTTGGCCAACTATTCTCTGCTGCAGCCCATTTTGCCTTGTAAAGTTGGTTTTTTAGTATGGTCTGACTTTGGATTCTTTTTTCCTTCTATCTGGACCAATGAAGAGCTTTTTCCACTTTCTTTCAAGTCTTTCTGGTACTGAGTGTACCTACGCTGAATCTTTCTCCCCTGTGATCTCGAAATTACTGGGACCATATCTGGTTCCCTTGTTTTTGGGTGTTTAAGTAATACCCAATTGTTTGAGGCCACCAACGGAGGCTTGATCATCCTACCTTGGTTTCCAACAACATCTCTTTGGATAGACACTTCCCTAGGTTTGTTCTGCATCACAAACCAATCTGGAACTCTAGGTACCCACGAACTTGCTCACCCAGATGTTGAACTGTTCCTTTCTTCCTTTGAAGCCATCTTTGAAGCTGGCTGTGAAGGGTATTGCTTGGTTCTGACTTCATGTTTTGGGCCTAACTCAGGCCTTTGATAAAGGTGGCCACTTTCTATCTTGTGTGAGGCTGGTCTAGGGGGCCAATCTCTGGCTTTGATCCCATAAACTGAACCCTTCTCTAGCCTCCTTTCAGAATGACTGCTCTCCATTCTGTAATAATTAGGTGGCCTGGACTCATATAAAGGCCTCTTGCCTTTAAAATGCATTCTATCGGCTGTTGGTTCAACCATTAATGGCTACTGCCTAACACCAGATGGATATGGCCTTTTATTATAAGCATTGGTTGGTTTAGGACGCCTCTGCACATCCCTGTAATATTGCTTCCCATCAATTGGAAGCCCTTTCAACCACTTATAACTTAGTCTGCACCTGCGACACATCCTTTGCATTACAGCTGCCTCTGAGGAATCGTCATCCAATGCTTCTTCATTAGAGTCTTCCCTCTGGTGTGAGAAACCTTGTCCAATAGCTGGTAGATTTCCAGTGTCTTTCTTGATAGTTGTCTGGTTGGCAACATGTGTGAAAACCCCACATTTAATTATTCTTAAAAGAAAATAAATAAATAAATTAATTAATTAATTTTGTCTATAGTCTATCTGAATTGTATATTAGTGTAAAGGTTAGTTTTAAATTGACTCAATTCAATCACTAACAAAGACATTATTAAGAATAATAATTTTGTGGGTGTTCAATATTTGTTGTTTATAAATTATTTTAATTAGGGTTCAATATAATAATTATTCTTACTAAATACCTTAGTTAAAAATCTTAGTGTATCAATTTTCAGAAACCCACACAAATACAAATACAAATACAAAAAAAAAAAAAAAAAAGGAATCAAACCTTTGCAGAAATTTGGTGGAGGCTTTCCACATGTTGATTTGCATGCTTGTTTAGGGAAGAAGAGCTAATGATGCTCTTGGAATTGAGAGAAAGAAAACTTAGAATGAAGAGAGAGAGAGAGAGAGAGAGAGAGAGAGAGATTTGCGAACCAAGCATTGTATATATATATGCATGCAAGCCTTCATTGTCTAGAGGGTGCATGCAAGCATTCGGTGAGAAAAAAAAAAAAAAAAAAAAAAAAACAGAGAGAAATCCCTGAAGCAACCAAGCTTAGTGATAGGAGAGGAAGAAGAGTAGGAGATTAAGGAAGCCAAAATTCTCAACCATTTTGTCACTCTATCACTAAGTAAGAAAACCCTCTCAACCCTCTCATTTCTTTTTATTAGTGAAGTTTTCGGATTATGTCCTTGTGATTAAAATGACTACTCATAAATAGAAATTTTATATATATGTGTAGGAATTTTGTGATGTGGATATCAAGTGTTTGAAGATGTTGATAGTCTTAAAACCATCTTATTATTGTAAAGAAATAAGCCTACATGTGTAGTTTATACATTTAAAAAAAAAAAAAGATTGAAAATAATTAATCTGTTTGAATCTGCCAGGATGTTGCCTGAATTTTTAGACAATTTTATACTCAAAATTTCGAGATGATTTCTTCTACAAAGTTGTTGATAATGATGTCTAGTTCATCCAGGAATTTTGGAAACAATTTTTGAGCTTTCTACGAATTTATACAAATTTTTAATTAAACCTGAAGCTGTGTTGAAAATAATCTATTTTGAATCTGCCATAATGTTATCCGAATTTTTAGACAATTTTATACTCAAAATTTCAAGATGATTTCTTCTACAAAGTTGTTGATAATGATGTCTAGTTCATCCAAGAATTTTGGTAACAATTTTTGAGCTTTCTACGAATTTATACAAATTTCTAACTAAATCTGAAACTGTGAGACAGATTTTACCATGTATTTGAAAATTTATTTAAAATTCTATACTAAGCCAAATCTGGTAATTTCTAACTAAAAGATGAAATTTGAGAAGTCTATTTCCATGATAAATTTTTAGATTATGGATTTGATCTATAAAATTAAGCATGGAATTAATGTAAGGAAATGTGACAAATCTGTGTCATAAAGATTGCTGGAAATTTTACAGGATTATTTACATCTTATTTTTCTGAAATTCTTTCTGAAAAGTGACCTAAACATCCACATTGAGTATTCTGTTCAATTGCACGAATTTTAGGATTGTGTAAATAATTTATTTATAATTTTAATATCTAAGTTATTATGTTCATACCATTGTTTAAATTAATTGTCTGTTAAATTTTGGACATTGAATTATTATTGTGTGACATGTATAATGTTTTATGTTGGGAGTTTTTTTTTAGTTGGTATAACATTATTGGTGATTGAGATCTGAATAATTTGTGTTCAATATATAAAGTTACTGATAAAGGATTAATACTAGTTGTTCAGGGTGAGTCTTGGTTTTAAAGAGTGTACGAAATTAAAGGTTGACGGTCAATACCAGTTGTTCAGGGTGAGCCTTGGTTTTGAGAATTCTCACGTAAATTGTGTTGCGAAACTCTAAGATGGCACGAGACTTATTTGAACCCTTTTCGGTATTTGGTTTTGGAATAAGGGTGGATGTGCCGATGGCACACAGGGAGGTTACGTACCCCTAATAGACCGTTTCCTTGGGGCAGACCACGGATGCCACTACTTGGGTATGTAACTCCGGACGTGGGCATCCCTGGTGGTTACGGTTGGTAACACTTAAATATTTGACTAAAGGAGGGTTTCAAATTAACCGTTACCATGCTTAGTGGTTGGTAAGTTAAATCTCTTTGGTGAGATTTCGAGGGTCACCTAACTTATTAAAATTATTGAAATTACTTTAATGGTTGTAATTTATGTTTACAATTATATTATTATCTCATGTTTATAATCTCATTATTTTTCTCTTAAAAAGAATGGTAGGTTGGTTATGTTTTCTTACTGTGTTGCAAAACTCATGGCATATATTTTTGTTGCCCTGACGTTTTATGCCAGGTTTTGGCGAGGAAATAATTGAAGCTGAAATGGAGTTGACGCTAACGTAGAGCCTTGGCTGACTTGAAATCATGACTAAAGTCGAATAACTTTATTATCTTATATATTAGCTATTAAGGACCTTATAATTTCATTTGATGTTGTATTTGGATAATTTTAAGTTTTTATTTAATATTATTTGAACCTTTGGTTATGTACGAGAGTTGGAATGCCCTATTAAGATGTCAACTTTTTAGTTTATTAAGTCATTTTGTTTATTTAATTTCCCGTGATGTTCTAAAAATTTGGGGCGTCACAACATGTATCTGCACATTGACTTCTTCTAATTCTTTCAAGGACAAATTTTAGAAGTCTGATATAATGACATTGGCTGTCACCTCTCCAATTTCTGGAAATGGATTACTGTCGATCCCCATGGTCTTTTCTGCTTTAGTTGGGAATTTTAAGCTTCCTTTCCGAATTTGTTCTTGGATCCTATCTCGAAAAACAATACAGTTTTTAGTCGAGTGAGACCAAGAGTTATGCCATTTACAATATACTTTTCCTTTAAGTTCATCTGGAGATGGAATTTTGACTTCTTTTGGTAACTTAAGGAAGTTGGCCGCAAGCAAATGATCAAAAATTTCATCTGCCTTAGTTAAATCGAAAGAGTATTTCCTATGAAGGTCTTTCTTTTTAAACTGCTGGTCAATTGTTGTATCCTTATGAATTAATGCTTCACAGATCACAGGTTCTTTCCCCACAATCTCTGCTGCATCAATCTCATAATTAGGATCTCTATAATATGTCTTGTACGATGCATTATTTCGATCTTGTTCTTCCTCTAGTAATGCTTCGTACCTAGACACCTTATAAGTCAGTTCCATTAAGTCTCTGAACTCAGTTGAGTCAAACTTCTTTCGAAGCCTAAACACTAAGCCATTTTGAGTCAATCTCACGAATTCTGGCTCTGGTAGGATGACTCTACATTTATTTCGAGCCCTTTTAAATCTGGCAATAAACTGGGTAGCCTTCTCATCAGGCCTTTGACTCAATCTTGCCAAGTCTGCCATGGAAACCTCTGGCTCCGATTGGAAGAATTAGGCATGAAATGCCTCTTCCATTTGTTGCCACGTTTGGATAGAGCTAGGTGTAAGGTTAATATACCATACAAATGCTCCACCAGTTAAGGAATTTGGGAATAACCTTAACTTCATATAGTCATTATTAGTAAATTCACCGTATTGAGCAGCAAACCTAGCAATATGCTCCACTGTTGATTGGTTTCCATTCCCATAAAAAAGGGCAAAATCTGGTATTCTGAAACCTCTTGGGTATTCACGTACCCTATCTACCCATTCTGGGTATGGTTTCCTGTACACAGGAGTCTGGACCCCCCGAGCCATCGGTCCACGTATCTCTCTAACAATGTCAGCAATTTGGTCCCTATGGACCATATTTTGTGCTTGGTGAACCACTATTGGAGGGACAAACACAGGATTTGGTGGACAACCTTGTGTCTGTGGTCTTCTTGGTCCATAAGGTGGTATATTTGGGACTGGTTGTCCCTGTGGTGCAGGTTGCTATTGGGAGTGTGGGTAACCCCTTTGAGTCTGTCCTGCGAAAGGACCTGCGAAAGGTGCTGGAACAAGTGTTGTGTCTCTTCCATTTGTAGGAAAACCTTCCAACCCCCCGGGTACAAATTCGAATAAGGGATTAGTGAACCCCCTCGTGCCAGGTATGGCTTCGAACATGGGATTTAGAATCATTCTTATGCCATTTTCTTGTACTGGGCCAGATCCACCAATTTGCATGGCTTTACTGTTAAGTACTGAGGCATTTTGACCTGCTATAGGCCTCGAAATAGGTTAGTACCAAGACTGAGGTGATGGTCTTTCATAGTTCTAATTACTAGTTTGACTATTAGAATGCCCATTAACTTGCATAGGCTGTTTATCTCTAGCCAATCTTTGCTGAGGGACATTTAAAACTTCCTCCATGCGTCTTGCGTTTGTTGGTTGGTGGTTATTCATTCGATCCAAAAAGGATATTGCCCACTTTTCCATTGTGTTCATTAACTGTTGTCCCATGGCATCTACTAGGTCACCCCATGGATTTATTGGCTGAGTAGATGGAACAGTGGATGTTCCAATTCCTTGGTCTCGTCTAATATTATGAACATGTGGTACTTGTTCTGAAGTGCTGGTCTGTTCGACCATAGGTTCTGATAAAATGGGAGTTTTCACAGGATGAGTTATCACATTATCCTCTGGATTAGGTATCTCTACCTCTCTTTCCACGCCTTCTTCCAAGCGTTTATTTTCTCCTTGTCTCCTACATCTAGCCATTTCAATGAGTCTCACTGGGCGTGCCAAAAATATATGTTGGCTTTTTAGCTTTCGAAGGTTATTTTTGTAATTGCGAGCGTGCCAGCAAGGATCAATCAGTCCTTATAGAAAATTAATTGCCAACCAATTATCAAACGATTGTGTTTTAGTTCTTTCAGCCTCAATGAAGAGGACTTTTACTGGTGGCTTGATTTAGGAGAATTAAGCAAAATAACAATTAAATGAAGAACAATTGAAGCATTTCATTAAAATGAAAAATTTACAATGATCCAAACTCAGCCTCGTAGAGGTTTACAGCAACAATCTACTTGAAACTACTCCTATGAATGAAGTGCAGTGCAATGCAGGAATTTAAAGTACAGGAATGTAAAGAGCAGGAAATGTAAGACTGGAAATGTAAAACTGGAAAGGAAAATAAGTAGAATAAGACTGGTTTTTTGGATCTGAGTTTGGGGGCTTTTTCTGGGCATTCTCTGCTATTTATACTTCTCAAGGATGACCATCGAACTGCGTTTCCAACCGTTGAACTGCTCCTCCATGACCGCTGATCATGTTGCCTTATAATTAGCTCCACTGTGCCATTACTTGCAGCTAGGCTTCTCTCCTAAATTTGAATTTAAATGTGAGTAACCGTTGAAGCTACATCACCTTGCATCTCTTTGTTGATCCAATGCTACTCAGATCTCGTAATAACCAATACTAACTGCCACGTGTACGATCAGGATCAAAGACTTGAATAGTCTTCCTGTATTACCCTTATTCTGCCACGCGTCGAATTGTAATTGGCTTGTACAAAATATGTAGCCAACACACGTATATTGCGCATGCACTACGGCTAGTTACTTAGAAAAATAAAAATTATAAAGCATCAAATAAAGAAAACAATTATTAGCTAGTGGTTTGTGTGGTGTTCCCTCTAACAAAGATGAGTTAATCTTATTCGTAAAATTTTTCACCATATGATCGATTTGGATCCCCACGTAAATAATGTCAGATTATGCTCTATGAGTTTACTTCAAATAAAGAAGTATTAAAATAAGGGGCAATGGTAGGGGGCCCGAATTTGGGTGCCCCTAATGGCTCAAATTTCCTTATCAGGTAAAAAAAAAAAAAAAAAAAAAAACAAAGTTACCAAAACTGGCAATTTGAGCCAATTTGAGCCACAGTTTTAGGACCACCAATCATTTTCCTAAAATAAGAGTCCGGTGAACCGGTGCAACTTACGTAGGTAGTTCAACCATAAACTCTATTTTGACGTTGAGTCTTTTTGTATAGATTATATATATGTATATCTAATCAAATATATTCTATAATTATACTTACGTAATTTTATTATATTTGTCTTTTAAAAAAATAGATGAAAAAAATAATTTTGAAAATAGACATTCTATTTTTATTTTTGAAAAATAAATATGATGAAATCATATGATTACAATTATCATATCAATATGATTTTTCATAATAATTTATACAGAGATCATGAGATGAATAATTCAAATCGTCCAAATATAATCCATGATCTGCCCTAAGCTCTCTTTCTCTTTGTTTATTTCATTTTGTATGTGGATGCTTGTTGACATATTCCTCCTCAAGGCTGCTTAATGTTGATCTATGATTGAAAGAGAATTGACCTTGTCTATTATAAAGTTTTTTTGTTTTAATTTTTTTTTAATTCCATGATTTGTTCATTCTGATTTGCATATAATAAAAGTATTCGACGTCGATATATATTTAACTTCTTTTTCTTTTTTTTTTTGGAATGTTTCTTTTGGAAGATTATTGGGTGAATTTTTTTATCATTCTTTAATTTTCATGTCCATTCCATCATGTTCTTTTCTTATGGATTATGTTGCTTATTTTAATCAACTTGTTTGATTCTATCAATTATTTTGGACTTATTTTATAATTTAGAGTCATTGTGCTTTGCCGTGTCTTTCTTCTTATTAAAATAATAATAATAATTGTAAAACATAGAATTCTTCTCTATAAAAAAAGGCGAGATGACGTATCCCTTCCTTTTAATCTATTAAGAGAAACCAAAGTATCAGTAATCATCCCCGACCAAAATTGGTCGGAAAGACCCTCTGACAGTCAAGTCAGAACATTGTTAGGCCATTTGAATTTGTATTTAAAAGATGGTTCTTAAATTTCTTCTGGTTTGCCTTCTATGCTTTACCTACTTCGCCTTTTATAGCATTCTTGACTTAAATCCCATTCATTGGATCAATGTTTGATCCGAAGGTTCTGCATGTTCTGAGTATGGTCGAGCAAGTGGTTAGGTTACCTTTACCTTTGATTGTTGGATCATCCTCTTTTGGACATGGCTTAAATTGTGTCAGATGTCAATGACCAACTTGCCAATAAGTGCTATGTTCGTCCAATCAAGCTAATTGGACGATTGTGTCGTCTAGTAGGCCTGCCTTATGCCTCTATATTTACTGCTTGATATCTCCACCGTTGGATGAGGACGAATCCAATGATTCTTTGGCATTCTGCTAATTCCCTTCTAGAAGGAAATCTTTATTTTCCTTACTCCTCGCGCGTTAGGGTTGTTTGAGATGTGCTATATAAGTACACTTTTTCGCTTTTTAGCTAATAAAGTAGAGAAAAAATATATGTTTGGAATAACTTTTTGACTTTTTATAAAAAAATGTGTAATAAAATATTGTAGTAAATCAAAATGACAATTCTACCCTTGTTGACTTTTTGATTTTTGAATAGTTGAATTCACTACAACAAAAAACACTTTCGGCGACCAAAAATCTGTTTTTCGTCGCTAAAAGTAGTGGAAATGGCGACTAAATTGGATTTCGTCGCCAAAAGTGTGCACTTTCGGCGACTAAACTCTTTTGGTCGCCAAATATAATGCTTTTAGCGACTAAAAGGCAATTTAGTCGCCACATGTAGGGCTTTTAGCGACTAATAGTTGTTTAGTAGCCAAAAGTCACAGTTTTTGGCGACTAAAATGATTTAGTAGCCAAAAGTCACGGTTTTAGCGACTAAACTTCCGTTTCGTCGCCGATTATAGGTGTTTTGGCGACTAAAAACTCTTTCGTCGCTGAAAGTGTACCTTTTTGGCTACAAAAAAAAAAATAGTAGCTGAAAGCAGGGTTTTTGGCGACAAAACTTCAGTTTAGTAGCCAAAACAGGGTCCATTTAGGCCTAATTCACGGTTTTTAGCGACGAAATGATAATTAGTAGCCGAAAGTTATAGCATTGGCGACTAAAAATTACTTTTAGTCGCCAAAAGTGGCCCAAATATTTTTGTACTAAATAATTTATTTTTTGACCTAAATTATATTCAATTAAAAAAATTATATTTATAAATATTATTTTGTATTCATAGCGGTAAATTACTATATAAATAATATATATTGCATATATATTCATGAGATGATGTGTGGCATGGTGGAGGGTGTGTTGTGCGCAAGGTTTGAGCTGTTGTGCTGGCTGTCCAGGTTCGAAACATGGCACCAGCAAGAAGTTCAAATTTTTTTTTTTTTTAAAATATTCTTTTGGCGACTAAAACAGTTGGTCGCCAAAAGATTTTTTTCCAATTTTTTTTTTTTTTTTAAATTCACTATTAGCGACTAAATCTTTAGTCGCCATATGTATAATTAAAAAAATGAAATTGAGCTTTGGCGACGAAAACTTTAGTCGCTAAACACCTGCCTTTTGCCGACTAAAATCTTTTTAGTCGCCAATTCCATCTGCGACCAGAAATTCACGACAAAGCTGGCGACGAAATTATTTAGTCGCGGAAAGTGAAAAACCTACCTTTGGCGACTAAAAAGTGACTTTTGGCGACTAAAATTTTAGTCGCCAAATGTGTTTTTTTTTGTAGTGATTCAAAGTGCCCTCTAGGCTTCTCTCACAAGCTTCTCTCAAATATGACTTTTTAAATAACTTTTTATCTTTTTGATTTTTGTAGATTATCCCAGACCAAGCCGCTGCTATCTCTAATAGGCTCCTTAGAAACTTATCTGGGCATTTCCTTTCTTCTGAACTGCTATGCTTAATTATTTTTTAGTTTGGGCCAATATTTTACACTTTCACAATAATAATAATAATAATAATAATAATAAATAAATAAATAAATAAATAACTGGACTTGAGTGAGTCTTGACATACTATACCTAAGGATTCTGAGCCTTAACCACCATGATAATAACTATACCTAACTATACCTAACTAAGGATTGAGAAGTCCATAACCACCGTGATATCAATTTTTTTTCTTATCAGAAAGAATGTTTTAGCAATTCAAGAAAGTGGTTAAAGTAGCATTATACAAATTAATACATTATATATATATATATAAATATTTTATTAATATAGCATTTATCATATTATTGAAATAGATCATATTTCATATTCTAAAGTTTTGTCATTAGTCACACAAACTTGTTCTATCAATTAGCTTGGACAAAACACCTAAAGACTCGAACTTAAATCATCTAAATTTACAATTTGTTGCACTTGTCCATTGAGTTACGGGTGCATTTACATTTACCGTATTTCTATTTATCATTTTACTTGTCAACATAATATTAATGTAATGGATCTCATTAATGTATATTTTCAGTGCAGTGCTAACAACTAAGTTGACATAAATAATAAGATAACATAATATAAATAGATAGCCATTTTCTATAAATTTTAAGATAAGAATGTTGTGGCAATATTCTTACAATTATATGAATCAAAGTAATGAAATTTTGATTTTCAAACTATAAATAAGACAACATTTTGTTTAAGTTTTTTTCATACAAATTCTGTTTGTATAACATTACCCTCGTAGTTGCTTGAGAACGAATAATTATTTACTTCCACATGTAACTATGACGTGACCATAACATAAATAGACCTATACCATCTCATAGAGTCCAAATCAGTTTGTGGCATGGAATAATTTTTCTTCCATGCACGATTCAACCACATGAGCAATTTGTTGAGCAGCCTTTATGAATTTTGACTGCATAACATGTCTATGTGCAGTGTGTACGCGTTCGGGCATACCCAAAAATACTTGGAAAATAAATAATAAATAAATATACAAGTAAATAAAAAACATTAAAAGTCATGTGATCATTCAACTGAAACATAAGAATCCCGTACATAATATTTGGTTTTCCGCCATTATTGTACTTTCACCAACTTAATCTAAAGAATTAAATATTTATTAGTCAGATTGATCAATAGGGTACTCTGAACACTTAGGGTTTAGAGAGAATAACATATGTTAAATTTGTGGTATGGTCAACTATATTCAATTGCAATTTGCAACAACTATAACATATATGAGTCTTTGCTCTTTGGTACATTCATTCCTCTTTTGCTGACTTTATTTTTTTACGTTAGGTTGATGACTTTGAATCATTATAAGTTTGTCTTTAAGTCTGTCTAATGACAATTATACCCATTATGATTAGGGATTGTCAAGAATATAACTACAGTGTTATGTGTACAGATACAAAATACAAAACAAAATACATAAATTTTATCGTGAGTCTCATATGCAAGTTCCACATCATGTAAAATTTATAATCTATAAAATATTTGTGTTTTATTCTAGATTTAATTGAAAGAGACTAAGAGCAATTTGGCCACATAGAGTAGCCACCAATCGAGGCTTAATTAATGGAAACAGATGGTTAAGGGGGGTTGGTGTCTCCCACCGGCGTTAGACTTGCGATGGCATGACAGATGGTTGATGATAGGAAAATTGCAGCCACCTTTCGTGCTTTGATTTTTGAATTAAACCTTTATTTTTTGTTGACACATTGAACTTCCAACTTTTTCTTTGAATTCCAAAAAAATCAATTTAGTTAGTTCAATTAGTCATTCATCTACAACTCTTATTCGAGAGGTGAGTGAGTCAATCATGCTAAAAGTAAAACATTGATTATTTCTCTCTATTAAGGGAATTGTATGATGTTGTTTATTTCTTTCCATTGGGGTGGTCTGTTTGTTATGGTGATTGTTGAGCTTGAATTGTTTATTTCTTTCTATAATTGAACTATAATTATCCAAATTAATGTGATTTTTTTTTTTTTTTTAAAAAAAAATCGGAGAAAGTTAGTAGTTAACATCTTGGCGGAGTTGAAATTCACATTCATATATCTTGCAAGAAAATCTTGCCTCCCATTCCACTTCTGAGAGTAAAACCCAAGACCTCTCCCTTAAGAAAGACTTGGTTGCTAAAAAAATTAGCCAATTAGGTTAAAGTCCCTTAGTTATCCAAATTAATGTAATTGTTCTTACATTTGTAATTAATCTAACTAAGGTAGCAAAACAAACCAAGTTAATTATTTAAGTTTGACACATGTTTAACTTGTTAAAAGTTAATTCAAAACCAATCCATTTTAAATACAAATAAGGCAAGCTTAATCACATTTTTTAAACTCATTAATATATATATATATTTATCTCACTTACAACTCAACTTAAAATTTATATGCGCCATAAAATTATATAAAAACTAAACTGCTCAAATTCAATTAGATTGAAACTTGTTTGATGTTGGGTCTAATGATAAACACATCAATTTAAACATATTTGTAGAAATTATTTATATTTTTAGATCAAATTTAAACAACTTATTACCGAATTATATTACAGCTCTGCCCTTAATATGGATTTTTTTACTAAGACATATTTCAAATAGTTCATCCTAACATAGGTGTGAATGTAAGGGTCTCTTTTTCTCTTCAAATTAATGGGAATTATTGTATCCACATCAAACTAGTTAAACAATACATATACAAGGACAACCAACCAAAAATTTCAACGTCCCGTTCTTATTCATTGGTTTCTCCCAAAATGTAAGATGTGGTGTGAATACTAAGCTGAAATGAACTAGTTTTGGGAACCACACTACGTGAAATTGTGTCCTCTGTCGCCTAACGATGGAGTCTGGATTATACCATTTTCATGCTTATCCATACACAAATGGAATAACACATGGGATGTTTATGGACTTTTCATAAAATGGCCTAAAACTTGTTTGACATGCCTAAAAAAAATTATCAAATGGGTCGATAATTTCAACATGATTGTGTCTCCATTCAAGTATTAATATCGATATATTTAATTAAGTTATTTTTATTAATTTTTAAAAATAATTAAATATTTTTTATTATTACTTGTTCTATTAGTATTTTCAAATACTAAACAATTTCTAGTAGTCAAGAGAGGATAACATCACATGCCGTGTTTGGCGGAGAGATGAGAGAGAGAATAGGGACATCTGGAGAAAGAGTGCATTGTGTATGTGAAAGAACATAGATCTACAAAAAGCATATGGGTAGGGGAGAACTTGCCATCCTCAAATGTGATCCTTCCTCCATGTGACATATATTCAATAACATTACTTATTTTAACTTATAAATTCGATGGGACCCACTCAGGAAATCACCTTATTTGTCAAATTTTGAGGGTCATGGACCCATTAAGCTACCCCATGATGTGACCTTATAACATTGGAAGAACTTTTATCATCATCAATATTGTTGACCGGTTGATATTGTTCATTGCATCAGATGGGAGGGTAGCCATGCCATGCATTTATTTTTTTCGAATTATTTTCGTAATTTTTGTAGTTTGTTTTTTTATATCAATTTAGTTTTTATAATTCTAATTGTATTAATTTTATTCTTAAATTTTTTATATTATGTCCATTTAATTCTATTGATAATGTTTTTGAACTGAAATCAATTAACAAAATAATCAATTCACTATTCTTGAAGTGATTCAGGATTGAAATTAAAAATTGAAATAGTCAATTATAACGAATAGAATCAATAAGAAAAATACTCAATTCATTCTTTTTAAAGTGATTCAAGAGTTGGAATGGTCAATCTTCTTTTGAATAAATTATTACACTCATGATTTTTGTTCAATTTTTTAACATTTAAATTGATACATTTAAAATTGACATAAAATAAAATAAATATATTTTTTGTGGGGGGGGGGGGGGGGGGAGAGGGAGGGGGGGAAGGGTCAGTAAAGTCCCTATTCGATATGGAAGTGTCTGGAATGGTATGAAAGCTTGACTAAGGTAACAGGGGGAGGAGGATAGGAAGTAGAGGCTTCTCACTTCTCACAAAAAGACACACATATCGTGGTTTTGTCTGCACACTGTGACTGATCTGCAACAAGATTTCCTACTTTGGGATAAATACACAAGGACTGCCCTTTGGAGCAAGTTTGACTGGAAAGGACAAGTTAGCTTTGATGACCAATTTTGAATACTAAAATTTCTCTTCTTACATAATTTTATATGTAATTTATGTTTAAATGATGAAATAGTGATATTTCTAAAAAATTTAATTACTTGATAGGGTTAGTTTAAAAATAAAAATTAAAAATTGGCACTATATATAAGAATTTTTGAGTGAAAATATGATAAATAAGAAAGACTTACGTAAGATATAAAACAGATTTATATCTTATAAAAATGAAATATTTTTTACTCTCCAATTGATTTGAGATTTTTCATTTTTTTACTCTAAAGTAATAAGACCCAAAAAAATATATATATATATATTATGTTGTATTGATTTGGTGTATAACTTTTACTATGTTTTTATAACATTATAAATAAAGCATGAACAATCATCGTTTAATAATTAACTATTTTAATTGATTTTTTAATTTTTTATGAAAAGATGTACAATTTTCTTTAGTAGGGTGGCAAATTATAGTAGCTTTTTGAGTTTTAGGCTATTTTAGTTGGTCACCCAAAGGAGAGAATGGGGGAATAACAAATGGACACTACAACAAAAAGCACAATTAGCGACTAAAAATAAATTTTTCGTCGCTGAAAGTAGCACCTTGGGCGACTAAAAACAGTTTGGTAGCCAAAACTGAGGACTTTTGGCGACTAAAACAAATTAGTCGCCAAATGTATACTTACTGGCGACTAAAATCAATTTTGTAGCCAAAAGTAGGGGTTTTGGCGACTAAAATTCAGTTTAGTCACCAAAAGTGGAGATTTTTGGCTACTAAAAAAAATTAGTAGCTAAACGAGGGGTTTTGGCGACTAAAACTCAGTTTAGTCGCCAAAAGTGGATGTTTTTGGCTACTAAAAATATTTAGTAGCTAAAAAGTGGACCATTGGCGACTAAAATTGAGTTTAGTCGGCAAAAGTGACAGTTTTGGCAACCAAAAATCACTTTAGTCACTGAAAGTGGTTTTTTTAGGCGGAAATTAATTTTTTTGCGACTAAATTATTTTTTAGTAGCCAAAACTAAAGTTTTTTGGCGACTAAAAAAATTTTAGTCGCCAAAAGTGGCTTATATTTTTTTAATAAATAATTTATTTTTTACATCAATTATAAATATATATAATTATATTTATATATATACTTTTCTATTAAAACCGGTGAAAATAATGTATAAATAATATAAGTTGCAATTATATTCGTGTGAGGACTCAGTGGCATAGTGGGAGGGACTGTGCTGTGAAGGTTTGGAATGTTGGGAAGTTGGAGGTCCAAGGTTCGAATCGCCTGAGGTGCTCAGGCAGATGGAAAATTTTTTTTTTTCAAACATGCTTTTGGCGACTAAAGAGTTTAGTCGCCGAAAATTAATTGTTTTGGCGACGATCAGTTTAGTCGGGGAAACTCAAAAAAAATAAAAATAAATAAACATTATTGGCGACTAAAATTTTAGTCGCCAAATGCATAATTTCCAAAAAAGGAATTCAGTATTGCCGACAAATGCGTTGGTCGCTGTTTTACTGACTTTTGGCGACTAACACTCTTTTAGTCGCCAATTCCATCTGCGACCACATATTCACAACAAAACCGGCGACGAATTATTTAGTCGGGAAAAGTGAAAATCCGACTTTTGGCGACTAAAAAGGGACTTTTGGCGACTAAAAATTTAGTCGCCAAGGTGTTTTTTTTTTGTAGTGGGAGAATTACAATTCAGTGTAAAGTTCAAAAAAAAAAATAAAAAAAAATACACATGAATGATAAACTTTATAAATATTAATAACTAAAATTATAAACTTCTTCATATCTTAGCAATTTGTTTTTAAACTACTAAATTGTAATTCACCCAATAACAAATCAATGTATATTTTGAAAAAAAAATAATCAAATTAATGATAAATTTTATAAATTTTAATTTTTAAGAGTATAAATTTTTCTATGTATATGTAATTATTTTTTGAAAGTATAACTGATTTGTAATTTTTCCACGGGAGAATTTGATAAGATATATGAGCTAGATGAGCGTATAGATGAGTTAGTTAGTTAGTTAACCATGGTTGCAATGAAGATTACCTAACAATGGCAATTGATCGGAATACCCGTGAGGGTGTTTATCACGTAAGAATATCGATAATCTGAAAGCTAGAAAGTAGAATTTTTTTTGATTTTTCAAGTGAATTACAACCTTGCTGTTATGCGTTTATATACACATGTAGGTGACCTTTGGAAATAGTCATACTCCTTGGATTTGTTTCATATACCAAAAGTCACCATAGTTCACCAAAAGATGTGTCTATAGAAGTTTAAATTCAAACCATTAACTAACAAATTTTCTTCAACATTCTTGCGGGAAAGTTTCTCAAGAATTCAAGAGAGAAATGAGCTAGTGTAGTGAGTCATAGCGAATTATGGTGTGGTCACTCCTTATTCCATCATCTCCCACTCGAACACATCACAATAAGATGATAAACTTGAGTTGAGCATGTTTTACATTGGTACCAAAAATTTGCCTCATGCCAACTTTCATCTACGAATTTACCTCATAGATTGACGTCTGATTGTGACTTGGCCATACGTGCGCACGTTTTTGCCACCAATCTGACTGCATCCGTATGAATGTGTTCTCTCACTGACAACACACTCCAAATGACTTCAATTCACTATATTTTAAGTGAATGGCATCAATTTTCAGTGATCGGTTCAGAGTCCATACCCAATTACTATTGACAACTTCAGCCTCACACATTTCTCTTGTGTCGACCTGTGTCGAAATTATTATTAAGTACTTTCTCTAAAGTCTATTCTTGAAGGTTTTCCTTATCACACCTTATCACCGACTTTTTGCTGATCAAGCAGACGAACATCACCTAATCAACATGTTACATATTATTAGGGGTGCAACTTGGGCGGGCTCAACCCGAGCAACCCGAGCCAAACCCGAATTTTTTTAGAGCTTGGACAAAATATTTTCAAATTCGGTACGGGCTTGGGCAAAAATTCAGAAGCCCGAATTAAATTTGGGCGGGCTTGGGCAAAGACGTCAAACAACCCGAGCAACCCAAAACCCGAATTATATATATATATATTAAATATACATATAAATTATTAGCCATTACATGATATTAAAGTAATTTATATTATTAAATTATATTGAATATATATTATATATACAAATAACATAAAATCTTACTTTTTTTTTCTTTTTATTTTCACTCATAAATTGTAATGACTATTATAGTGGCATCTCTCTTACATTATATAAATTATTTATTTTGATCGTATTAATGATTTTCTATAAATAAAAAAAATTGTAAATAGAGTCAAATTTTAATAATTTAAGAATGTAGCTCCAAAAAAAAAAAAAAAAAAACTAAAATTCATTTACAACTTGGGCAATTTGGGCAATTCAGGTTTAACTCGGGTCGGGCTTGGGCAGACAACCTCGAGTTACAATTCGGGCTTGGGCAGGTCTCAGCACAACTTAGGCTGGGCTTGGACAACCTCCCAACCCGCCCGAGTTGCACCCCTACATATTAATGGACTTTATATCTCACGCTAACTATGATGTCCGTACCTTGTCAGTCCCTCTACCTTATTAGCTGACCAAACACATGTTTCCATGCAAAATAGAGTCACATAACATCGGTTATCCAAGCGTCCCCAAAGTCGACCAACTATGCTCTTATATAAGTAACTAAACCACCTAGCTAGGCATTTTCAATCACATATTCGCTACATGTTCTCTGAATTTTTCCAGAGACAACCCCTTTGATCATAGGGTTGGCCACCATCTCTTCTGAGGTATATAGTTGACTTTAATTTCTCTCATTTCCACTATATCTTGAATATAGTGATAGCTTACATCAATATGTTTTCCCTTAGAGCTATTCGCTCCCTTTTTTTATTAATGAGATGGCTGACTGATTGTCACAAAACATATTGATCGGTCTGGCAGGTATACCTAATAGTAAACTGTCAACAAATAGTTTTATCCAAACCGCATTACTAACGGTTGTGCTGCAAGCTATGTGTTCAGCTTCCGTAGTATACTTTGGAACACAACTTTGCTTCTTACTTAACCAAGAAACTACTGTTCCACAAACAAGACCACATGATCATTAGTAAATTTTCTATCATTTATATATCCTGCCAAATCCGCGTCAGTGTATCTTTTTATGTCTAGATCACACAAACCAAAACATAATTTCAAATTCTTAATGCCTTTTAAATATCTGAATATTTTTTTGACTGCTTGCCAATGTTTCTTACCTGGATTGGTTTGAAACCTACTTAACAATCCGACTGCATGACAAATGTCAGGTCTTGTGCTTGTCTAGCATACATTAGGCTGCCTACTGCCTGAGCATATGGGACATCCTCTCATTTCCTTAATTTCAAACTTAGTTTGAGGACTCATACTTTTACTACGACTTTGTTCCTTGCAAACAGGTGTGCTCAAAGAATTGCAATTATCCATGTTAAATCTTTTAAGCACCTTGTCTAAATATTTTTCTTAATCTAGATATAATAATTTTGAATTTCTATCTCTTGAAATTCTAATTCCTAGAACATAGGTTGCAAGACCCATGTCTTTCATTTCAAATCTAGATGCTAAGAAAGTTTTGGTTTTCATAATCATATCTGGACAATTTCTTGCTAACAATATGTCATCTACGTATAAAGACAATATTGCTAACTTGTCATCATTTTTTTCAAATATAAACATAATGATCTAATGGACTCACAACATAGCCTATTTGTAAAATGGCTTTCCGGAATTTCAAGTACCATTGTCTTGAAGATTGTTTGAGCCCATACAGGGATTTCTTGAACTTGTAAACTTTATCCTCGTTGCCTTGGATTTGGAAACTATCAGGTTGCATCATATAAATTTCCTCTTTTAATTCTCCATTGAGAAAAGCTGTTTTAACATCTAACTGATGCAATTCTAGATCCATCCTGCCTACGATTGCTATTAATCCTTATTGAGGCAAATTTTGTAACATGAGAATATGTATCTACGAAGTCTATTCCAGGTTGTTGAGTGAGAATCCCTTGGCTACTAACTTGCCCTTGTATTTCTCCAAACTCCCATGTATTTTGAATTTCTTTTTAAGAACCCACTTGCAACCAATGACTTTTCTTTAATTTGGGAGATCAGTTAATTTCCAAACATCATTTTTCTTGATCAAGTCAGGTTCTTTATTCATTGCCTCAAGCCATTGTGTAGCGTCACTGCTACTCATTACTACATTATAACTAGTAGGATCATCTACTAAGTTATTAAGTTCTTCAACTTGAAAAACATAATAATCTTTCAAAAATGTAGATGGACGTCTTACTCTCTTACTCCCACTTATTTCAGGATTCGAAACAAGTAACATAACGTCATGTAGTTGTCTTTTCCTTTCACTATTAGGTGGTTCTGGAAGAACTAGTGGTGTAGTTGACAAAAAATGAAGAGAAGAATTCTGAGATACTTTAGAGAGCAATTCAATTTGTTAAATAGGAGTAACAAGATCAGTGGATTCAAGAAAAATAACATCTCTACTTTCTATTAATCCACATTCGGGATGGTAAAAACGATAACCACTCCCATTTTCAACATAGCCAATAAACTTGCATTCCCAAGTTTTACTTCCCAAGTTATCCCTTAAAGGTTTGGGAATAAGTACATGTGCTTTACATCCCCAAACTTTGAGATTTAGAACATTAGGTTTAGTACCATGCTAATATTCATAAGGAGTTAGAGGTTTGGCTTTTGTTTCGACTCTATTTAATATGTAATATGTACGCAGCGGTAAACAAAGCTTCCCCTAAAAAATGAATAGAAAGATCAGCATGAGCCATCATAGACCTTGTCATTTCCATTAGAGTACGATTTCGTCTTTCTACAATCCCATTTTGTTGTGGAGTGTATAGCATTGTAAACAAATGTTTTATGCCATTGTCCTTGCAAAAAGAATCCATAGCTTCATATTTGCCACCTCTATCATTATTCAAGTTTTTAATGGACCGACTAAGTTGCTTTTCTACCTCTAATTTATATTCTTTAAACTTTTCAATTGCCTCTGATTTGTGTTTAAGAAGGTAGATATGTCCATATCTTGAATAATCATCAGTAAAAGTAATAAAGTATTCCATGCCTCGATGAGTTTTAGTTCTTAAAGAGCCACAAATGTCCAAATAAATTATTTCAAGTAATTCTGATGATTTCCAATGTTTTTAAAATAGCTTACTAGTCATTTTTCCTTTGATACATGGTTTACATGTATCAAAATCATCGGAACACACTTTAGCCAATAGGCCACTTTTAAACATTTGAGATATTTTATTTTTATTAATGTGACTTAATCTTAGATGCCATAAATAAGAACTATTACTGGTAGAAATAGACAAATAATAAAAAATACATACTTTATTATTATCAATAGGAAGAGAGTACATATCATTCACTCTTACACCTTTCACTAATACACTTCCTTTCTTAATCAACACTGTGTTAAAACTAAAATTAATTTCAAAACCCTTTTGGGTTAATACTGGAACTGAAATTAAATTTCGGCAAATGCTGGGTACATAAAGCACATCATGAAGCACAATGGAAGTTCCATTAATAGAGAATTGACAGTTGTTGATGCCCAAAACATCACTGTAAGAGTTGTTGCCCATATAGATTCTGTGTTCACCAATCTTCTTTTTAGTAAACGCCACGAACATGTCCTTGTTTTGCACGATATGCCTAGTTGCAGCAGAATCAATCCACCATGAATTTGATTAAGGTTCAAGTACCATTGTTTTAGAAACTGTCATGTGTAGACACCCCATTTTTGACCGTCCTCAAGACTTGGATGTCACCGTTTGAACACTCGGTGATCATCCACGTTTGTGTTCGTCTTGAGTTCCCGGAGGTCTCGGCCACGTGCCTTGCCTCAGGATCTCTCGACTCGACTGTTTTGTGTTTGGTATTGCACCAAACACTTGTGTTTTGCCTTGGAGGGGCAGGGAATGGCTTGTGGGCCATCCCCACACATCACCGGCCATGGCTTGAGGCCACCGGCTAGTGTTTTGTTGCCATCAGCCAGATGTTTGGCCGGTCGGCACTCTAGATGGTCGGTCGGCCATTTATTTTGTCAAAATAGCATTTTTGGCTGGCCGACCACTGTACATCTGCTTTTGCAGATATTTTTTATGCCAGCTGTGCTAGCTGGCATACACTTTGCTCCCCTCTATACACGTGTATGGAGGGATTTCACTCTTGCTTAGCTTGTTTTGGAAGCTTTGCAAGAGTGAATCTCTATAAGAAGGAGCCTCTTCTCCCTCCATTAGGGTTACAACATTTTTCCAGAGGGCTCTGATATTAGGGTTAGGGTTTGCATATCCCCCATCTCTATACTTCTCTCTCTTTTGTGTATAAGTGTGTGTTTGGTCTTATTATTGCACAAAAACACCCACCATTACACCTCAACTTGGCTACTGAGGTGCTAGGGAGCTGTTCTTGAAGTTCTTGACTGGTTTTGAGCTCAAAGAACCAGCTGGAGCATTGTTTGTGAAGGAGGTCTACAAGGGTAACAATCTTACCCCTTTTTCCCCATTTTTGCATAGCTTTTTAACCTATCTTGCAACTGTTTTTAGACTTTGTATATAACTAATAAAAGTCTTATTTTTCAGTACTTTAAATAGTTGTTTAAGGTCATTTTGTTGTTCGAGGTTGTTGGGCCCCTCTTAGGGCTTGTTTGGCCCCATTTTTTGTGCTATTTTGGTGAGCTTCGGGACCACCTTGTTTGGGCCTCCTCACCACTGAAATCTTGAGGGATTTCAGTGGTGATGATGGTGGTTTAAGGTCCTAAGAAGGAGAGGGTCATCCCCTCTCCTTGTTGTCTTCAAACTTGCCATCTTAAGCCTCATGTGTGAGCATCATTTTTGAATTCATGTTGGCCATGTCTCAGTAGGTATTTGGTAGTATTTTGCCATGTTTTACCTCTATTTTTACTTGGTTTAGACACACCATGCATGCCTTGCATACATGTCTTGTAATGACATGTTTTAGCCTTAACATGCTTTGTGCTTTGAGCCTTGTTCTAGCATGTTTTTGGCCAAGCTTTGTGAAGCTTTTGTGCTTGTTTTGATGTGCTAAAGGTCTGTGTTTGGCCATTCGGGTAGTCCATGCTTTGCTTTGTATAGCTACCATGCAACCTCTCTTGTATGCCCTAAGCATTGACCCCTCTAGCATGCCATCCTTGCTTTGTTTCAGTGGTTTGGAACCACTTGCCATGCCATTTCAGTCCTTGTGGTGTGTTTGTATGCTTACATTTGGTGTTCCTGTAAGGCCTTAAAGGGTTGGTGTTTCATGCTCCATGTTTGTGCCTTCATGTATGCCATCATGTTTAGGCCTCTAGGATGCCATGCCATTGTGTTTTTGGCTTTGTTTTAACATGCTAAAACTCTGATAAGGGTAGTTCAATACCCCTTTGGTGAGCCTTAGACCTTGGACTTTGTTTGCATACTTTGATTGCCTTGTTTAGATTGATTTGGCATCATTTTATAACATGATTGCAGAGCTTATAATGTATGCCATATGTCCATGTTATCCTCTTTTAAGTGTGCTTAAAAGTTGTCTCCATATGCTTAAGTGTTTAGGCCTTAACATGTGCATGTTTGTGTGTGCTTTGCCTCTCATTCCTTAGCATGTTGGCCACTGTTTTGGGCCTAGTATAGGGCTGCCCAAATTGGTATAAGTCCATTGTTTGCATGTTGTCACATGCTCACCTTGTGCGTTGTCATATACTTAGCCTATTGCATATGTTGCATGCTTCAATCGCTTTGCATTTGGCACGCATTCTCTTGGCTAAGTTGCCTAACATGTTGTCCATGTTGCACCTTGCATGCTTGCATGGTTAAGTTGCACATTGCATGCTTGATTAGCTCGCATAGTTGTTCCATGTCTTGCATACTTATTTGCTTAGGTTGTGTGCCTATTGCATGCTTACTTGTCTGCATCTCATGCTGCACACTTAGCTCACATGTCTAGGTTGCATATCATTGCATGCATCTTTCACCTCTTGATCAAGCCATGATAGAGGTTGAAAACCCCTTGGTATGTTTCTATGCATTGCATTTCATTTGAAATCGAAATGCACAACTTGGTTCCTTGGGCCATTACTCATTGAAATGCGCGATTGGTGGTCTAAGAATCAAGGAACATACCCCTTTGAGTCACAAACATGATAAGGGATGTGTTGGTGCACACATTTGCTTGAAATACATTGCCATGCCTTGTTTTGCCCTCTGCTGCTGTCAAAACAGGTTCTGCAGGAAGACTTGGCCGGTCGACTACATGGAGTGCCGACCGACCAATTATTGATGGCCGAGATCTAAACAAATGGTCGATGACCATTTGGACATGGTCGGTGGGGTTTCCACTTGGTCGGTGGTGATCCACAATGTCCATGGAGCATACCTTGGGAGTTGTTCAATTTTCAGAGGAGCAGAGCAGAGGAAACAGAGGCAAACTTGTGCATGGTGGTGGGTTTCCGAGCGGAACCGAGCGCACATGCATTGGGCCCTCTTCCCGAAGCTGCTTTTACTGCTTAATTAGCTTAGTTAATTTGCTTAACTAGTTAATTGTCTGTAATATTTAATTAGCTTGATAGTTAGTTAAATTGTATTATTCTTTCGGTCCCTCCGAGCGAGGGCAAATTTGTAATAAATGTGGGTGTGTATGTGCATGCCTTCCAACCCCCATTTCTTTCTCCCTTTTACTTACCTGCGTTGATGCTTAGTACTAGGGCATATTTAATTTAGCATCCTTATGCTATGCATGCGTGCATCATTCATCAGTATTGCATGCACCGGGCTCGACGCATCATATTAACTGCATAGTATTTCAAATCAAATTTGAATACATGTTATCTGTCGCATCTCACATGCCATTCATAGATTAGCCGAGCCTATTCTAGTGACATTTTGTATGCGATACATTAGCCACCTTAACATGAATTAGGATCATGCATATGATTACTAACTAGTTCACTGTTTTGGCACGGAGTACGATGTAAGTATTTATACTTTAGCATCTCGCATGAGTGTGAATGTTAACATGATAGCATGCTTACCATGAGGCTATATGCTTACGTGTTATAACTGCCTGAATGTCTATGGGTGAAGGTTGGGTTACTTAAATTGGAACAATGCATTGAATGCAAGTTTTAAGCCCACTTGAGAGTGGCAAAATTATATTTTCTAAGCCCACTTGAGGGTGGCAAAATTCACGTCCTAGCCTACTTGCGGGTAGCACCATCAAACCATTTTCAAATAAACAAACATGACATGTTTCGTTCCAATTTAGGCGACTTAGTCTATACTTGTTTGCTGTGCGCATCACGTAGTGAATCTAGGCTAATAACCGGAATAAGAATGCATAATATTTTCAAAACTAGATATCATGGTTAGTAGAGGTCGATCTTCGGATCGGGTGAGAGGGAGTGCTCATAGCTGACCTTCCCCAATCGTACCTAAGTTCCTGAGCCGAGGCAACTTTGGTGATGACGGACACGTGGCCTTAGGCAACGAGTCAGGGTTTCCTAAATTCCCCCAAAATAAAATATTTAGGTGGCGACTCTGTATCTGGCAAAGCAGTCCATGTTTGGCACTTCTTTTCTAAAAATCTGTTTTTCTCAAAACGATTTGCCGGATTTGGATTCTTTGGTTCAGATTAAGAACCGTGATAATTTGAGTCCAAACTGTAGTGAGCCCAATGTGAACAGAACCGGGGGGGGGGTCCGCCCCCGGGACGTTCAGGGACGTCTACATCATGACAACGGGGTTATGATCCTTTTTCTGCTTGTTCTGAGAACAAGTGGCTTTGATATGACTTTTTTTACTGCAATTGTAACATGGGCCAACCTGATTCTTATGATGTTGTTGTTTTTGCCATCCTTGTGCTTCTTTCATCCTTTCTGGAATCCCTTCTTCCACTTTTTCTTGAAAGAAGTGGTCTTTCTCTTGTTGAATGGTGTGTGGGTATTATTCTATAGTTGTGACGAAGATTATGTCATTAACAAGTTAGAAGACAATCCTTCTTTACGTCTTCGCTTCATTCTTTCTTCTTCCATAACAAAGAGTACAGGCAATGTCACCATTGAAATCTCTCGTTCGCTATGAGTTAAATATGTGACAACATGATTCCAAGATAATGGAAGACTATTAAGTATGGTAGTTACTTGCATCTTGTCTGACAAAAGATGATCAGCGTTGAATAATTCTTTAGCAATTAATTCCATTTAATTGACATGATCACCAACACTATCATTATCACTCATATGAGTTTTATTATATTTGTCCAAGAACAATTGAATCTGAGTGTCTGATCAAACTCCGTACTTATATTCTAGTGCTTCCATCAATTGTTTTGCAGTTTCATGTTCTTCAAATAGCGGAATAATATTATCTTTTATATTATGTAACATAGTTGCCTTTGCCATTGCATCATCTTTTATCCATTTATTTTGAAACCAATTGGAATCATTATCTAGTTTATAAGTGGATAAAGTGTGCAATGTTTTTTCATGTGTAAGAAGAAAAGAAATGTGGCGTTTCCATGCTAGAAAATTATTTTTATTAAGCATCTCAATTCTTGAAGAATCAATAACACTTTCAATAGCCATTCTCAAAACAAATGTGTTACAATAAAAATACAAATGTGGATATTACAAACAAAATAAACAAATAAGCAAAATAAATACAACAACAAGTCTTAATAAGGATAAGCCTTGTAGTTGTTGAGTCGGCCCCTGTGATAAGTAAAATATCGATGTGAAGGAGTAGAACGGTCTTCTTGCCTTGGGTAAGAAGAATGATGAAAACCCAATGGCCTATTGAACCCAAAACCCTACTTATGAGTCTTATGAAAACAGTTACGAGCCCAAGGAACACAACGGTGCTTATTACATAATTTTTCTTTAGATGTTTTCTTAGATAACACCCTTGGATAGCCTCCTTGTCTAATTATTTCTTCTGAAAATTTAGTACAATGACCAACGGAAAAATTCTTAGGAGAATTCTAGAGATTTTGGCTTTTGAATGACTGAAAATGGCTTTGAAATAAGCAAAAACGGGCCAAAAAAAACCCCCTGAACCAAGTTGTTGTTGGTTCAAGGACTAGGCTGGGCCAGTTTGGACTGGCTTGGGCTGAACTGGCATGACATGCGGGTCAGGATGGGAGGCTAATGGGCGCGGGTTGCACAGAGCAGATGGACGCGGGTCTGGGCTAGCATGTAGGTCAACGTGCTGGGTGGACTGTGGCCCTGGGCTGCTGGGCTGTGCCTGCGGCTCTGGGTTGGTGGGCTGCGTCCATGGCCTTAGGGTGCTGGGCTGCGCCTAGCTTGTTTGGGTCAACTACTGGGCTAGCCTAAAATGTTTCTTTTAAATTTTTAGGCCCAAACCAACAGATTTTCTTACTGTTTTTTTTTTTTTTTTTTAAATTTTTTGGCCATTTATGTGGTTTTGTCTTTGGCCCAAATGTTTGAATTTTCAAAACAGAGGTTTCAACGTCTTTTTTGCTCCTGTTGTCTTCTCTGGTGACGGGTGTCGGAGACCAAACACTGAAATTTGAACTTTGTGGGTCAATTTTTTGCCCTTTTTCACAACGAATTTCACCGTTGTGATCAAAATTCTGAGAAGAACAAGATGGTGCTAATGTGATGACCCCAATTGAACTGAAAATTATTTCATAAAATTTCTTCCATGGGTATAATTCGGCAACACTTTGGCAAGATTCGGTACAATGTCACCACCAACTGCTATTTTCTTTGGATATTTTTCTGGAAATACAACACGTTGGTGATGATTAAATAAACAAACAGAATTTACCAATGCCGAAGCTTGATGATCAATCACTCTCTGAATTTTTGGTAAAAATATTTCAGAAAATTTTCGTTCTTCTGGACTGTAATTCGACATCTGCGATTATATGTTGACCTTTGCTCTGATACCACTGAAGATTAACTAACAATGGCAATTGATCAAAATACCCGTAAAGGTGTTTATTACGCAAGAATATCAATAATCTAAAAGCTAGAAAGTAAAAAAATTTCTGATTTTTCAAGTGAATTACAACCTTGTTGTTATGCGTTTATATACACATGTAGGTGACCTTTGGGAATAGTCATACTCCTTGGATTTGTTTCATATACCAAAAGTCACCATGGTTTACCGAAAGATGTGTCTATAGATGTTTAAATTCAAACCATTAACTAACAGATTTTCTTCAACATTCTTGCGGGAAAGTTTCTCAAGAATTCATGAGATGAATGATCTAGTGTAGTGAGTCACACCGAATTATGGTGTGGTCACTCCTTATTCCATCATGTAATAGGTAGGTTAAGTATTAGTTAGATAACTCAAGTTAGTTAAGCGGTTATTGATATATGTGTGTGTATATAAAATGAGGATCTGTAATCATTTTGAATAATGAATAATATCTTTGAGTTCTTGTGAATCTCTTTAGAATTCATGTGTTTGAATTTTAAAGGTAAAATAATAGTTAAATATTTTATTGTACACTCCCTTTTAAATCTACCCCAAAACTTGAGTCCATTTATTAGTTAATATGTGAAATAAAAGATACATATTCTGAGCGAAATTACAAACATTGTTGTGAGCAAAGAAACAATAAAATAAAAAAAGTGGTACACTAACAACAAACAATTTTATGAGTAATCCTTGTTGGGTTTTGAATTACGTGTTTGTGTTTGTTTCTTTCTTCTTCTTTTCCGTTTTATTTTGGAGAAATTACAAATCAATGAAATAATGAAAGAATATTTACATTTTTATGGTAGTGCAAATTTTATATGTGCAAGGTGCAAATTCTTCTTATATTTGGTACAAGTCCTTCTTGTATATCAAAATTGTACAAAAAAAATTCTATCTATTATAATATAATTATTTTTTCACTTCCTACTTTTTTTTGTTTCGATAAGTAAGTTATATTATAACTAAAAAAGAAAGATATACAATGAAATTCAATACACATCTTTTGCAGGGAGAACAAATATAAACAAAAATAAACTACTCCCTCAAAAGAAACAAGTTAAGCTTATAAAAGACAAACACAACATACACAACAAAAAAAGGATTCAAGTTTTCCCTCTCGCACTCTTCAAGTTATGAAATTTCGTTTTGAGTTTTCTTCTATTATTCTCCTTTGTAGTCTCCCCATTACCAGGGTCACTTGGAGATGGACTCTCTCTATTTTTTTAGGCTTTTCGTTGAGCACAACTGTAAGCTACGTCTCCTAAGAGGAGACTTAATGTGGCCCATACATATTAATTTTGTAAATTATATATATATATATGTTTATCCTTACATGTATAATTATCTTCTGATAATTATGGGTGATAATTATTAAGGCTGCCTAAAATATCAAGAACTCTAATGGTGGTCTGGCTAAGGCCTATCAATTTCCACTAATTAAGTTTCCTAGATGGAACGAAACTAACAAGGTTTATCTGATAAGGTATCTATCTAATAAGGGTCCCTAATCTAGCAGTTATAAATAGGCCTATGGTTCTTCATCAACAAGCCACTCAAGTTCTGCATAGATTAGAAGACGCTTATTCCTAAAGTATGAGGTGAGTAATATAATATTGAGAGATTTAGAAAAAATACACACATCACACAACTTGATCAACAATGGCTGGAGAAGGTTATTATAATTTTATTCTGCTGTATATCCATGCACATATGATTACATTATATATGTGTATGATTTTCTTACATTGTAGTATCAGAGCTTATCTCCAAATCCATATTGCTTAGTATATAGATTCACTTTGTTGACGTTCTTATAAATTTTTCGTCAATCCCGATTTTGCAATTGTATAATTGTTTGTCCTTCATCATGACTAGGATAATCTAGAATTTGGATTTATATTAATTTGTTTTATATCTAATGTGTTAATAGTTTCCAAATTACTGCTCACACAGTTTACATGCAAGCAATTGTTGGTTGCCTAGTTATATATATGCATAGAATTCCTAGCCTAATATATAATGCTCCAAACTGTTATGGATATTGCAGTGTTGGTAATGAGTTTTGATCATCATCAAACTTCATACTATATATTTTTTTTATATACAGAAAACACATATAATATTATTTGTGCATTTACATGATGATTGATATCTTCTATTATAAACCTTCCATTTATAAAGTGTTTTTAAATGGATTTTTTCAACCAAAAAAAAAATTTTAAATAGTTGTGGAACAGTTTACAAAAATTATTTACAGAAATTAAATATCTTGGGACCTTTACATTTGGGTTTGTGTTATGTTCCATTAAAGGTTGTACGGTGCCGAATTTATAAGATGGTTGAGCATTACAGTAATTTGAGAATAGCCACAGCATATTAAATTATTGTTATGTGTATAAACTTAGAAAATTATTATATTAGATGGCATCTTATTACTTGCGTTTAAATTAGTAAAATTAATTATTTTACCTACAGGAAGATAATTGTTTTATTAATTTATTTAGAATAAGATAGTAAGTTAAATATCAAAATAGAAATTTTCTATGTCCACATGTAATGTAATTTATTTATTTTGTGAGAGATATTTACTAGTATTTAGTCTTATTAATAAAGTTAAGTAGATTCGATGCAAGGTGCAATCTTTACCTCTAGGGAGATTAGAATTTACTTTATTTTTTACTTTTTCATAGCATGATTTGTTCTTGGTTGTTGCAGTTATTCCTACTACATTATTGAGTTCTAAATCATCTCATATTCCATTTTTGAGTGGTGAAAATTTTTCTAACTGGAAAGATAAGATTTTTTGACTTTGGGGTGCATAGACCTTGATTTGGCGTTTCGTGTCGATGAACCATTTGTTTCCACGGAATCAAGTTCGGTAATTGAGAGGGCTTCTTATGAGCGGTGGGTGCGATCTAATCGCTTAAGTTTAATGCTCATCAAGTCCCATATCAATAAGGGATTAAGGGTTCAATCCCTGACTGCGACAAGGTTAAGGTCTTCATGAAGGCTATTGAATAGCAATTTGTGACATCTGACAAGTCATTAGCCAATACCCTAATGAAGAAGCTCTTAGGCATGAGGCTTAATGGTTCTAAAGGTGTGCGTGAACACATTATGGAAATGCAGGACATTGCAACTCAACTTAAAACATTAGAGATAGAGATTTCTAAGTCGTTCTTAGTACATTTTATCCTTAACTCTCTTCCTATGGAATATAGTGCTTTCAAAATTTCCTATAATACACAGAAGGAGAAATGGTCAGTAAATGAACTTTTGGCTATGTGTGTTCAAGAGGAAGAGAGAATGAAGCATGAAAAACTAAAGACTGCCAATCTTGCATTTTATGGAAAAGGAAAAAGCCGAAAGGACAAAACTGTTCCACAACAGAAAGTGCAAATGAAGCGTTATGGCAATAAAGGTGAATGCTTCTTTTGCAAGAAAAAGGGACACATGAAGAAGGATTGTCCTAAGTACAAGAAATGGCTCGAAAAAAAAGGTAATCTATTCTCTCTTGTGTGTTATGAATCTAACTTTGTTAAAGTTCCTGATAATACATGGTGGATTGATTCTGGTTCTACAATTCATGTTGCCAATACTATGCAGGGCTTTCTCAGCCTAAGAAAATCGACAACAAGTGAACAAGGCATCTATTCAGGAAATGGAATGCGTTCACATGTGGAGGTTGTGGGAACTTTTAGACTGATTTTAAATTCTGGCTTTGTTTTGGATCTTGAAAACACTTTTTATGTTCCATCATTTTCTAGAAATTTAGTTTCGATTTCAAAATTAGTACCTTTTGGATGTACATTTAATTTTGTTAGTTCGAGTTTCAATTTATTGAAAAATAATGCCATTATTGCCAATGGTTTTTTAATTAATGGTTTATATAAATTTGATTTGGATCTTTCGTATGAAAATAGTCTTTTAACCTTGCATGATGGAATTGGCATAAAGAGAAGTATTACCAATGAGAACTCCTCTATGTTATGTCATAGAAGATTGGGACATATCTCAGTGGAAAGGATAAAAAGATTAGTGAATGATGGAGTTTTAAATACTCTTGATTTTACCGATTTTGGTATTTGTGTGGATTGCATTAAGGGAAAGCAAACCAACAAGTTCACTAAAGGTGCCAAAAGGAGTTCTAATATTCTTGAGATCATACACACAGACCTGTGGACCATTTACTCCACCTTGTTTCAATGGTCAGAGATATTTTGTCTCATTTATTGATGATCATACGCGATATATGTATCTCTATCTTTTATTTGATAAGGCTAAGGCATTTGATGCTTTTAAAGCCTATAAAGCAGAGGTAGAGAAACAAACAGAAAAGAACAGTAAAATCGTGAGATCAGATAGAGGTGGAGAATATTATTGAAGGTACACAGAATTTGGACAAATACCTGGTCCATTTGCTAGGTTTTTTAAAGAAAAAGGCATAATTGCCCAATATTCAATGCCTGGTACACCACAACAAAACGGTGTAGTTGAAAGGAGGAATCGTACACTTATGGATATGGTAAGGAGCATGCTTAGTTATTCCAATGTTTCCATAAATTTGTGGAGTGAAGCTTTGAAAACCGCTGTGTATGTCTTAAATCGGGTTCCATCTAAAGTTGTTCCTAAAACACCTTTTGAATTATGGAAATGATGGAAACCAAGTTTGAGACATTTGCACATATAGGGTTGTCCAGTTGAGGTGAGGGTTTATAACCCACACTTAAAGAAATTAGACCCAAGAACAGTTAGTGGTTTTTTCATTGGCTATGCTGAAAACTCCAAAGGTTTCAAGTTTTATTACCCTTCACACACACACCTAAAATTGTTGAGGCTAGAAATGCAAAATTTCTTGAGGATCATGAGTCAAGTGGGAGTGGTTTTCCTCGTGTCATAGAATTCGAGGAAATAAGGGACCCTATTAAGAAACCAATTGGGGAATTGGTTGTTCCAAGTGTTATTCCAGATATCATTGAAGAACAATCGCTCCATGAGGAACAAATCAATACAGAACCTCTTATTCAAAATTTAAATGAACCAATAGGAGTAAGAAGATCCACAAGAGAATAGAAATCAGTGATTTCTAATGATTACCTTGTATACCTACAAGAATCTGACTTTGATGTTGGACCTAAAGTTGATCCTAGTTCATTTTCACAAGCCATGAATGGAATCAATTCCAATTTATGGTATGATGCCATGAAAGAAGAGATGAAATCAATGGGCACAAACAAAGTTTGGGATCTTGTTAAGTTACCAAAAGAAGCTAAGGCCATTGGCTGTAAATGGGTCTATAAAACCAAAAGGAATTCTTCTGGTAACATTGAACGATATAAAGCCAGACTTATAGCCAAAGGTTTTACTCAAAAGGAAGGAATTGATTTTCTAAGAAGGACTCATTTCGAATAATCATGGTCTTAGTAGCTCATTTTGATTTAGAGCTACACCAAATGGATGTGAAAACAACTTTTCTTAATGGGGATCTTGAAGAAGAGGTATACATGGTTCAGCCTGAGGGATTTTCCTCAAAAGATAATCACTTGGTTTGTAAGTTAAAGAAATCTATATATGTGTTTAAATAGGCCTCTCGCCAATGGTATTTAAAATTTCACAACATTGTTACTTCATTCGGGTTTACAGAGAACATTGTTGATAATTGTATATACCTTAAGGTTAATGGGAGTAAATATATATTCTTAGTCCTGTATGTAGATGACATTCTACTTGAGAGTAGTGATTTGGGTTGACTACATGAAACAAAAGAATTTCTTTCTGAAAACTTTGAAATGAAGGATATGGGTGAAGCCTCATATGTCATTGGCATAGAGATTCACAAAGATAGATCTTGCAGAATATTGGGACTATCTCAAAAGGCCTACATTGAAAAAGTTTTGGAAAGATTTAACATGAAGTCTTGTTCACCTTCTGTAGCACCTATTGTCAAATGAGACAAATTTAGTCTAAATCAATCACCACAAAATGATTTGGAAAAAGAGTAGATGAAAAACATACCTTATGCATCTACAATAGGTAGTCTCATGTATGCTCAGGTCTGTACAAGACCTGATATTGGGTTTGTGGTAAGAATGTTAGGCAGATATCAAAGTAATCCAAGCCTTGAACACTGGAAAGCTGCTAAGAAGGTTATGAGGTATTTGCAAGGAACTAAGGACTACAAGCTTACATACAGACATGTAGATTCACTAGAGGTGATTGGATGTTCAGATTCAGATTTTACTGGATGTTCCGACACTAGAAGGTCTACTTCAGAATATATCTTTCTTGTTGCTGGAGGAGCTGTATCTTAGAGAAGCATCTAGCAGTCCATAACTGCTTCGTCGACTATGGAAGCGGAATTTGTTGCATGCTATGAAGCTACAACACAGGCCTTATGGTTAAGAAATTTTATCACAAGACTAAGGATTGTTGATTCCATATCAAGACCACTAAGGATTTATTGTGATAATTCGGCTGCAATTTTCTTTTCTCAAAACAATAAAAGTGGCAGCTAAAATAAACATATTGACATAAAGTATCTTGTTGTCAGAGAGAAAGTCAAGATGCAAGAAATTTCTATTGAGCACATCGACACTGAGCTAATGGTTGTAGATCCCATGACAAAAGGATTGCCAACTAAAGTACATAATGATCATGTGGTTCATATGGGACTAATTAGCTCTTTTGATGTATGAAATTACTTTCTCATTTTAAAGGATTCGCTATTGAGAACAATGTTTATTTAGAATAAATTCATGACCTTTGATTGTGCACTTAAAGTATTTGTCATGTTTGTTATCCATTGGGATAAATAAAGTAAGACCCGAATGGCTATTTGTTAGTCATTTGTAAATTGAAATATTTTACTTAGTACTCATTGAGAAGTGTCATACATTCTAATTTATAGAAGGAAATGTCTATTAAATGGGGCATAACCGCTATGATTCGTGTAGTAACACTTGGCAATGGAGTGTGAGGATTTCAATATTAAAGTTTAGGCAAATTTAATAACCATAATTCAGTACATATCACCCAATACAGTATTTATATGATTTGTGGACCAAGTAGGAGAATGTAACCTACGTCCCCTAAGAGGAGACTTAATATGGCCCACATACATATTAATTTTGTAAATTATATATATATTATTTATATGTTTATCCTTACATGTATATTTATCTTCTGATAATTATGGGTGATAATTATTAAGGTTGCCTAAAATATCAAGATCTCTAATGGTGATTTGGCTAAGGCCTATCAATTTCCACTAATTAAGTTTCCTTGATAAAAGGAAACTAACAAAGTTTATCTGATAAGGGTCCTTGACCTAGCAGTTATAAATAGGCCTGTGATTCTCCATGAACAAGGCACTCAAGTTCTGCATAGGTTAGAAGACGCTTATTCCTAAAGTGTGAGGTGAGTAATATAATATTGAGAGATTTAAGGCCCCGTTTGTTTTGGGGTATAATGGATGGGAGGGGATTATGATGGAGGTAGGATTATTTAGTGTTGTGTTTGTTTGTAGAGTTGGGGAAGGGATTAGGATGGAAGAGAGGATATAGATGGAGGTTAGAAGGGGGATTGGGATGGAGGAGGTGGAGGTGGTATTAGAAAAATAGTAAGGGGATTAGAAATTTTTTTATTTTTTTTATATTGGGATTTTTTTTTTTTAAATATTAATGTTTAATTTTTTATATTTTTTTTTATTTGTTTTGTTATTTTATATAAAAATAATTTAATAATTCCTACACTAACAACTATCATCAAAACAAACACAATTTTACTTAATCCCCTCACTAACAATCCTCTCACTATTAATCCTCTCACTATGAATCTCCTCCATTCTATCTCTGAAAACAAATAGGGCCTAAAAGAAATACACACATCACACAACTTGATCAACAATGGCCGGAGGAGATTAGTATAATTTTATTCTGATGTATATCCATATACATATGATTATATTATATATGGGTATGATTTTCTTATAACAACAACTCTTGATTTAATTCTCTATTCCCTAACTCTCTCATATCACATGATTCAAAAACATCAAAGGCATTAGATGTTAAGGAGGTCGAAAGACTACGTGTGTGTGTCTCTCTCTCTCTCTCTCTCTCTCTCTATTTATGACTGTCGTTGAACCTTACCCACCACCTCTCTCCTTTTTTTTTCACCACTTCTCATTTAGTCAAAATTGTAATTTGCTTATCACTGTCTTTGTTTTTCACTTCGACTAATTTGTAATTTCCCCTTTAATTTTGCACTGATTGTTGGACAAAGAGCAAGTTCATACCACTGAATCTGACCAAGCTGGTGGCACATGTGGACATGCAGGTACATATAAATGGTAGAGCAAGTTTTAGCAAGTGTTTGGTTTCAATTCAATAACCGGTTTAAGTAAATTTGAGTAGGAAAAATATATATATATGAGAGAAATTAGAAAATATATTTTATATTTTATTCTCTTTTTTTTTTTTTTTTTTTTCTTCTTTGTCTTTTTAAATTCCTATCCAAATTTATAATTGCCCTAAAGACCATCAATAAAAAAATATAAAATGCTAAAATATTCACCGAAAGTTAAAAAATATCACTATAATCATGATACAATGTCATTGTTGCATTATATTATATGGATTTTTTTTGGGTATAAATATTTATCTTCTATACTACTATAAAGAAAAAGCCTTCTCTTTGTGTTTATATCTTATATTTTGAATTTTTTCAAAATACCCCTATATTAGTTCTATGGCTAGTTATGCCCTAAATTCATTTTTTTTTTTTTTCAAATGTCTCAACTTTTGATTTTTTCAAATTCATTTCAATTTTCAAAGTTTGAATTCAATCATATAAGTTACAATCTTATTTTTTGAAACAAAATAATCATATGTGTAGGCATCGAGTTCGCCACCAGCCCACCTCTTTTAATTTTATGTATGTCTAGTATATTATTTGTACGTGTATCATGTAAAACAAGTGTAGAAGTTAAGCAATTTAGTTTCTCTCCAAGATCAGAATAAAAAAACAACCATTGCAAACAATAATAATAATAATTTAAAAATAAAAATAAAAAACACTGATGATTAATTGGTGTTGTTTATAAGTATTGTGTACAGAGATTGGCATGCAAGAGATAATTAAAAACCTTTGGCAGTTGTTTATATATCATAGCTGTGGTTGGATGTAGGGACCAATTTGACTACTACATGCATAACATAACATGCACTCCTATTTGTATCCAAAACCCTACACCCCTTTTTTCTTTTATTTTTTTCTTTTATTTTCTTTATTTTTTAACAGGAATGGTTTTCAACTTTACGCAATCCCTTAAAAAATAATGTTCCAAGTTTCTGAAGCAAGCAAGCAAGCAAAAATGGCATCATATGTGAGGACTTTTCTTTGTCCTCTTGCACCTCCGACCACCCATCACAATATCATGCCACTCTCTTTTTCTCATTTCTTTTTCTTTTGTAAAATGCTATGTACTTTTTTTTTAATTATTTTAAAAAGGCACTCTTAATTTAAATGTTAATGTAAATTTAAAAGTAGTTTGGTGCAGGCCATATTTAAAATGAATTTGACCTACGATTTTTAATTTTGAACACTTTTCTAAATATAAAGTCCCTTCATATCACTATCTCATGCCACTAAAGGACCCATCTTATAACTTTATCATTCCACTTTCCTTTCTTTTGCAACAATGACACTTTACTATTCAGAAAAATATTCAGAATTCGAATATGTAGAATAAATTTAACTTTGGCATATTGAAAAAAAGCAAGTTATAACGGTAGTTCTTATATTTTAACTCTTGTGTTATTTTAGTCCGTGTAATTTTAATTGACTCGATTTTGATTTTGAATTTGTGATTTTGTCTCAGTTTAGTCCAATTGAATTAACTCTTTGTATCTTTTTATAAAAAAAATATATATACATAAATGTCATGTGTCATATTTTAAAGGGCAAATTTTAAACTTATTACACTCAGTGAGTTAATCTCAACCAATTTAGTAATAATTTTTCCTAAAAACAGTAATAATATTATCAATTGAATCAAAATTTAAAATTAAGAGTTAAATTTGAGCCAATTAAAAGTATAAAGACCAAAATAATACAAAAGATAAAGTGTAGAGACCACTAATATAATTTGCTCTATTAAAAATGAATCTAATCCACTAACTTTAAATTTTTTTTTGAGTAACATGTTTTTGTTTCTTTGAAGCTCCATAGTACTTAATGACTCTTTCTTAATCATATGCCTCAAAATCAATGCCACTCATGGATGCTCAAAGCTAGTTGATGATGACCAACTACCACACAACCAACTTCACTACATCTATGTAATCCGTAAAAGGACCAAACTCTGTCTCCCATAAAAGAATCCATGGAAATAATTGGTATCACCCCACACCACATGCAAAGAGAAGGCACCAACTGGTCCAACCCACCATCTATGGTTACCTTCATTGTTTGTTTTTGTTTTGTTTTTTTTGGGGGTGGTTAAAATTTAGAAGAATTGTTATCAATCATTTTTTCTCCCACAATGTAAGATGTTAGCAAGTTAGTTAAATTACTACGGATGATAATAAATTTTGTATGGTCCCAATCCAATCCATCAACCTACAAGAGAAGATTTGGGACATCAGTGTGATACTAACCAAAGACTCTCTGATATCTTTTTTTAGAGGTGTGAAGGTAGAGAGAGAAAGTAGAGAGAGTAGAAATGGGGAGACTAGGGTTTGGGTGCAACTTTTTATAGAAAGTCTTTATATTAGGCCATTGACGTGGTGGGGCCTCAATTTGGTTGGACTATTAGGCATATGAGTTGATTTACCAAACTCAAGTCTTAATTTATTATATATGTATCAACTACTAATGGACATTTCATGCTTTTTCACAAGCTTGAATCTCGAACCTACTCCTTAAAATCCAAGAGATACAATCACTTGAATTAAGCTCAACTTATATTCATTTCTTCACTACTTATATTAAGTTGAACGTGGCTAAAGAATACCTTTTGGTTTTTCATTCTTAGGAGTGAAAATTTCTTTTAAAAAAATATATTATTTGACAAAATAAATTTTTTATACAAAATCATTAATCAAAATGATGTGCTAGTGGTAATTTTTTTTTATCGTAATTGGAACAAAATAAGCCACAGCAGATAAATAGATTAATTTAATAAATATTTATGACCATAGTCTTAGATAGGGCTACAGGGATATGTGAGGCCGCAGGAAGGCTGGGACAAGGCCTAGAAAATCCAAACCCATTGGGCCTTACGTCCAATCCAATCCCAAAAGTCTTCCACCCTTTAAAAAATGAAACCTTGATACAACCCATATGTATTTGAATTTTGAATTTGTAGATGAAAAAAACATATAAAAAATAATTTGTAAAGAATTTAACTTTTATTTCATTTACTTTTTCTTTTCATTTTGTTTTTTTTTCTCCATAAATCATTTTACAAATCCAAAACACCTGGTAAGATTGTAAATGATCCTAGTAATAAATTTTTCAAATTTGATTTGAAAATTCGTCACCGATCTCAAATAGTTTTAATCCAATCAACCTTGAAGCAAGCTCAACTAATATAAATATATATATACAAAAAAAAAAAAAAAAAAATTTTGAAAACTCGCAATTTAAAATTTTAAGTTGCGTTTAGCAGAGTTTTGTAAATATGATTTGAGAGTATAAATTATATTTTGAGTTTGTGAGTTTTAGAATTATGATTTGAGTGTGAAAAATTTGTTTGGTGAAGAGTTTTGAAAAGAGTTTTGAATTAAGTGGAGAATTTTTTATGTGACATATGATGTTTGATACAAAAACTTACAACTCATAACCAAACATACAACTCAAAATTCTATTAAAACACAAAAAAAAAATTAAAAATTCGAAAAATATTTTTCTTGAATATATAAAAATTAACCTATGTAAATTGTTATAAAAAAAAAAAAAAAAAAAAATTACACTGCTCCGATCAACCGGCCAGTCAACCGGTGGGACGACCAGTTAGGCAAAATTTGAAAAAAAAAATTCCGAAAACCATGCCTGAGACAGTGTTTTGTGCAAAGTTTTGAAAACGTGTTTTGAGAGCTGTAACCAAACATGATACTTGAATGAAAGTGTAGAATCATGATTGCAAAACACAACCAAACACATTAAATTCACTTACAATTCACTTACCATCTAAAAAAATCAAAAAATTCACTTACAATGACATGACAAAGAAATTGGACATTAAACTTTTGACAAATTAAAAGTTGATTTGTATCTCTGCCAAAAAAAAAAAAGGGGTTGATTTGTAGCATGTTGTACCAATGTATGTCAAATTAGGCAAGACTTCTGAAGGGTCTTTAACATATATTTTCTTTTAGAATGTGTATAAGCTTATCGAATTGAGATTTGCCATCACACATTCAAATTTGAATCCAACCAAAAATCTGGGCCAATGTTGAACAGGTCTATGATGAACAAATCTAGACCTTTAATTAACAATAAAAAAAAGAATTGATGGCACCATCTGATGCCCTTCAATTCGGCAAACAACGTTCTTTCTAAAAAATTTGCAAAAATTGTCAACAATTTCTTCAACGTATGATAAATTTCACACAAGAGAGAGTATTCATGAACTTGAGTCCACGCAAGAGGCTACAAAACCCATAAAAAAAACAGGAAAGAGAATACAAGATTATTGAAGCTTGAAATACCCATTTAAACAAGTGTACAAGCCCAATTCAATAAAAGATGCAAATCCAACTAAATTCCTATACTTTGATTAAAAAGAAATAAATTGTAGAAAGTAAAAATTATACAAAAGAAAGGAAAAAGAAAAAATATATTTTTTGATTAGAATGAACATTTTGCAAAAAAATAAGAATTCTAATTATAAATAACTATTTTTATAACAAATTTAAATTTTCTTGTGTGTTTTAGAAGAAATTGAAATCTTATTTACCATGTTATAATGAGTTGTACAAGAAAATTAACTTTCTTATAACTACCACTATATTCATGCTAAACAAACTTCATCTTCTTTTTTTTTTTTCAAATTTCCTCACTTTTGACCATTTTCATCCTAACCAAACTTAGTCATAAGCACAAACATGTGTGTTTTGAGTGGACATGATCTCGTAAATAACTGAATTAATAATCTAACAAAATACATACAAAATGAGTACTAAAAAGAGGTTCAAACTAATTGACAAAATTACAAAATTGATAAAATCTTATCGACCCTTTGCTATAAATTATTTTATTGATAATCAATTGTAACTTGCACGCACGTCAACTAATCTTGAGGCCTTGAAATTAACAACCAGGCAAACCTCTAATAGCCTTTTGGGGTGACTCGAACTCTAAACATTGAAGCTTATTCTCAAGTCTTTACCATTTGACCAATCCTCCGGTTATCCCTATCGATAATTTTGGGCCAATCCAAACTCAAGATAAGATCCATAATTCAAAGAGAATAATATTCACAGACTAACCATCGTAGGAATACTAATTTAATCCAATCTAATCCGCCCAAACAAACATGCCTAAAGCTACTATGAGCAAATTGGAACAAGGGATGCAACACTGGGCAGAAAAGAGAAGTCTAAATTTTTTCCATAGAAGTTTTATAAGGTACAGGTCAGGTACAGGAGAATCAAGCCTTCCAAATATAACTTCCTACACAATTCCTGCTAATTTCATACTCATATCTAATCCAAATGTTGCTTAAAGAAAACAATCCAACTAATTTGATCTCAAGCTGAAAAACATGCCCAAATCAGGACTTTTCTTCTTTTTCAATAATCGGGTATTTGGACGGACTAGTTTGCACACACCTCGACTAATCAAGTTAAAAAACATGTCAAATCAGGACTTACCTGAACCTTCAACATAAAGCTCAGCAAGAGAACTGAAATACCAGAGAAACTGCCCAGTGACACAATTTTCTGATTTTCCAACACTGAATTCTAATACCGATACATGGTTCGAAGAGGACCATACTCAGATGGTGCTTCTTCATGATAACGGTACTCAGATGTAAGAGGACGGTATCCTGCCCGCAGTCCAGGAGAACTGTACTCTGGTGGTGGTAGGTGTGCAGAATACAGAGGATCACGGTATGAAAGAGGTTCCCTGTATGAGATGTAGGGATCACGGCTTCCAATCTCATCCCGATGCCTTACATCCAAATCTAAAAGACGACGGTCACGATGCTCAACAAGTGGGTCCTGCCCGTAAACATCCACTTCCAGACTCCTCCCATAAGAAACATACGATGGAGCGGCAACTGGTGGTGGAGTCAAAGGTGGAAGTCGGGGAAGAGGTGCAAACATCTCGCTTTCATAAATAATCGGACGGTCATGGTACTGGCGGTCCGCAACCAACCCAGAGCGCCTCTTTGGCCGTCTGATTCTGTCTCGATCCGCATATGTATGGGTTTCTGCTTTAAGATTTCTGCCCGACTTCTTAGAGTTGGAGCTTCCTCTGCTGGAAGCAACAAAAAGCTTACACAAGTTCTTCACCTAATCAAGAATATATAATGCTATTAGTTTCAATGATCTGCAGAAGAATGAACACCAAACCCAAATAATTTGACGTTATTATTTTCTGAGAACATAGCGAAAACAAGGACAGACCTGTTCTGAGGTCAGTTGGCAATCGAACTTGTTCCTTGCATAGTAGTTGTCTTTGATGACCTTTTTGAACTTCTCCTCTGCTAACGGATTGCAATCCTCCAAAACAGTAAATCGAACCTACCATAAAAATTCCTCAGTTTTACAACTGTAATAAAAGATGTCGCATATAAGTAATTATTATCTCATTTTTTGTCAATAATATACTTTGAGAGAAGAATCCAGGTAAACGCTTGGAGACTAATTCATCTTCATTTGTGGAAGGTCATCATACCCAGTCCAGGAGTAGGACTGCAAACAATTCAAGCTCTGGAGTATTCTAGCTCGGTTTGCTAAGAATTAGTCGAGCTCAACTCCAGTCAACTCAATTTTACATAAACGAGATACTTGATGAGCAGAGCTCAAGCTCGAAAAGAAAAATCAAACTTAAATTAATTAAGCATATTAAGAGAAAAAATAGAAAATTATGAACACAATATAAAAGAATGCTCATATTAATAATAAATTTTATCAATCAAATATGAAAATTTACACAAACACCAAACACAAATAAAGAAATAAAATATATTTAATATATTATTTAAAATAAAATTATTTCATATTTTGTGTTCATGAGCCTTATCAAGCCGACCTTGGGTCTACTCAAGCTTGGCTCGATTACTAACCAAGCCTAAGAATAAAGCTCGAGCTTGTTTATTTAGCAAACAAATCAAGCTTTGAACGAGTTGAGCATAATGAACAGCTCAGTTTGTTTGCTATGAGGGTGTTTAGGAAGTGCCTACTATTTTGGCTATTTGGCTATTTTAGATTTTGTGTTTGGGAAGATGAGTTGGATTTTTTGTTTGATTGTTGTACTGAAAAATGTGTTTGAAATGATATGAGAAGGGAAATGACAAAGTTGCCCCTAATGGATGAATGATTGGTGTGGTTTTCAAAAACTTTCAAGGGCAAAATCGTCTTTTCACATAGCTAGCCCTGCCACACCCCACATGGACCTGCTGCAGATGGGTTGCACTTTTTTTTGTTTGCATATGCTTTTGGCTTTTTTCTACTTTCAGGCTATTTTAGCCCCTAAACCTACTTCCCAAACACCCCTATGCAGAAGGCTCCTCTGCTTACTGCCATGTTTGGGAGAGGTAATAAGTTGCCAAGGCTTATTCTCTTATTTTCTGTCAATAATATACTTTTGAGAGAAGAATCCAGGCATACAATGAAGACTAATTCATATTAACTGCATCAATGATGGAAGGTCATCATACCCAGTGCAGAAGAGGTAGTAAGTTGGCAAGTCGTACCCCCAACTCTTTTTGTGACAAGGCTAATTCACATGACTTGAACCCACAGCTGGGAGCAGACAGCACTTGCATCATGGAAGGGAGACAAATAAATAAAGTACACTTGTTATTTTCATCGCTCTTAGCCAAAACCAGGCTTATTCCTTTTTCTTTTACATGGGCGTAGCCCAAAAACAGACATCAAAATTACACTCCACTATTAACAAAGGAATGACTCAGATTCAAGAATTATATAAAGGAGATTTGGTCCTCCACAACTTGATTGAAAAAACAGTGACTCAGAAAGTTGCAACACAAATACAACATCATTACTAAAGAAACCAAGTAACATTGACAATAGAACACAAGCTTTATCCTAACAATTTATGAATCTTGTGAACTACTAAACAAATTGAGATTGACTACAACTTCTCTTACTCCAATAATTGGATGATTTCCGTTAGAAGCCAATTTAAGAAATTGACTACGGAAGCTTAACATCTACCATCCATACAGTCCACCTAAACTGGATTTAGCAGCAACCTGACAAACATTTATAACGCCCATCTTCATATATGGCCATAATTTAAATGGAATACCAGTATACTATGTTGGTAGAAAAATAACGATTTAAACCTAGACATGTGGTTGTGGGTATCAAAATAATTTTACTTGAATCAGCATTTTCTGTAATGATATGTTAATCAGACATGTATGCAGAATCCAATTTCACAGAGCCTGTGATTGTCCTGTTGGTTGGCACTCACTAAAAAGACTAAATGGTTGTCCCAAGTATGTGGTCAAGAATAATGTCATTTACTTTAAGTAGGTTGCATTGCTCTTAACTTCCATTAGAATGATAAAATTATGAAGAGAAGTTTATGGTAAGTAACTTTAAAAAAGCTAAATCAACCAAAAAAAAAAAAAGAAAGGAAACAAGGGGACCTTAAACAATTTCAAATCAAGCATGTAATGACAGAAAGTCCCGAAACGAAAATGAGTTGGGTCACTGTACAAGCCAAAACAATCAAGGCAGTTGAGCAATGGCTAGAAGAACCCAAAATATAGACTGGACTAATATTTAATTCCACGCAGAGAGAGACAATTAAATGTATGTATTGAAATGTTGAGAGAGAGAGAGAGAGAGATTTATACAGCACAGCACTTGGTTCATGCAAACAATGTTCGTCTCAGATAGCCTCATGAGCAGTGTAATCAAGGATTTTTCAACTTCTTTAATCTTTTAAATCTGTTATCAGAATCTTATGATTCATGATTCGTTTCACAATTCATGAGTAGATTGAGGCGTGTCTATGAGTGATGGGAATTGCAAAGGCACTGGTTGACAAAAACCATTGCAGCCTAAGAAGCACGAACACAGATACGGATACGGATGTGGACAGGGGACAACGATTTCAAAAAAATGGAGACACAAACACAGTGATAGAGATTTCAAAAAAATGGAGACAGACACAGCATGGATACAGCAATAAAATATATTTTCATATATTTTTATTTGCTATCTAGATTAATATTACATTCACAAACAATCAATATTAACAAAAACTAACTATAATTCTTTTTTTTTAATTTAAAAAAACACTTTTAAATTAACATTTACAATTTATATATTTTTTTATGGATGATCTATTAAGTATTTAAATCTAAGAAAAAAATACTAAATAATAAATATTCAATATTCATCAAAAGCACTAAATAAAATGAAAAAAAAGACAACTTGACATGTCTCTAGTGTGTATCCGAAGTATCTCCGGCATATCTCCTGAAAATAAATTAATTAAATAAGGGAACACACCATGTGGTGTGTCCCAAACGTCTCCCCGAAGTGTCCGTGTGTCCCCGAAATGTCCGTGTGTCTGAAACAGATACAACACTTGTTTTGAAGTGTTGGTACTTCATAGATTGCAGCTACGAAGTACAGACACGGATACAAATACGGACACGGATACGGTGATTTTAAAAAAATGAGAACACGGATACAATGGGGACACAGTAATAAAATATGTTTTCCTATATTTTTATTTGCTATCTAGATTAATATTACATCCATAAACAATCTATATTAACAAAAATGCCTCTAATTCTATAATTTTTAAATTTAAAAAAAAAAAAAAAAACACTTTTAAATTAACATTTGCTGTTTATATCTTTTTTTTATGGATGATACATTAAGAGCATCCTCATCTCTTCTCTTATATTACCTCCTTAGTTAAAATAAAATAAGGAATTTTTTTATCAAAACACATCTCTAGCAGTTCCCTTATCCAATCCCCTAAATATAAGTGTTGCTACAGTGACTCCGTATTAATTATCTTATATCTGATAAATTCTTATTTTATTTCGTTGAAGGCGAGAAGGACGTCCTCCCGGACGTCCCCCTGGATGTCTCATGAGTGTCCTAGAGCTAAAGAAGGAAAATATCCAAAATTAGCTTGATCGGTCAACCACCCAATCATCCAACCAGTCGACCACCCTTGTTTGCTTTCTTCTGCTGCTAGCACATGCTGTGATATTGCATGTGTTTATATTATTTTATTATTCAAAAAATATTTAAATTTAAAAGTAATTAAAAATATTATTTTAATAGAATAGAGAAAGAATAGGGAATTTGTTGGGGGAAGTAGATGAAAAAGTAATTCCTAAAATAGCGAATGAATTTTTTAATAATATTTTAGGATAAAATTTAGGTAGTCTGGTAAGGATGCTCTAAGTATTTAAATCTAAGAAAAAAATAATAAACATTCTCCATTCAACATTCATCAAAAGTACTAAAAAAATGAGAAAAAAAACTTGGTATGTCCCTAGTATGTCCTCAAAGTGTCCTTGGCATGTCTCCTAAAAATAAATTAATTAAGGCCTTGTTTGGGAAGAGCCAAATAATCCAAAAAGCCAAAAAGTTACTCAAAAAGTTAAAAAGTTAACACTATTCACCAAAAGTCAACAATTACGGCTGCACAACTCCCAATTCAAATTTTCCTCTAAAAATCAATTTTCACAATTTTTTATTACACATTTTTCCATAAAAAGTCAAAAAGTTAACCCAAACATCCATATTTTCAACCTCATTTTTTTTGTCCAAAAAGACAAAAAGTGCACTTATTTAGCCTTCCCAAACAAGGCCTAAATAAGAAGACACGTCACATGGCGTGTCCCATACGTGTCCCCGAAGTGTCCGTGTGTCCAACACGAATACGACACTTGTTTTAAAGTATCAGCGCTTACTAGCATTGTAGAATATATAAATTTAGTATAATTAGAACTTATACTTTAATAGGATTTTATTTTTATGCTTTTATTTTTATATCAGTAGTTGCCATTCATTAGTTTCCTAAATGCGTTATGACACAGTCCAAGACTAGTTGGAAGCCCATTATCATATTTGGAAACTGAAGCGGCTAATCCTCCCTAACTAGCACGATATTGTCCGCTTTAGAGGTAGGACATTTCAGCTAGCTAATCCCTCACGGCTTTAAAATGCCTCATATTAATCTAAGGGAGTTAGTCCACTTATGTAGTGAAATGGAATTATGACCTCTCACAAAGAGATGTGGGATGCATAGACTTTGCCAAGCACACCCACATAACTCCCAGTGGACTGGCTGCCTTAGCAAGGAGTTCCCACATATGACGCCAAATGAAGCAACTAACCCTCCCCGACTAACACAATATTGTCCGCTTTGGAGTTAGACCATTTCAGCTAGCTAACCCCTCACAGCTTTAAAAGGCCTCATACTAGTCTAAGGGAGTTAGTCCACTTATGTAGTAGAGCTGTGATCTCTCACAAAGCCATGTGTGATGCGTGGACTTTGCCGAGTACACCCATAAAAACCCAAAGTGAAACCCATGGGTCCGAGAACTCTTTTTGGTCCTATAATTGGTAGCTTTATTATTATTATTATTTAGTGAAGCATTAAATAATTATTAGTTAGTTATTTTGCTTATGTTTCCAAATACTATAGGATTTGTTTTCCTAATTCATTTTAGGGTTTTGGCCTATACATGTTAGGCTTTTGAGATTGTAATGGGCAGCTTTGATTAATAATATTGGAGATTGTTTTGAGGTTGTAGTCGTGTGTATTTCTTCCCCTCCCTTCTCTTATCTCATTCTACATCGCAGTGTTTCTTAATTAGCTGGTGCTTATACCTATACAAGGCTTTTTGTAATGGTTTTAGAAACGTAAACTTTGATTATTGATTATTGAGATTGATATTGAGAGTGTTTAGGGACTGTGATCCCCAGATTCTTGTTCTTCTTCTATTCTTCTTGTTCTTGGTACTACGTCAATGGGTGGATTAGTTTTTGGATAGAATCAATGGTGAATCGCATGATTCACAGTTCAATTTACGTTTTATGATTCATGTGATTTTTGAAACTATCAAATCCAACAGATTCCAACCATTTTTTATCTTCGTTTTTTTTTTTTTTTTTTAATATATATAAATGAAATGTCATAATATAACTTCTAAGAGTATTTAACCAATACCTATACATGATTTGTTATTTTGGTGAACAAAATGTTTATGTGATCTAATCAGATCAAGTCAGACCTAACAGATTCTTAAACCTTTTTTTTTCTTATTTTTTACTTAGAAAAATGTCAAAATACATCTTTGATGTTTAATGCTAAAGTAACTTGCACCTATGAATTACATATTATTATTTTGGTGAAATAAACATGGTTTATTATGACATAAGTTGGATCAATCAGACCCAACTGTTCCACTAACTCTTTTTTTTTCCTTTTTCTTTTTTAAATAAGCATATAAACTTTTTAAAGTGTTTTAAGTTTTAAAATAAAGTGAGATGTTTAAGGCTAATAAGTAAATTAATTATGGAAACTGCATGAGTTATTGAAACGGCACAAGTAAGTGAATTGAATAAAATTTCAGTTTACCTGAGTGAGAAGTTGAAACGCTTATTTGGACAATATATTTAATTTAAGTGGAATTATCAAAAACAAATTCTACGTGGAAGCTTAATTTCTAGAAGTTGTTCTAGTTAATTTTCTCTTTGCTTCCAAATAGATCCATTTTTATCATTGTATTAGATATAAACAGCCAAAACAATGATGTTTATTTTCTATAAATAATGAATTTATCTTTTCACAATATTTTGAGCACTTTTGTAGTGTTTTTCAACTAAATACAGAAATTTGAAGGAATATGTGTTTTGGGATTTCAATTTTGCTTCAAATCGAATATTTTGTCTTTTACAAATCAATTTAGTTTCAAACATATCAGTCCAAAAATATATTGTCATTCATTATGATATACACTGACGTTTACTGCACCACTACTAGTAAATGTACCATCAGTGCACAACAACCTATTATCAGATAGTTCACAGGTCATTCAAGCTTATGTATAAACATTAGCATATCCATGGTAATACAGGTGTAATGAGCGTCCAAAAACCCAACCACCAGTCAGAACTCAACGATATACACTGATGTTTACAGCACCACTACTAGTAAATGTACCGTCAGTGCACAACAACCTAATATCAGATAGTTCACAGGCCATTCAAGCTTATGTATAAACATTAGCATATCCATGGTAATACAGGTGTAATGAGCGTCCAAAAACCCAACCACCAGTCAGAACTCAACTCTCTGTCTCTCTCTCTCTCTCTCTCTACATTACACTTATGTTTCTAACATTTGCCATTAACTTGGACAAAATATCTGACGGTCCACTTTAATCCACAAACCACAGAGGATTATGTGCTTATTTCCAAATGACGGGGGACAAACCGCACAGGGGATAAACTATAAGCGGGCAAAGTGAAGTTTACCCTTTCACATATATCATTTATATTATGTACGTGTCAGTAAAAGTAATAGCCATAAACACAAGTTATTAGCAAAAACTAGTGGCAATCTAAAAATATCAAAACCTCTTTATGTACATCATATCCAATTCTTTCCTCTATATTTTTTTTCCATGGCCCCATTTAGATAGTGGATTTGTAGCTTTTGATGCTTTCCAAAATCACAAAATTTAAATGATAGCAGCCAGATGGTCAAACTCATTATTAAAGTCACAAAGAAGCCATAAGAGGACCTACAAACAACCGAACCAAATTACTTAAATCTGAGTTTCAATCAAGCCCTCTCTAAACCAAACAATTTAACAAATAATGCTCCTGGTTGAGGAATTTGGCACGACTAGATAAAAAGATTTACATTTGTAGCATAAAGCATAGTACAAATGTCTTAACTCACAAAACAAGGATCTTTCTTCACATAGACTTCCAATACAGACCAACACAACTTCTATGACATGGAAATGTTGCAAAATGGACGGGATAGAAAGTGAAAGCTGGTAAACTTTTCACTTGTGCTTTATCTCTACTGAGACCACACAAAGTCTCATAGAGATAAAGCACAAATCCCCAACCCAGCTGAATGTAACCATTCACAGCAATCAAACACAAAAGCATTTCCTTTTTTGACTAATCCCAATTAATTCCAATTCACCCCCATCCATTGTTCTAATTAAACAAACCCTCACACCTACACATCCTTTTAGATGGCAATTCATGGTTACACTAAAGTTAACAAGCTGCAAATTTCTTCCCCAAAATAATTTTTAATCAAACACATGCACCAAGTAAAGGTTAAAACAAAATGTAGAAGTAGAGACTAACCTGAGATGGGAACGCTGACTGGAAAGCCTTGGGTTCAATATTGTAACCCCCAGGTCCTGCAGCTTTGTAAATCCCATACATGAGTCTCAAATCAAAATCAAACAAAAACAGCCTCATCCCTTTGTAAACTTTTTGTACTACATCTCTCTTGCTTGCAGGCAGCCCAAGAACCTTATAATGGTAGCAATCCTTTTTTGTCTTCGAACTGCACATGAAAACCATCCCCATGCTCTCAGCCCTCTTTGACACCGTTTTCTTGTTCGATGATCCTGGCTTGTCTTCCACTTTAGTGGCTACTGTCTCAGAACCCCTATTTGACACCTTTTTCTTGCTTGATGATTCTGGCTTATCTTCCACTTTAGTGGCCACTATCTCAGAACCCCTTTGTGCCACCTTCTTTCTGTTCCGTTTCCTTGATCTTTTGACTTTCTCTCTAGAATTTTCTCCTAATTTATCTTCATTTTTTGCTTGTTCAATTGTGTTTTCCTCATTTTTTCCTTTGATTTCCTCCTCCTGCTCTTTTCCTTCTTCTTCTGTTGCATTTTGTTCATTATCTTCTTCGTCTATTGCATTTGGTTCATTCTTTTTGTCTTCTTCCATGGTATTATCTTCATGATTTTCGTCTTCTTCCATTGCGATTTCCTCATTCTTCTCTTCTTCTATGGAAAATTTTCCATTCGCCATATCAGGTATTGCATTTTCTTCATTCATTACTTCTTCATTTTCATTGTGTTCCTTATCTTCATTCTCATTAGCAACCCCGGTTTCTTTAACACTCATTTTCATTGAGATGGACAAAGTTGTCTCACTTTGAGAAGTGTTAGAGGCATCATTATTCTTGGGGTTTAAATTGGAGCTAGAAATAGTACCCTTTCCTTTCTCATTGACCATGTTGGCCTCTATAATCACCCCAAAAAAAAAAAAACAAAAAAACAAAAAAGTAAAATAACTTCTTAAAATCCATAAACTCATTATTGCTAATTTGGTAAAGCAGCATAGCCAAATTGCTAACAAAGTTCTGTCCAAAACACATTGCATCAGCAAGAATGAGAATGGAAGACCACGACATTCGAAAAGGATATAATAGAATTCAATGTTCATGCATGCTCGCAAGAATTTTGGCATGGGACTTCATTTAGAATTTTGTAATTTTTATTTGGTCTAGTATTATTCAAAGTTAATGAATAAAATTGAGAGATTAAAGTTGATTAGGGTTGTGACCCTTGTGTTCTTCCTCTCTATCCTTTCTCCCTCTGCATCACATAAATTACAAAAGGTTAAATTACACCTATATCCCTTGAGGTTCGTCTTTCATACAAATTCCCCCCCTAAGGTTCTGAAAATTACACCAACTCCTTGTCAAAGTTTGTCGATTAACAAATCTAACCAAAAAAATTAAAATGACTCTTTAACCCTTGTTGTTTATCTCCATTGGGGTGAGCTTCTTGTACATCCAGCCGTTGTCCTCTCTTAGGCATTTTGTCAAACATGGAATAGGCATCCGCACAACTACTTTCTCCCACCCTACCACCATCACACACTAAAAACCTTAGTTGCAGGAATCGCTCAACTAGGTGGCGATCCTGAGTAAGAATCGCGATTCCGCGATTCCGCGAAAGAAACGTGTAAGAATCGCGTTTCTGTGGAGAGAGAAACGCGATTCAGTTCGAGATAGAATCGTAAAGGAGAGAGAGAGAGAGAAACCCTAACCTGATCGATCGTCTTCGTCTCTGAGGGCTTCGATCTTCGTCACTCTCTCGATCGTCTTCGTCTCTGCTTCTCTCCCTCTTCATCTCTGATCGTCGTTCTCTGCTTCGTTTCTGTTCTCTGCTTCTCTCCTCTTCGTGTCTGCTTCGTCTCTGTTCCGTCTCTGTTCCCTTCACTCTCTCTCTTCGTCGTTCTCTTCAAACTCTCTCTTCGTCTCCCCGTGTTTAATGTTTGATCATAATATTATATATAACATATAATATATATAATTTATCATATATATAATATAATATATATATTATATTATATATTATATATTATATAATTTATCATATATATATAATATATAATATATGTAATTTATAATATATTATATATGTAATAAAATTTATAAATTATAATTTTTATCATATATAATAAAATATTTAATTATTATTTTTTAAAATATGATATATAATAATAATTTTTGTAAATTATTATTTCTTAATTTTTTAACATATAATAAATAAAATAAATTATTCAATTATTTAAAAGAAATCTAATTAAATCATATATAATAAAAAAATTATAAAATAAATTATCTAATTTTTCTTTTTATTTATTTTAACATAATTTCTTATTTCTTATTTATTATAATTTTTTATTTATAATATATAAGCGCTCCTAATTTACGACTCCTCTAAGTGGTCACGTTCCCGCGCCCCCGCTCCCGCTCCCGCCCCCGCTCCCGCTCCCGCTTCGTGCAACTAAGCTAAAAACCATCAACCACCCTACCTCCACCATCATAGCCATCATCCCCTCACAGCCGCCATCAACCACTAAATACACCTAAAAAAACAACTCCAAGCCTCCATGTAGCACCGCAAAACCCAAATCAAATCTATAATACCTCTGTCTCCAACCCCACACCCACTTGGGTCTTTTGTAGAACATTCATCTTTATCCACCTATACCTCTGCATCCAACCCCAACACCCACACCACTGTCTTCACCCCCATTACCCACTTCCAAACATCAAACCAAATCAACCCCCATTCCACTTAGCCACCACTATTCCTCCAACTCCTAGCCCACATTCTCCATCCATCAATGTGCTCAAATCCCCAACCCCACCACCACCATCACCGATCCCTACCCCTATCACAAGGTCCAAGATCAAGTGCCGAAGGTCCGAAAGCTGAGATGAAGCACTGGTGTTTCCAAGTTTCGAGATTGAGCACTAGTATTTCCACCCTCCTAGCATCGTGCTCACATGCTCTTCCCATGTGGTTTTTGAGGTGGTAGGTGGTGTCGTGATAGGACAAAGAAGGGGAAAGAAGGGGACGATGTGAATATAGAGAGAGGAAGAAAAATGAGTGCTTGGGAAGGAAAAACAATGATCTAGTGAGAGGGAGGGGTGATTGAATTAATTGTTGACAGTCAACCAATGGAGAGGTTTTTTGTAATACGTCTATAAACCTCAAGGAGAGGGAGTAATTTCAGAAACCTCAGAGGTACCAATGTATTAGTTACAAACCTCAAGGGTGTATGTGTAATTTATCCATTACAAAAAGAACATAAATTGGAAGCTTCTATTTCCACAAACCCTTCTTCCTCAGTTCACACACTTCGTCAATTTTTTAATTACAATTTTATCCTAAAAATAAAATTACCATAATACCCTTATCTTTCACATTCCAAACCCTAATCCTCAAACCATTACATCCATCAGCCATTGCCAGCAGCATTGCCACCATTCCGATCTGTCCTCTGCCGCAAATTGCTTGCCTTCGCAAGCCATCCACACCGCCAACCACCATTGGCAAGCCATTGCGAGAAAGGGGTTGGAAGAGGCCAGTGGTAGCGGCGATGACTGGCAACCAGTGGTTAGGGTTAGGGTTTTTTAGATTGAAGATAAGGGTATTTTTATATAAATGTGTGTATTCAGCAAAAAATAAAATATTTAAATTTGTAGTGTGCACCAAGAAAGTATGTGCACTGAGAGAATTGGGGGTGAGAATTAAGTAGTTGGAAATAGAAGCTCCCACATAAATTGGAATGGACTTTGAAGAATGAAGAAGCTCCTTTCTCGTTAGTTGTTTGGCGTGATGAATATAAGTGCACCTATTTTGATAAGTGCACTTATTTAGGTCACATCACCTCTCTACTTTTCTACACATTTTTTTCATAAAAAGTTAAAAAATATACTTATTTAGATCATCCCAAATAAGTTACCATTTGACGATCATAGAGGCCCTAGTTATCAGATACAATTACCCTCAAATATATATATATATATACTGCAACAAATGAGGTCGATTCTATAACCACCAAAGTCTATTAGTGGCTAGAAAACGACAGACATCCACAACGCTTGGACACAAAGAAGCAGCAAAACCAGAACCAACAACAAATCTGTTTGGTTGCCCAGAAAACAAATATGGAATTCTAAGCGAAGAATGAAATGATGAATTAAGCATCTACATTAGGCACAGCTGAGTGATAATCATTCTATCTTTGCCTCATATACATAAACAACAGAAAATACGCAAAATCAATTAAACTAATCCATTCGTCCAAAAAAAATAAAAATAAAACCTAAACTTGATGTAATCACAATACAAATTGTAAATTAAAAAGAGAATGCGTACTCACCTCTGGTTGCAAGCATTGAAAATACGGATTGAACTCGGTGAAAAGGATTGACGATGATGGAGAAACAAAATCAGCTACAGATTCCAAAAATCAGGTTTCGAGATGAAACCAGCCCCTCTCCCTCTCTCTATAAATATAGAGATAATTAATTACACAAAACCTCTCGAGGTTTCTACAATTACACAGAGATCCCTGAAAATTATGTAGGAGGATCCTCTCCTTGCAAGTTCTTACTTGCGCCCGTCCTTGCAAGGCCTTCGGGCCTACTTTTAGGCCTAATTTTGATAATCTGAACCGTTCATATTTTATAACTTATTCAGTATATCATACCTGTAAAAAATCAAGTTGATCGGATATCAGAAAGTATATGTTCGGAAAAATGTTTATTAAATTCTTTAAAAAAATAGTTTTTAGTTCAATTTTTCAAACACATACTTTCTGATATCCGATCAACTTGATTTTTTACAGGTATGATATATTGAATAAATTATAAAATATGAACGGTTCGAATTATCAAAATTTGGCCAAAAAATAAGCCCGAAAGCTGTGCAAGAACGGGCACAAGTAAAAGCATGCAATGAGAGGCTCTTGACTCGAAAATTATGGCTATTGTAGGGCTAGAGTAGGGCAGGTCTGGGCATCCAAAAATAATAATAATAATAATTTAAGAATTAAAGAAAAAAACAATAAAACAATTAACAACATAAAATGAGGGTAAATTACACTCACCTCCCCTGAAATTTTTGATAATTATATGGATCTCTTTTATAATTTCAATAATTACATAAACTTTCTTTATTTTTTCTGATATTGTCAAGATTCTCCCCTCCTGTTAATTTAAGCCAAGCGGTGTTAACTTTGTTGTATAAATGACTATAATACCCTTTAATTGTAATTTATCTATATATTAAATTATCATTTTATTTCTCACAAATTTTTTTTTTTTTTGGTATTTCCTTGACTTTGTATTTTTTTTTCCCACTATAAGTTTTGAACTTTTATAAGTTTAAAAAAAAAAAACAACAACAACCATTAATGAAATTAAAAATATATATATCCACATTTCTTATTTGAATTAATTTTGAGATTTTAATTTAATAAAAATAATTTAAATGAAAGAAACAAAGATGGAGATATAGATTTTAGATGTAATAAATAATAAATTATTCGAGTATTTTATTATTTTTAAATAATTTATTTCTTCAAGTAAAATTCTATTTTAATTAGACGTAAGACATGATAAATTTAAATAACTCAAATAATTTTTTTATCTTTCATTCTCTATCATCTAATTTTAATTTATTATAACGTGGTTATATATTTTCCATTTTTGTATTTATTTTTAAAAATTTTATTAAGGTGAGAAATATTGACTTATTTTTTTAATGATAATTGAAATTTGAGAATCATATAGGATTGTGAAAAGATAAAATGATAATTTTTTTATATATATTTATGAGGTAACATTTGGTAATTTTTATAAGTCAATTTTTTTTAGTATAAATATGAAATGTTATTATGTTTATTTTTCTTTAAAAAAAAATTAATACACAAATATGTTTACAAAATAAAAAAAAATTCATGTTTCGTAAGTTTCTCTAGTATTGTGTGATGCTAGCAATATTGATGAAAGAGAAAAAATGATTAAAAAAAAATTGAAGAAAAAAATAAAGAAGAGAACAAATAATAATAATAAATTATATGGTATTGCTATTTGTTGCAGTGATACTATAAAAAAATAAATAAAAAGAAAAATGAAAGAATAAAATAAAGAAAATGGAAAGAGAGGAATAATTTCTCCAAATATGTATTTTTCATATGGAAAAAAAAAATTCAAATATCTATATGTATTTTTAATTTTTTATTCAAACTCTAATTTCTCAATATAATTATTTATAAAATTGGTGGTCTTTTTAAAAAATAAAACATTTTTTATACTTTGTTTCGTAATTTTTAAATAAATGATTGTATTTAATCTAGTATAAGGTTTAATGGTGATCAATTTATTAGCTCCTTTTTTTTTTAGATAAGGTAATGTTTGGTTATTCTACTGTATATATGCTTATCTTAATAATTTAGAATTTTTTTAAATATTGTATAGAATTTAATAATTTTGTTTACTAACATTATTAAAATAATGTATGAGTCTTTATTACTTTTTTGTAAAACCGCAAGAGAGGTGAGTGAAATTTACTATTTGAATATATAAGGGCAATCTTGAAATTTTTACTTATAGTACATGACGTCAACATATTCTGTTAAATAAATTAACAGAAAATTAATAATGAGAGAATCTTAATAATAGTTTTAAAAGTAAGGGTAATTTCTATAATTATTGAAATTACAAGAAAATTTTCTGTAATTGTCAGAAACTTCAAGGAAGGTGAATGTAATTTACCCCTTAAAATAATAGTAATGTTATTTAAATTATGATTTTGTTAACTTGTATCTTCACATGATAAGAAAATCTAAAAATATCATACACTTTATTACACCCACTTTCTTATAGAATGTTTAATTTTTTAACAAATTTATAAAAATTTATTTTTAAAAAACTCAAGATTTAACCTTTATAATAAAATAAATCTTGAATTTTTAATTTTTTTAAAATTAAAATATAATATTTTAATTTTTTTTAATTTAAACCATCTGTCTATCTTTGTTAAATAAAACTAATGAAAATTTAGATTTTAGTTACTAAACTCAACCAAAAAAAAATATTCATATATACCTACATTGAGTTTAAACATTAAAATGTTCTTTTTTGTCAATTTTACTTAACGAAAATAGGCAAATAATTTAGATTAAAATAAATTCAAAAATTAATATTTATATTGACAAAATTAAAATTTAAGGTCAAACTCTAGAGTTTTATTTATCATTTTTTCAAAATTTTAACATATGTTATAAAGATACATCTTAACAAAATATTTAAATACAAAGGCCTCCAATTAAGGTCTCATTTAACAACTACATATTTTAGCCAAAAAAATCCAAAAGTCTTTATAACTTGTCGCATCACTCTTTCTACTTTTTTACATATATTTTCATAAAAAATTAAAAAATTATTAAAATAACTTATTCACAAATGAGACCTAAGAATTTATATTAGATCTCGTTGAAAGCTGAGTCTCCTTTCACATATGAAATGATCATCATAATTAGTTCACGATAAATAATTCATCTTAAGTTTGAAAAAAATATAAAAAACAAAATTATAATTTTAACATAATTATATTAACTTTCTTTTTAGTTTAGCTAGATGGACAAAAATTACTGTAAATAATGTGAAAATACAAAAATAAAATTACTTAATGAAATCTTTTAATTTGTGTGAAAAAATTAATATAAAAATATATTATTTTTAAATTTTTATTTTTCATACCGGACAAATAATTAAAAATGGAGAGAGTAATAAGGAGTAAATGTTACATGTAGATAGTGGACTACATCAACATATTATTTGAGTCAAACACAACTAATCACCCACATTAATGCTATATAATTTCACATTTTCGATTGGTCCAACCTTCATTCGAAAAAATTGTAAAACGAGTCAAACAAAATTAAACACCAACATAAATGCTCTAAAATTTCGCATTTTAGATGGATCCACACTTCATCCCAGATGAATGGAGCATGTGAAATTTTCTCTGTCCCTATACTTTACAGTCAAAATCTATATGACATCAATGTCATGAAACAAAATTTATACTATTAAGCAATTAAAGGATGTTTTGCGAAGATGGTTAAAAGTTATTTTTTTGATTTTTTTAAACTTTTTTGTGAAAGAGGAAAGTGAGTTAAAAGTTGAAAAGTTTCTTTTAATCCACTTCCCAAAATAAGTATACATATTGCCATATATAAATAAAAAGTATAACTTAGGCCTCCTTTGAAAAGTAGTAGTTTTAGTTTAAAAGTCCAAAGTTACTAAAAAAATCAAAAAACCTATAACATATATAAAAAAGTCAAAGATTTCTTTTTTTCTCTACTTTTTACATATCTTTTCGTAAAAAATCAAAAAGTCATTTCAAACATATAAGTTTTTTTAATCTCATTTTTAGCTTAAAAAATTAAAAAATTATTAACATAGCATGTTTTCAAACGAGTACTCAATGTACAAATCTCTCATTAAAAACGGAGTTTGAGAAGGACAAGGTGTATACATCAGGAAACCTTATTTTTCATATGCAAATGTAGTAGTGAGTAAAACTAGAAAATTAAATTACCAAAAAAAAAAAAAAAAAAGAAAAAGAAATTACAGCTTACCAATATATCGAGACAAAATAATAGAGATAAAAGAGAGTTTTCCATTTATAGATATGTTTATTTTAGTATTTGATTACTGTACAATACAACAATTGAAGCAACTTTACATTATCTTCCAATTTGCTGATAGCCTATTCCTTTTCTTTTCTGCAGATTCACCAATAAACAGATATGTGATAGTAGTTTTTTTTTTGATCGGCAAAGATATGTGATAGTAGTTAATCAAACACCCCAATTCAATCTGCAGATTCAACGAAGAAACTTCACGCGCAACTAATTGAAAGAGAATATTGTATAATAATGATAATAAGAATTCTTGTACTCTCTGGAGATGGACACACTACATTGTTCGATGGCACGGCTCAAACTATCTTCAGTGATCTCCTCGTATGTTCCGTGTGTACATCTCAACTGCAAAGTTGGGAGCACAGCTGCTCCAAATTGGAATGGCTGCTATTGCCCTCCAACATGTAATCCTTGCTTTTACCATTGCTTAGGCATTTCAAGCTCAGCTGGTTTCCAACCATGGTGGACTGCGGCACCGTCATTCAGTACATGAAAAAAGAACAAGATCAATTGCAAGCATATAGTGACTTCTCTGCTTTCTTCAATTAAAATCACACCCGCCAGCAAATTGTTCGTGCTTAGGCAATCTCATTTTTCAACAAGTTTATCATAAGCCCGTGTGTATGAAATAGTATCACAACCATCATTCAGTATGTGCAGAGTTTTAAATATCGGCCGTTATATATAGTATCAACAGTTACATAATGGTTGTTTAGCCTTTTGATACCGTTATTTACTGATATATCAATTGTCTAGTACTATCCAATATCAGTTTATATTTGATTGTATCACTGATATATTGATACATGAATAATGCTTGGGACCCCCTTGTAGGGGTCACCCCCTCACCCCCCTTTGCCACGTGGCGGGTGGTGATTGGAGGAGCAGGAAAAAAAAGAAAAAGAAAAAGAAAATGTGACCAATGAGAGAGAGAGGGGGTCAAAGGGGGTGGGGGAAAAGGGGGGATGAATCATTACTCATTGATACATATTCTGATACCGTTATTTAAAACCAGGCAACATAAGAAGAAAGAAATACAAAAGTAAATTCCAGCCAACACGTTCATTATATTAGAACAACCACAGTGAACACGTTAACATACTGTTAGTGTCAGATGTTAATGGTTAGTGAGCTTGTAGTGTTTGTTTACCCATGCAATGGAGCTGCTAGTATTGATGTTAAAGTTGAACCGTTAACATTTGTGTTAACTGTGGCTAGCCATATAGCCAGTCATTGTGGGTTCCAAAGAATAAAATATTATTTTTCAAACAACAATCCAAAAGCAATATTATCGTTCTAAGTAGGCATCTGCTGATTCAAATTGTTTACCGTTGTGCACAGTTTGTCTTCTTCAATAAAATGCAAACTAGTATCTATTATTGACCATTTCCTATTTCCAACCTTTCCATTAAAAAGGAATTCAATTGTATATTAGCCAAAACTTTCGAAAAATGGATCCTCAACCTCCATTTTTCAATAATCATTTCAATCAGCAACAAAACTCTCAGCCACTATTGCAATTTGATTCTCAAGCATTTTCTCAATTCTTTTCGAATCCACAATATTGTCAGATTCCATTTACTCAATTTATTCCAGAACAATCTCAATTACAATCTCATGAACCTCCTCCAGCAAGTGACATACATCCATCTACAACACAAAAAAGAAAAAGGGAAAGGGTGAAGTGCAACAAAAAGAAAGAAATCCAAATTGGACAAAAGAGGAAGATGAAGCACTTTGTAAAGCATGGTTGCGAGTCTCAGAATATACAACTACGGGTATAGATCAAACGAGAGCGAGGTTATGGGATCAAATTTGGGATGAGTTCAATCAACTCTTGGGTTATTAGAGCGATCGAATCAACTCGGGTTTGATGAATCAATGGTCCAGCATTCAATCTCACCTTAACAAATATTTTGGATTTGTTCGCACAATAAAGAGGACTCCGACTAGTGGCTATAACCTTGAAGATTCGATAAGTTATAGTTTACACATTTTTCTACTCAAATGATTTAATTGAAAGACTATTAATTTTTGTCTATTATTTTTTATAGCTAGGAGCTGCAAAACAATCATAGATGGTTGTTGTATAATCCTCAAAGAGAGTGCTAAATGGTTTAACTATACAAGAGAACAAGAAGAAGAAAAAAAAACAAAAAATTAGTCAAAGAAAGAGAGGTGCTTTTCAATGTGGATGTTGATCAAATTATAGATTCATCAAATTTGTCTACTCCGGCAACAACACCGAGTTTAGCTACAGGATCAATTAGCATTGACAATGATGATGATTCTCCATTTACTCAAGAAGCTCATGAATTACCTCGACCCGTTGGTGACAACACAATATATAGATGGTTGTTGTAAATTATAGCAGTTGCCGAAGTGAAACATAGCCATTGGCAATGGAGCACTAATAATGTGAAATATAGATGTTGGCAATGGAGCACTAGTAACGTGAAATATAGCCATTGGCAGTGAAGCACTGGTGATGAGATCAATAAATTTTTTAATGGTTTAGCTAGGTAGTTAACTTGTCCATTGTGGTGCATATACACACATTAGTTTAGCCAACTATTTTACACACTAATGGGACCCACTTTTGCCTTATGTACACTTTAGCACACTTTTTTAGCTATTCTATTGTGGATGCTCTTAGGTGCCTTAATGGAGATCCCTTCACGTGAATAGCCATGACTGAGTTGGACGCACATGAGGTGGTTACCTCAGGTGAGCATATCTGCCTTAAAAGAGCAACCAGGGCCGGCAAGAGAGGCCTGCGCCTTGGGCCCTCAAATTTGGGCTAAAAATAGGGGCCCCCAAATATATTTTTGTGTTTTAGATATAAAAAAAATGCCCAAATACTATAGGCCTAATAAAACATAGGGCTAAAAAAAAACAACAAGATTAGATTTTTATTTTTTAAAATATTTGTAATGATTGCTTCCTATCTTAATATATGAAAGTAAATTTTTATTTATAATTTTAATGATTATATGTGCAAGTAAATTTTGTTGTGGTTACAAACAAATAAAAAAGTTATAACTTAACGTTTTATCTATGAATTTTTTTTTCAATGTAAGAGGGCCCCATTTCCGAAATTCGCCTTGAGCCCCCTAAATCTTAGGGCCGACCCTGAGAGCAAGACAACAAGAAGCGCCGCTAGGAAGGGATTTTTATCTTCTCCACTTGCCAAGTATACAAAACCCTAATTTGCTTTCTCTTTCTATCTCACTTTCTCTTCCTTTATGACTTAAGCATCGAAGGGGCTTTTTGGCCACACCACGGCCAAATAGACTCATTATTCCTTGTCTTGCAGGGTATCCCATTTCACCAAAGCACTTTGAGCAAACACTTGAGGCAACGTCCCATTATTGTGCGGAAGTCACCTCCACAAGGGAGAATTTCAAATTTGTTAAGATGCACAGGCAAGAATAAGATTTCTTGAAAACTCTGGCCTTTTGATGCAGGAGTGCAAATTCTTATGTAGCACATATTTGTTCTTTGTAAGATACATATGGTTTTTAGAGAAAAAAATGAAGCAATTGCTATGCTAGGAACATAGAAGATTTTCATAGTATGAAAAGATAAAGGTGTGGGACTCACATAAGTAGACTCTACATGTGAGGCTCACCTCTTGTCTCACCTATGTGTCTCATTCTGTGAAAATCTTTTGTGCAATTATGCTTTTTCATAAAGCAAAGGATTAGCTAGCCAAGATTGTGCATCAAAAACAAAGAGGTGCTGTGAAAGAGTAATCCCACTAGATTTATTTGAGAGTGCCCATGACAACATGATGCAAACATCTCTTTGTTTCATTGTATGTTAGATTTGAATGTTGTGTATGGGCACACGTGTGTGTGTGTGTGTGTGTGTGTGTGTGTGTGTGTGTGTGTGAGAGAGAGAGAGAGAGAGAGAGGCAGGGAATGAGAATTAATGGAAAAGTAAGCACAAAAAAAAAGACAATAAAATTGGTAGAATAAGTTACCTCGCAATAGACTTCGTTTGGTTTGCATTTCCATAAAGAGGTAGGGACACAGCTCATATAATGACACCAAGAACAATATTGATTCCCGTCAACCCCTCGAAGGAGTAAAACCATGCCAATAGTGAAGCTATCAAAATTCGTGTCATTGATTAGAGGCTAGCCAGACTACACCATGTAATTAAAGGGATTTACAGACGCATACTATAATGAAACTTCACAAAACCTAAAAAGCCTTTTCTCAAGATTTTCCAAAATTGCTCATCCAGTTTGCTATAACTAGAAATATATGCTGCATTTTATTCCATATCCAGGGATGTTCATAGAAATCTCAAGCTACCATTATATGCATGTTAGGAAACATGAATTCATCAATAGTCCGTGAATATTACCATCAAATTATCATTGTATTTATGTTGTCATGCATCAATTATCACCATTAGCATGCTTCTTTCTAACTCACTTCATCTGAAGCGAATGGTGACTATTTTACCCCTTGTTTTGGGAATTGAACAGAGCTACTTCCATATTAATTTCCTATGAGTTACCATTTGAAGTTTAACAAAGAAAGTCTTTTCTTTGCCATCAAACTCTCACATTATCAAATAACAAAAGATTCATGTAGTCAACCCCACTGATTAGGACACATGGCTTATTATAATTTAGTGTGGTTTGGCTATTTCAAATAAATTTCCTCTAAACTGGTACATAATAAACCAAACAAGCGAAAATACAATCTGGGATGCTAGCAAGTATCCGTTACACTCAACCACCTAACCTAGGGAAAAAGAGATTTATGTTAGGAACCTTAAGCCTGTGTTTGAATGATGGATTTGGATAGAGATTTAGAAAGGTAAAAGTAAAAGGAAACAAAAAGTGAGGGAAATGCCTAGAAGAGAAAAAAAAAAATGGAACAAAAAGCCCTTGGCCATCACCCTGAGTACCTAGCTACAAATGATGATGGTACCTAGCTACAAATGATTATGCTTTTTGGTTGCCTTTGCTTTATTGTTGTCATTCATATGTATGTGTATTTGATGCTATGAATAAAGATTTTTTTGCTGATAAAAAAAAATAAAGTTGCAACCAAAAGGGAGAAAGAGAAGTTACCTGGCAGTAAGAATTATGAGAGAGAGAACGAGCAATACAAACTGATACATCTTGTATTTAGGTTTAGATGAGTTCCCATGGTAACGAGGAGGAGTATGTCTTTGCCTCACCCATGCATACTGTGGTCGAATCAAAACCACAAACCCAAGGAGAAATCCGGTAATAAATCCTCCAATATGTGCATAGTTGTCCACATGTGGCAAGATTCCTACTGCTAAATTAATTGCAATGATGAGAATGAGAGTCAATAGCGCCGCAAACTGATGAAAAGGCCACCCAAAAAAATGTAAGATAATCAAATGTCGGATATATCTGATTCAACAAAAAAAAAAATTAAAAGAGCAAATGAAATAGGAAGCTTAGTCTAACAAAGAATAGTTTCCAAGTACTTTATTGGCATATATCGTCCAATTTGTAAGGAGTTCTGAAAGCATGCCTCCAAGTAAACCAAATAGTGCACCAGAGGCACCAACGGAAATTGTTGTCCGGATGAACAAAGATGACGACAAGCTCCCGCCTATTCCAGATATAACGTACAGTAAACCGATCCGCACTGTTGAAGGGTTAAATTAAATTACAAAAAAGGCTTCAAACCACAAACCTATATTAACATTGCAATAAAAACAGTAATAATGGTTACAATGAAGCCGTGGTCAGGACTTCAAACATATTCTTTCCCCTTCCAAACACACATTAATGTATATTAATTAGGCGTTGTTTTTAATGAAGAAAAGGCAAAATTGCATTTCCTCTTAAGGCTCTCTGCTTTCAGTTTGTACTATGGAATACTAGGATAAAGTAACAGATTCTTTCCACTTTGAACATTTTTTTAACGAATGAAGAAAATGAAATATTGCATTTCCTCTTAAGGCTCTCTACTTTAGGGTTGTACTATGGAAAACTAGGATAAAATAACAAGAAATAAATGTTTTTGTTTCGTCGAGAAAAATACATGTTGCTTTACGAAGTTTAGTGCTACTAATACTATTGATAATGTCCAACGAAGGTATAAAGCTTTAAAACACGCTCTATCATGTAACCCATTTAAAGGTCTTAGAAGTAAACTTTTATAAATATAAATACACATATTGCTCTCTTTGGGAGCACAAGTTGCAAAGTTACATGATAGGGATAAAAAGTACAAAGGAAAATTTCAAAATCTTGAACCTTGAGATGATGTAATAATGAGCAAACCAATGCCACTAATTAATGTGAAATAGGGAATGCTAATACACATACCAAACCCAAACTCCTGCTCAAGTCGAATGCCAACAAATACCAGACTCAACATATTGGCGAGAACATGGAAGAGTCCTGCATGTAACCATGTACAACTGATCAGGCGCCATACCTCGTGATTTTCAACCACTTTCTTCACTTCCAAAGCCCCCATAAGCTGTAGGCTGAACAAATGAAACAGATGAAATCAGGTAACATTTTATCCCGCTTTAGAACTCTTACAAAGACCTGTGACCGAATGTTCACAGTTCAACAGCTTGAAAGTAAGTCAAATAGAAATAGTTCTCACTAAAAACCCTATGGTTAAAAGCTAGCAAGTATAATCTTTCTTTGTTACAATACGATCACATTCAACAGCTTGAGGAAGAGAAAATGAAAGCTCAAATATAATTTCCAAGCAAATCCTATGAAATAGTGAAAACCAATCTCTTCATACATTCATATTAGGAGGATAGAATGGTAAATGTTGTTTAACATGACGTTGTCTAACTATGGACACCCAAGGAACAGTGAAAGAAAATTTCACTACCAAAACATATTTGCAAGAAAGGAAGGATCAGCTAGAATGAAAGCATAATAAAAAGACCATTCAGGCATAAACCAGTATAAGAAAAAGAAGACTCCAAAGATTGAAAATTTGTTTTGTACTTTCAAGATAGAGAATCATATGTTTCTAGCTGCAAATTCTAAACTACCTGCCACTGAAATTTACATGAATACAAACACACAGCATTACTCAAATTTGTTTTTTCACTATTTTCCAAATTCAAGCACAGATGGCATGCTGCCAGAAGCAATTTCTTGCTTCTTATAGTCTACTGCTTCCCATAGTGTGACATGCAAAGCAAAAGCAATTTTAAAACACGAATGTCAACATTAGTCAATACTGGAAAACAGAAACTACAATGCATTAGCTGTCGATGAATCAAAAAGAACCCGATTGTGCTTAGTTAAAAACCACTATGTTGGTTGAGTAAGTTTTCCTTCGGATGCTTCATTTCTAATCTTTTTAGGAGGTATCCTAACTAGAACATAAAAGCAGCAGTGAAATTCATCTAGTTCCAACCACATTTTCTTAAAATTGCAGGTGATCTTTATCCCCTTTTCCAACACCCCACTAGTTGAAATTGCCAAATGTTTTTTAGTCTTTTTGGCAAGTTTTAAATTGCCAAAATTTTGGAGGCTACAATTTATTTTTACTCGTTAATCATGTAGATATAGACAAACTTTAAAATTAAGTTTATAGTTAAATTGTTAAACTCTTTAACTCTGGAAGAATAGTCAAGTTTTCTTGGAAGTTTTACAAAATAAGAAAAACATTCCCATGTTGGTCTAAATCCCTTAGAATGATTAGTCCCCACACAAACATATCGAAATTGGAAATGAAAAACAAACAACGCTGGATCAAAATTCAATCATGCATTTGTTTAGTTTATTCAAACATTAAATCAAGCACAATCGAGGGACTTACGTTGAGCCAGAGGGTCCAAGGAGGGGATTTTCCTTAAGGTTCTGAAAAGCGAATCGGCCTAGAATATCAGCAGCCAAACAATTGTGGGAATTTCGAGGACAATCATTGATGTACATAGAGATAGCGAAGAGAACAATATTGGTGACTACAAAAAGGGGGACTAACCAAGGGAAATGCTTCTTGAAGGGCTGATAGATAGGGGTGGTGGGGGGAGGAGGAGGGCGAGGAGGACGGGTGGGAGAGCGGTGGTCGGCGGGGGGGCCGCGACCGGGATGGACGGTGATCTGGAGGTCCTCCTCGTCATCCAGTGGAGAAGCCCTCCCCATAGTGGGCCGATGAGAGGAGGGAGGAGAAGTGAACAGGATTGAATTTAGAAGAGAATGTCCATTTTTGGAGCTGTGGATTGAAATTGGGAAATAAATTAGAGAACCATGAATGGACGATAAAATTGTGAATTGAATCTAAATTTAGAGAGAGAAAGAGAGGATGAGGAGAGAGAGCTGATATGCAGAGGAGAGAGGAGGTGTGTTTTCCATTCCCATGATTTCCAACGGTTATTACCAGACTTGTTTTTCAACGTGCATGTCTCTCTCTCTCTCTCTCTCTCTCTCTCTCGTTCGTATTGTATTATTGACGTTATTCATTACTCACGTGTCATTTTGCTTGTCCGTTGGGAGGGAGGTGGGCTTGTTTGGTTTGTTTTTGGGAGAGTTGTTTTTGAAAAAAATTTAGGAGAATTGTTTTAGAAATTTTTTTGATTTGTTTGGTTGTATAGTTTGAGAGACAAATTTTTTTGGGAATTTGGGATGATTTGATATTTTGGGAGAATTGAGTAGATGTGTGTGAGAGAAAAAGTAATTGAGAATGAGAGATGAGAGAGAAAAAGTGATTGATTGATGTGTAAGAGAGATTTTGAAAATTTTTTGAAAAAAATTTCAAACCAAACAAATTTTTGGAAATTTTTTTCTAAAACTCATTTCTAAAACTCAAACCAAACAAGCATGTTTTTACAAATTAATAGTTTTGTTTTTTCAGTTTTTTTAATGTATATTTATTCAGGTTGTTTTGATATTTGATTATTTTAAAGAAAATGATATAAAAGTTAATTTTTAGACTTATTTTTTAAATCAAATGATATGATTAGTTGATAATTAGAGAAGATATGAAAAAAAGTGTTACTTTAGATATTTTAATTGATTGTAAAAATTAGGTGTAATTTTTAGACTTATATAGTAATTTTTTTGACTTTTTATAAAAATATATGTAGAAAAATAAAGAGAATAGTTGACTTTTTATAGGAATTTTTGACTATTTTAGCCTATTGCCAAAACAAACCGAAGAAGGGGTACTGTTGTGCCTCTTGTGGGAGATTGTTTCGAGTGTTTTTCGATGATCTGAACCATTTGTATTGTAGAGTTCGTCGAATAGATCATCCATACAAAAAAATTAAGTTGATTGGATATCTGTAACTCTATAACAAAAGCACATTTGTTTCTATAAAAATTAACGATTAACATAACTTTCATAAATTTTTAAAAACAGTTAGGACCTAATCATGAGATTATGAATATCCAATTAGTATTATTTTTTATATGAATAATATTCTTAACAAACTTTACAATATTACCGGTTCAGATCATTGAAAAACACTCGAGACCTCCCACAAAAGGACAGCAGTAATTGATATGCCTTAAGGCACAACAGCACCCCTTAAGTAGCTGTACTTTAAAAATATAATATTTATGAAAAAAAAGTTGACAAAAATAATTATAAAAAAGGCATACATTTCTAGATGTTTTTACAAATATTTTGATTTTTAAGCAAATCTAAAATGTACAAAATTAAACTAAAATATTAAAAAAAAAAATCATAAAAAAACTCAAAAATGAGTTTCAAAATCTAAACCAAACAATAAAATTTTCCTACAAACTAATTTTTTATATATTAATAAAAAAAATTAGAATATAAAACATGAGCTGCTTTAATAGCACATGTGATATGTCACACATAATAACAAATAATATATATTACACAACCAGTTCCTCGCGTTAACAACTTGTGCCATTTTAGATGATTTAAAAAAGATAAATTCTATTGTATGTGCCGCTAATTACCACCTTTTAAGTCTTTTTGTTATGACTTGTTAGGGTATTAATGATAATTTGATTATACACGTTGTGGTATTAATTATAATATTATTTTAATTATGATTTAAAAGCTCCTTGGTTATACATTGTGTAGTGTTAATTTGGTTTTAACTTTTTTTTTTTTTTTTTCGTTATGACTCTTATAGGATTGACTTATGACATTTATAATGATTGACCTCACAAATATCATAATTTGCAAATGGTCCACACTCCTTTCAGGTAGGGGTGGGCATATATCAGGTTCGGGTCGAGACATCACTACATAATAAGAGATTTTGTGCTGCCCAAGCCCAGCCCGACCCTAACATAAAGCCTCTACATCTACCCAAGTCCATTCCAAAAAATAGTTATAAATCTCAAGTTCACCCATCGGGTTATATACTTTTAAAAAAATTAAAATATTTCATAATTAAATTTAATCACACATTATTTTTTTTTAATAAATATATTGACATTATTACAAATTGAAAGATTTTGTATATGAGTTGAAAATTTTCTCAAACAACTTCAATCACACACACCACAAATGTAATTTTTAATAAAATCAATAAAGATAGAGTTTACATTCCAACAAAAAATAAATATTTTAATGTATTATAATTAACTAATTAATTTAATAGCGGGCCAGACTTCCTGGGCTGAAAATATAAATCCCAAACCCAGCTCATTAATATTTTGGGCTGAAAATATTGGCTTCGTCCTGTCATGTGGACTAAAATAACCTTCTCAAGCCCTAGAAAAATATAGCTAGGTCGGGCGAGTTGGCCGAGCCAATGGGCTAATTCTCACAAGACAAGTAGGGGTGGACATCGGCCCATTGCTCCACCTGACCCAATTTTATTTTTCTAAGACTTGGAAATATTATTTTAACCCACATGACAGGTATGTGTCATATCACTACCCTTTTGAAAAAGAATTAATATGTATTTTAAGAGAAGATAATTACCTAATCTCTAAATTTCTATCTAATGAGGTGACAAAAAAAAATTGAATTTTAAATAATTAAGTTTTAAACTAATCAATGACAAACATGGAATAGTCCATACATAAAGCTATAACTCTTTAAATTAAATGTCATTATATCAAACATGCTAATTAAACATGGCCATAAATGGTTGGTTAAATTTAAAAATATTTAAATTAGTTTCACATAAAAATATATTTTTAAATTTAAAAAAATTTACTTTACCCAAAAATAAATAAAATCATATAGAAATAATGTGTTTTTTTTAATCAAACTGGTTCTTGAAATATTATTATAAAACTGACTTTAAAAACTTAACTATAGAAAGAATACTCAACACATGAGTAGAATGACACAAATTTTATGGAGGGATGGGCATGTCATTGCCAGTAATGAGATTCATATGTCGATGCCATTTAAATGTTTGATTTTGTTAGGAATCCTCAGTAAAAAGAAAAAATATATATTTTTTGAATACTGGGGATTCAATTATTAACTTTTGCTCATAAATAACTAACATTCCTCCAATAATATGAGATTTTCATAGGTAAATGGGGAAATTAGATTCCTATCTAGCTTGGTAATATGATTTATGTTGGAGTAGACAATCAGCAATTAATTTTCTATTTCAATCACGCTCCAAAATATTAGAATTATAGAGATCTGGAATCATATTTTCATTCATTTTTAAGATTCCTATAATTCAAATATAGCTTATACTCTTTGCGTTAATTAACCTGAAGTGTCCCTTTAATGCTAGTGTTTTATGTTCTTTCTATTCAATACATGTAGAATAAGTTAAGGTCCAAATTTGGTAGATTAATCTATATGGTCGACGGTCCAACAAAATTGAGGCCCACCACTACTTATAACCCAAGGTATGCATCCAAAACGCTAGGCTTTTCATCTCTATTCTTCTTTCTCTCTCTACATCTACACCTCTAACAAAGGTATCAGAGAATCTTTGACCAGTATCACACCATAATAACTCACTTCATTTTCTCTTACAAGTTATTAGATCAGAATGAAACATACAAATCTGTTTAACAACACATTCCATTATAACTTCCAACATTCTTCTATATATTTTATAATGAAACCAATCTTTCATCGATTTTGCTTAGCCAAAGCAGTAGTTCCACTCCCACCTGGGTTCTCAAGCTATTAGAAAAAGTAGTTTAATTTGTTGTCTTTAAAATTTTAAATTGTACTTGTTCAATCAGCAAAGGCGTTTGTAGTCCAACGGTCAGGATAATTGCCTTCCAAGCAATAGACCCGGGTTCGACTCCCGGCAAACGCAAAATGCTTGCTTTTTAAATAATTTTTGTACTAACTGTTTTTTCCAAATATAGAGCAACCACACCCATCACAAACCAAAGCCCACCAATGACGACCAACCACAACCTCACAGGGCATTTTCGTCATATTCCGCCCTTATAAATACCAAGCAGTACCAAATTACTCCACTCCACAAACTAGTGGCCGAGGCTCGGAGTATTAGCCGTCCCATCTCAACAGCACATTTTTTTTGTTTTGTTTTCCCAACGCCGCCGATCAGCCGTTCATGGCGGCCGGCACGCCACACGTGATGGGGTCCACAGTCATTGAACTTTCTCGAAACAACCGCACCGGAGCTCCGTTCTCGGTTCGAATCTCGACTAGGAGCAACGGCGTCTTCACTCGCGACGAGCGCGACCCTCTCGCCCAGGGTCCGTCTTGCATCTTCGTCGGACCTATCGAGACCGCCAGCAAAGAAACCCTAGAAGCCCTCTATCGTCAGGTTTGCTCTCCCTCTCACTCTTCTTCTCTTAAATTAGGTTTCGAATTCATGTTTCGCATCGCTTGCTTCGTTGATTGATGGTGTACAAGACTAAAAAGAGCTTGTTTTGTAGCGGAGTTATAAATTTTCTGCGAACAATTTCGTGGAAAGCTGTTTCTAGAAGTGACCATTTGATTATTTTGTTTCAGAAAAATAAGATTGTAAAAAATCTGAAAATTCAAATGAATTTGGAAAAGTTACAAGTTGAGAGATTTGAAAGAAGAAAAAAGAAAAAAGAAAAAAAGGACATAACAACCTATATAACTACTACAAATCTAAAAAATGAGACGTGAACACCAACTGTAGCCTTAGTATAGATATTTGTTTGAAATAAAAAAACATTTCTAGAAAATCCTTTCAACATTTTTAGGCGATACAAACGGAAAAATTGTACATAAAATTAATACAAAATGATGTGATAAGTTTGGATTTTATACCAAATAAAAAACAAAAAATTAGGGAATTTTGTTTGTACACGTATATGTGGCACATGTGCCTTGTTAAATCTCCATTAGGATCGGAATTTCATATGGCTAAGATGAAGATATAATATGTTATGAGAATCGTAAATGATGTTTACTGACATTGAGTAATCATTTAAATGGGCTAGCCGGTGGTTTCATGTTGGAAGCTATGTTACATGGACTTGGGGGTGAGTATAGGATGCAGGGCGTGTTCAAGTGCTAGACCCTCCGAGGATATTGGGATATGTAGCCAAAAGTTGGATATGGTTACCAGGACACGTCATGGACACATATGTATTACATATTGTATAATATTCTTAGATAAGATGTTGTAAATTATGTAGAAATGTATTTAAATTAACTAACATTAAGGAAACATATAGAATTTATTTCTCATCCATGTCAGGGGCTATAAATATTTCTTTAATAGCAATTTGAGTTTCTTCTTCTTCAAACATAGTACAAAATTAAAAAATCCATGTGTCTAAATTGAGGACAGTATCTGCTGGACATAGGCACTCTGGGAAGGAATAGAAAGTCCATGCAACACTAGTTGAAAGAAACATTTTCAATGTTTTTCTTATATATTTTCTTCTTGTTGGAAAAAAAAAATTAATAGCTATTTCATCAAATTATTTTAATTTTGGCACAAGCAATTTGGCTTGCCTAGAGTTGGAGAAAACTTTAGTATATTGCCATAGGTGTATTTGTTGGGCTTTAAGATCTTTTCAGCTAAATGGATAGCAAGTTAGCTCTATTTTCAGTGGCTTCTATGATCTCACATTTCATGTTGATTGTTCTTGTCCTAGGCACAGGATGCATATTACAGTGGAAATCCTTTAATAGTTGATGACATGTTTGACAGAGTAGAGGTAAACTTTGTGCACTATCTTAGATGATCTATAACCACAATAACCTGGTGTTTTAAACAATGCACTCATAAGAAAACAATTGAAACAGTTGAAATTACGGCGGTTTCGTTCAAAGTGTGTTGTCAAGTACCCTCGTTGCAGTCTTAGGATGCAGTCAACATATGCTGATGCTGAGGTAATTTTATTCCAATCTTGCATTTTGTACAAATATATGTAGTTAGAGTTTTGATACTGCTCGTTTGATGAAATTAGCTCACAAATCTTCAACGTTGCCCATCAAAGTCTTTTTATGGGGAACAAATGATCGGTTACTACATCCAAAATCAGAAAAATGAGTCATTTGTTAGAGTTTTTGTTTCCTGTTTCTTGTTTTTCTAGAAACTAGAAACAAAAACTTTTTTGGTATATTGTTTTCTTTTAGAAAAATAGAATCGATTCCAAAATTTTTTGGGAAATAAAAATAAGTTTTTTTTTGGTAAGTAAAAATTTCACTTGTTTTCAAAACAAATTTTCACTTTCTCCTCTCTCTCCCACCACCCATCATGGCTGGCTGTCTGCCTGTGACCTCCGGCCACCTTTCAGTGACTCTTTGTCAATTGACCCGTCATCCTTGTGACCTCCGGCAACCTTTCGATGGCCCTTCGGCCACCAACTCTGATTGCCACCTCCGTCCACCCCCACCGACGTCCACCCTCCACCATTGGCCACCACATCTGGCAACTGACCAAACATATTTCTCTATTTCTATATACCAAACAAGTTTTCTGCACAAAAAAACTAAATAATAAAAACTAAAAAATTATTGCCTGATTTTGTAAACAGAAAACAGGAAACTGACAACATTAAGAAATGGAACAGTCCGCTGCATCTGTTTCCAACTGCAAACCCTTATGTTTTCTGGCTTTCCAATGTACCTAAGAATATTATGAGCTCCATTCCATTTATAGCCTCCCTTCTTATTATTCCCGCTACTATATCTGACTCCAGTTGATCTATTGGTTTGTATTCTGGGATTAGTTTCTGTGAGCAAGTGTGTTTAATTTTTCTCCACTTGAAGATTGAATGACGTGGATGTAGGGCAGGAAGATCCTTCACAGGTCTTTGCATTAGCAAGTGTATGGCTCCTGTTTCTTGGTTTTGGAAGTTCAGCATGTCTCGTGCCAGTAATCTCCATGATTGGTCAAGCTTATCGAGATGCATTCAATTCAGGATTTTCCTACAGCAGCCAGGCATCTGCATTAGGGTTTCTTTCCATGTTGAATGGCATTCTTTTTATGGCACTGGGGTCTGCAATTGGCTTTCCAATTGCATCAGCTTCTGGTAATAATTTTTTGGCTCCTTACTGATAATATATGTATTTATTTAAGCATTGTTTACCAGTTAAATATTTTAGCTTATAACAAAATAAGTAACATAAATAATTGAAGATTTTAGTATGTAATTTCATTGACAGGAACATATCTACTTGCCCAAAAAAAGGACAAAGACAGATCTGAGTTCTTGTATTGGTATTTGAACAATTACGAAATCTGCTTGTTTTCATGGTTTTGTGTGAATTTCAGAAAAATATATCTTAAATGGCTGCTGGTGCAATGCCTAATTGTTCTTGTGCGTGTCTAATTGTTCACAGTCAGGGAAGCTTTTAGTTTTTTAATTTAAATTTTTAGTTTTGTGAGGTCGAGCAGGTTTTCATGCAAAGCCTGAGCTTATTTACCCCCATACAGAATGTATCACTTCTATTTGACTTTTGCAACTTGCAAATATGATATTCTTTCTGACTGTTATTTTGCAATAATAGGGTTGTAGTCTCTAGGTGATATTCAGCAGCCATCAAACTGAGAGAAATTGAAATGGCTTTAGTCATTGAAAGAAGAGGAGTTAGTGGTTACTACTTGGGGGTTTATTAAAGATTAAATTTTGTGTTTTTATCTACAATTCCACTTGTGTTAAGGTATCGAATAGGAACTGAAATTAAATTTATATGATAAGAAGGTGGTTGGTGAATATCGTTACTTTTAAGAAACATTTAGAAGCTGTGGAAACAAATATATGCATTGCTTCAAAGATGACTTTGGAATGAGGCTGCTACGATAAGGCACTTATGGGCATTAAGTAAGAGAGAAGATTCCTTTTGGGTGAAGTGGATTCACAACTAGGAAGCATGGATGCGGATACGAAATACGGAGACGATACGATATGGATTGGACGATACAACAAAACTTTAAAAAATAGGATATGGGTATGGTTAGGATACGTTTGTGAAAAATATATTTTTTAAAATTATTAGCAGTGAGTTACACATAAACTAAAGAATGTTGAGAAACCACAATGTAATTTTATAATGTAAAATACTAACCTTTAATAATTACGTATTAATTTAAGCTAGTAGCTTATTTACCTTTTAATTTTTCAATAAGTATTACAAATATTTCATTTCAATATCAAGTATAATATATTTATATTACAATAATAGAATAATCCACAATTTGTGCCTGTGCTTTTTCCTTTGGCACTTATAAATGCTTGTTTGGGTGTACTATAAAAATGCACTTATTTATCTTTTTATCTTTTTTGGGTCACATCATCTTTCTACTTTTCGGCACATCTTTTTGTAAAAAGTCAAAAAGTACACTTATTAGATCATTCCAAACAGCTACCGGCTACATGCATGAAACAATTAGGATACATCAATTTAACAAATTCTATTATTTAACTTACTGTATTCTTCTTATCAAAGAAATAAACACAATATTAACAAAATATTCCCATTTTTTATCCTTACAATTATATTATATTATAATACTATGCAAGAAATGTTACAATTTTAATTTCATAAAACAAGTAATATGTGACTTGGAGTATCTGATACTTTTAATAAGTATCTAATACGTATCCGCAAGTATCCAAGGAGTATCGGTTTTCAATACGGATACGTGACCTTATTTGAAGTATCTGTGCTTCATAGATTCACAGTTACATACTGAAAAGGTGAAAGCCTGTGGGGGATGCAAATACCCACTGATTCTCCATGGACAATGAGGAAAGTTTTTAAACTGTTAGAATATAGATCAGCATTGGATTAAATATGAGATTGGTGATCTACTTTCTTACGGGTTGATAATTGACATTCCCTTGGACCATTAATCAAAAGATACAGAGATAAAATAGTATAGATTTGGGGAGATCAGAACAAGCTACGGTGTCTGGTATTAAAAATGCTAGCACATGGAGATGTTAGGACTATGATCAAGGAAAATTCGGGATATCTTGAATAACAGTCTTTAACTCTTTACAGCCACACACAACGAACACATCAGGATAGAGTAATATTAACTAAAGCTAAATCCAGGGAACACTCTGCACAAACAGCTTGGAAGCAATTAGAAAATATAACCCAACAGCTTTGTGGTACAGAACAGTTTGATTTCCTTTTTTCTATAGTTAACTCACTCTTTCACCAAATATGTTTCTGTGTATCACTTGAATTGCTATTACACACTGACTACTGTTTAATGCTTTCATTAAGCTGGGACTTAGTGGAGCATAACCAGGTTATACTTTGTTTAGAGTCGTTAAAGTATCATGGTATAATCTTCTTTTATTCTGCATATGGAAAACAGAACTCTTCCACACACTAGCTGAAAGCCCTTTCCCACTTGTCGTAATGATAACCTAAGGTTTCAAGCCAAGCCTTTGTTTGCTGCTTTGAAATATGGTGTGGGTCAGTGGCATCAGTTAACCAATAATTGAAGAATCAACTAACTGGGCCAACATGTTGATTGGCTTTTCGTCATCGAGTTTTCTATTGTGTTTGTCAGTGACAGATAAATTGTGTTTTCAGTTATTATTTTTCTAACATCATTTAAATTTGAAACTCCTTGCAGTTAGAGCGCTTCAAGGTCTTTGGAGGAATGACTTGGTAGCACTAAAGGGAGCATGCCCAAATTGTGGGGAGGAGGTTGGTCTTATAACACAAATAAGCTTGTTTTAGTTAATAAAAAAAAAGAAAAAGAAATTAGAAGCTTTTATATATCTTTTATTTTAGTTCTTGACATAGATTTTCAGTCATGTCTCAGAAACAAATTAATGGTTCAACTTTCAATGCATTGCCTTAAAGCTTTAAGCATGGTTGTTTGCAGGTGTTTGCATTTGTGAGATCAGATCAGTCCAATAACTCCCCCCATAGAGCAGATTGTCATGTATGTGAATGCTCTCTAGAATTCCGCACCAAGGTTGAGGTAATAGTAGTTGTCATGTGTGCTTTCATCTTTTAGGATAAGCAGAACTAAGACAGAATATATGGAGTGTAATTTTAGTGACAGTCACAATGAAAGCAGAAGAGAAGTGAAGATTGAGAATCAAGAACTACTTAAGAGTGAACATTTTTGTTATTTATGATCGATTATCTTAACGACTGGGGAGATTGGAGCGGATGTGGTCCACAAAATTAGAGCGGGGTGATTTGAGTGGAGGAGTGCGTCTGGAGTACTTTGCGATAAACGAATACCCATTAGACTAAAAAGGAAGTTTTATAAAACGGTTATTAGACCAGTGATGTTGTATGTGACGGAATGTTAAGCAATTGAGAAATAACATGTAAATAAGATGAGTGTTGCTGAGATGAATATGTTAAAGTGGATGTGTAGCCAGACTAGAAAAGACAGAGTTAGGAATAAGTATATTCGAGAATAGGTAGGAGTCGTACCGACAGAAGATAAGTTGAGAGAGAATGGGTTGAGATGGTTTGGTCGTATACATTGGAGACCAACAGAAGCAATAATGAAGAGATGCGATACAGTAACTGTAGATGGTAGTGTTAGCGGAAGGGGTAGATTTAGATTGACGTGAACTAGTGTAGTAAATAGAGATATGAATCTTCTTAATTTGACTAACGAAATGGCCTTGGATAGAGTTGAGTGAAGAAGAAGGATTCATGCAGCCAATCTCATTTGATGAGACTTAAGGTTTGGTTTAGTTTGGTTTGATACTTTACAAATTTAATAAACATTCAAATTTTAGGAAGGAGTATCACAACTTCAATGAGCAATTAGGAAGGAGTATGACAACTCTAAGATTTTGAGCAAATAAAGGAAATATATTGATAGAATAGCCTTTCATGTGGTTTTTTGTATGCTTGAAAGGAAATAAATATGCTATAATTTATATTATTCCAGACTTGCAACCTGATTTTGTAATTTTATTATATCGTTAGTTCCTTCACATATTCTTCCATAGAATTTTATCAGGTTGGTGAATTAGTTGAAACCAAGAATAGCTACATATTACCAAAACTACAGTTGTCTAGACCTAAGTCATTGATTGGCAGAGCGGTAGTGGGAGCAAGAGTGCTTGAGTGTCTTTTTCAAAAATATCTTGAGAGCAGTAGCAGCTTGGGAGGTCACATGATAAAACAATGTTTTTACCGGTAGTAGCCCAGTAGTATGGTTTTTTACATACAGTCGGGAGGTAACATGTTCAATACTTGGGAGATTCATTTGCGTGCATAGGTTGGAAGTGTTCCGGTGTGACATTGTTACTGTGAGTTTCACACGTGGCTGCTCACTGTTGGTTGCAACTGAATTCCTATCAGTTTGCAAATTTGACTGAATAAATATGTGAATTTGATCCTTTTTCATTACCAATTTGCGATCCGCCACCTTAAGTGCACAAACTAGGTGACTTAGGTCTCTAGACCATTGAGGTCAAGTTCTTACAGAATTTGAAGATAAAATTTTCCTTTTTAGTCTTCCTTGTAAAATTGAATCCTTCTTTTGGATCTTGTTCTAAAACTCTTAACAAAGTTTGATTTTTTTTGTTTACATGATTTTATTGTGTAGCAATCCATCTCAATACCGGGTAGACAGTGGGTTTATGGCCGCATTTACTTGATTAAACAGCGAGGCAGAAGACGCCAAAGATGGATGTAAGATGTATGGCAAGATGTTGTTCCACTTGATCGGTGTATTTTAATTACCAGCATTGCATACAGTAGCAAGATTCTTTCCTTTTCATTTTTCCCATTTTGGAAAATTGTAATGATCCTAGCACAGTACCTTGGTGACAAATCATTGAAAGAGCAGTAATGTCTTGTATTATGCAAACTGATTTGAGTCATTCTGCCAGAACTTCAATAAATTTTATACTCTTATTCTATTAGTTGTGTATCTATTTGTATACATTTATACATATTTATCTATTTATTTCCCTGGGATTAGAAGTTGGTTGGCTTGCAAAAAACAAACAATTCAACTGCCCCAAAGACATTGATTGATCTTTATAAAGCTTTGATTAATCAAAAGAGATTGATTGTATTTTCATCGAAATACCATTTGGTCTATTCACTTTTAATTGTAGCAGTTAACTTTTTACATTTTAAATCAAGTTCTAATCTTATCATTTCGTCCATCTACCGTTAATAAAGCTTACAAAAATTGAAAATAAAGGGATTAAAGTGAGATTTTGGTGAAAGTGTAAGGATTAAAGTGAGATTTTAGTAAAAATGTAAAGATGTAAATAAGAAAACAAAAATGTCTCATATATTACAAATGGCAAATTTTGTTAATGATAAACAGATGAAAGGGTAAGAGTGTAATTTGATGTAAAGTATAAGGGGCGTTGATTATTATAATTGAGAGTGAATGAATAAAATTGAAATTTTGATAAAAGTGTAAAGATAATAAGTGTAATTAACCCAACAATTAACTGCTTCAAAAGAGATTGATTCATTGTTATAAAGCTTTGATTAATCAATAATGTTTTTTTTTTTTTTTTTTTTTTTTTTTATGAACAATTAATTAATAATGTTATAATGATCAAATTTGAGCGTATAATAATGTTGTCACTAATATATTAATGTCACCGCATGATATTTCGCAAATGTGAGGCCCATTGAACTAATTTATTATTAGAAACACAACAAATGGGATTCACCACATAAGTATCATTATGGATGAATTAAAATGGCGTACCATACCTATATATCCTTTAGTAAAGTTTTGTGTTCTTATTTTCATTTTTTTTAATTGAAAACAAATACTTATTAGGTTTATTATCTCAATTTTCAAAAAATGAAATTGATTATAAAAATTTTAAAATTTTTGATAAATATATATATATATATGTTTTCACTTAGGCTAAGTTTGGCATAACACAAAAAAGTCAAAAAGTCAAAAAATTACTATCCTATTTAAGTCATATCATCTTATGTAAATCACATCACCTCTCTACCACATCACTTCAAACCCAACCCATATTTCATAAAAAGTCAAAAAGTACACTTATTTAGATCATTCCAAACAATCCCTTACTTTCAAAATACGTTTTTACTTTTTCTTTTCACCCTTATCACTCACTGGCACTACTAACCACCTACCACTACCAACTATCACGGTGTGTAGTTTGCTAGCCATTGATGACCATTCAATTAGCTCCGAGCTCTTCAATGGGCTCCAACACACTTGACCTCCACTTCAATAGCTTCTTACGACTACAATCACTACATTTGTCCACCTTCACTAATAATTATCACTTAACAATTCATTAAACATATTTATTTTTGTTTTTGTTTTTACTTAATTTCAAAGTTTTTATGTATATCAAAGAAGATTTTTTTTTGTCTTTTATAAAAATAAAAATAAAAAATAGAAAATTGACAACATAATTTGTTCTTTCTTTTGTATTTTTGGGTAGATTACGGGAGAAATAATAGTTAAGTGGAAAGTTCAAAGAAAAATTTCATATGCATGAAAAAAATTATAAAATTATCTTTTAATGTTGTAAAATTTAACATTAATATATAAATATTTTAAAAAAGTTGAAACGAAATTCCCCTATATTAAAGTATGGGATTAGTCATCCAACTTGAGAGGACATTCGCGTTTAGTGAAATCATTTTGGGACAAACTCGGATCAATTATATGTTTGAATTACATTTGTTTTGAAAAAAAAAAAGATTAGACTTTTCTTATATTTATATCTCAATATAAGAGAACTTGAGAGGCTCGTGGAGCCCACCACATGTTCTGTTTCAATAATTTGAACCGTTCATTTTTTAAAATTCATTGAGGAAAATATTCATGCAAAACAGTATGATAATCGGACTTCGGTAACTATAGGTTTAAATTAAATTTGTATTACCAATGGATAGTTATTCTAAAAATTATATTTGTTGTCTAGTTTTTTAAAACAAATATGATTAAAAAATATAGCTACCGGTGTCCAATTATTTTGATTTTTTACATGAATTGAAACTCAATGAGTCCAAAAAAATAAATGATTTAGATCATCAAAATCAGTTTCGAAATGAGCCTATCAAACCCAAATGCTAACTTGAAAGAAGCTAAACTCTTAAAAAAATATACGACAATTATAATTTTAAGAATATCATCCATTTTTTATAATAAAAGTATCACCTATCATCTTTTAAGTATCATCTTAATTTTTTATATAAATATTTTATTCAATAAATCTTAAAAAATGAATAATAATTTAATTACTAATTAGAATGATGAGAAGTGATAGACAACTCTAGAAATAGAGTTTTAAATTGAGCTCTACTTATTTGGCAATGAAAAAAAGAAAAAGAAAAAACACACACACACACATCACATTAATGTATAAGCCACATTTATTAAAACTATTTTAGAGCTCTTATTCAAAGTTACACATTTTTGGTAGGATGATTTCAAAATCCACTTACCAAACCCAATCTTGAGAGAAAATCTCATATCTTTTAGAGCAATACTAGGTGACCTGAAAAAGAGATTAGCTCGAATGGCCCGAATTTCACCTGGTTGGTCGTCCGGGTGGATATCTGGCCAGTCATCCAGCGATATCTGGCCAGTCATCTAGCGAGGAGACTGATAGCCACAGTCGACAAAGGTCACAACTACAATGTATAAGCTTTTATCCAATCATCTGGACAGACGTCCGACCAACACCTATCCGGGCCATTTGAGCTGCTTATTTTCGGACTACCAAGGATTGTTCTATCATTTTATTACTGTCGCTATGTAATGATTAGAAGACAGTTTGACATTTCACTTGAGTGAGCACGTAATGGATGGGTTTTCTGAAGTCAAGGCCAGAACTAGAAACATCACAACAAAAACAGCTCGCACTGTCTCTCCTCAAACATCCTCAATCCTCAATCAGAACACTGAACCACTTGAAATCTCTCCATGTCCACCTCCTCCGAACCGGCCTTCACCAGAGCAGTTTCTCCGTCGGCAACTTCGTCTCCCGTTGCGCCACACTCGGCTTCATGGCCTACGCATCCCAACTGTTCGATCAAATGCTCGAACCAAACGCATTCGTTTGGAACACCATGATCCGAGGATTTCAACAGAACCGACAACCCATAAACTCCCTCTTGTGTTTCGATCGCATGAGGATTCGAAGCGTTCCGCCGGATCGCTTCACGTTCCCTTTCGTTATTCGGGCTTGTGATGATTTGAAGGATCTAAGCAGAGGGGTTTGTGTTCATGGCTTGATTTGCAAATTGGGGATTGAGTTGGATGTTTTTGTTGGTACAAGTTTGATATATTTTTATAGTGGGTGTGGGGATTTGGAAATTGCTCACCATGTGTTTGATGAATTGCCTGTAAAAGATGCGGTGGCTTGGACTGTGATTCTATCTGGGTATGTGAATCAACGTGGTGATATGCAAAGAGCTCAGGAATTGTTTGATGAAATGCCTGTTAAAGATCTTGTGGCTTGGAATACAATGATAAATGGGTATGTGAAAGTTGGGGAGATTCAACTTGCTAAAAATTTATTTGACCGAGCGCCCGTGAAGGATATACTGATGTACAATACGATTTTAGGTGGGTATGCGAAGCATGGTGAGGTGGAAGTGCTTTTGCAGTTTTTTCGTGACATGCCCGAGAGAGATTTGGTGTCTTGGAACACAATTATTGGAGGGCTTGTGCGTAGTAGGAGGATTACTGACGCTATAAGACACTTTCACCTTATGCAAATGGAGAACATAAATCCTAATGAAGTGACCCTAGTGAGTCTTCTCTCTGCTTGTGCTCAAGTTGGAGCATTGGATACAGGAAGATGGTTGCACTCATATATAGATAGGAAAATAGTAGACTTGAATGTTGTGATTGGGACTTCTTTAGTGGACATGTATTCAAAATGTGGTGACTTGGTGAGTGCTGTGAATGTATTTGATAAGATGGTGGATCGAGATGTTGTAGCTTGGAATGCCATAATCATGGGATTTTCAATGAATGGGCAAAGCAAAAATGCCCTGGAAATCTTTCACCGTATGAAAAATGAATCCGTGAGGCCTAATGATGTAACGATTCTTGGTGTTCTTTGTGCTTGTGTGCACACAGGGCTGGTAGATGAAGGACGAACGTGGTTTCACGGTATGTCCAAAGATCTTGGTTTAGTTCCCAAGTTGGAGCATTATGGTTGCATGGTTGATCTCCTTGGTCGAGCTGGTTTACTGAACGAAGCTTATGAGGTAATCCAAAGTATGCCTCTCGTGCCACACAAGGGGGTCTGGGGTGCGTTGCTTGGTGCCTGTAAGATCCATGGAAATGTTGAGCTTGCAGAACACGCAATTGAACACTTAATCGAACTAGACCTTGAAGATGGGGGCTATCTAGCAATAATGTCTAATATATATGCCAATGCGGGAAGGTGGGATGATGTTGCCAAAGTGCGGAAACTGATGAGAGAGAAACGGGTTGATAAGCTACGTGGGTGTAGCTCTGTTGAGATTAATGGTGAAATACATGAATTTGGGGTAGAGGAGAAGATTCACCCTCGAGCTAAAGAAATTTATGGCATGATATATGAGATCTCAAAGCGTTTAAGGATAGCAGGACATATCGCCAGCACAAGTGAGGTGTTCTTTGATGTGGAGGAAGAGGAGAAAGAGAAGGCGCTTTATTTTCACAGTGAAAAGATGGCTGTTGCCTTTGGGCTCATTGCCACCGATGAGGGCACTGTCATTCGGGTGGTAAAGAATTTGCGAATTTGTTCTGATTGTCATGCTGCCATAAAGTTGATTTCTGGGGTTTTTGGAAGAGAGATAGTGGTTAGAGATCGTAGCCGGTTCCATCACTTCAAGGAGGGTTCTTGTTCGTGCAGAGATTATTGGTGATCATAACAGTGGTATGCTAGCTGCAAGAAGGCTTTTAGGAAAAAGACCTAAACAAAATTCTTTAGAAAAAAAAAATGATCTAAGCAATGTACTTCTTTGAACCCTCATAATAAGTTGAGTAATGTTAAGGACCCTAAATGTTTTAGTTTAGGATTTAGAGTTTAATTTTGAGTTTTATTTATTAAAACAAATAATTGTATAACAGGTAAAATTCATGGCCAGCTTAATTTTGAAAAATGGTCAAGAATTAATTGAATGCTTGGAAGGCAGGTTTAAGCAAACTGTCCTTTATAGCTTATTGCAACGGAGTTGGCCCAGTGAATAGTGTTCCAAGTGAACTGAGATGCTTGCGAACTCGGCTCGACTTAATTCGTTACTTGTATTAATGAGCTTGAGTTGGATTTTTAAGCTTTTAATAAACAAGCTAAGCTTAAGTTAGAATAAACTAGACTTTTAAAGTTCAAATCATTTATTATTAATTTATTTTATTAATATATATATTAAATAATGTAAAATGTGTTATATATGTATAGTGTAATATAGAATAATATTTAATGAGATGACCAAACTTGATTATTGAGCTAAACTTTTTCTTCATTATCTAATTTTAAGCCAAGCTCAAGCTTGATTAATTTTGAGTAAACTCGAACTTGATTTTTTGAGCTAAGCTCAACCCATGCAAAGCTTGGTTTGATTCATTTGCAGCCTTACTGGATAGGGTGTTCATGCTATCTAACTCATGCGATTGGGTTTGATTTGCAGAATTTCTATCCCTTTAGTAGGAATTTTCAAATAAATAAATGATAAAAAACCTTTAGGAAGGAAACTTTATCACCAAAATATGCAGATGAGGATGGACAGAACCAATTTATACCTTGTGTCGTACCCTTTCAATAAATCAAATGAAAATTAATCCTTTGTCAAACTAACTATAGGAATAAATGTTGATTGCATGCTGGTCTTGAATGTCGAAACAAAAATTTGATAATTTGGAATACAGAGCACAATCTGCTAACATTCTATGGGGATGTTAAAGGAGAGTTCAATGTCATGGAAACATATTATTATGTCCCATGCATTGCAGGCGAGTATTGCACAACCATGAAAATGAAACTGGAAATTTTTACTATTTCCATATAATGTGATTCCAAATTGTTGTTGTCAGGGCAGTAAGGTGAAGCCTCGTACAACTGATCTATAGATAATTTGGACTATCACTCTGCGGGAGAGGAGAGAGAATGGTGAGTGCAATGTCGGGAACCCACCAATCAGAAGTGCGCCAAGCTGTATACAAGAATCCATGCAAGCTGAAAATTAAAACAGAATAGTTAGCTAGTCGGTAAACCAGCAAAGGAACTTGTATAGAGTGAGAACAGCGACAAAGAGAGATGTTTTGTGTACCAGAAAGAGCATTATAGAAACAAAAAGCCCCTCTTGGAGGAGAGCTCCATGGCCACCAAAGTCTTCTTCATCGATCTTTAGTATCATTGCATAATAACCATATATGATCCCGGAGGATATCACAAGGAACCTGAGACATCAAAGTTGGTATTACTAGTTGATCACAGGAGTTTCCACACAGCACAGGAAAAGATTCATCATTAATGACTATCATTCATTACTAATGTATGTTTAAGTATGATCACTTGGAAAATGACAAGTTTACCAACTACAAGCCACATTACCGAAAAAACCTCATAGACGTTTCAACCTTGTGTGAGTGATTATGAAAGCTTCTTTGCACTTTGACAGCTTACTTCTTTGGCAATCATGGGAGTTCTCTTGAAGGTGCATCTTCTTGAGTCCAAATCCTCTACAGTGATTTTTCGAGTAATTTTTTGTCTGGTTATCTTCTTATCCTAGTGTTAATACTTTTTAGGTATTATACACTATAGCCTTGACACAACTTCACTTACTGTCTCTTATAGACTTTGGGAAGTAATCAGTTCATTGTTCTAAGTGTGTTCATGGTTTGTGTGTAGGTCACTGGTTTTGGGTTATAATCTAAGAAAACCCTTTTGTTTTTGTGTTGATTGTAAAAGTTTCAGGTTATCCTAGGAAAAAACTACAGTTATAAAGGTTTTGGGTAAACCTAGGAAAAACCGTTTGATTTAGTAGAGCTAACACCGACAAGATAAGCTGGGAGTGGATGTAAGAAAAATTGGTGTGCCAAACCACTATAAGAAAAATTGGTAGGCTCTAAGAATCCAGTTTAGTTGTTGCATTCTACCTAAGGTAATGTGTTTGGTTAAATTGTACCCAATCATATAGTTGTGCATCTTTCCTAACCGTCCATTACTGTACAATCAACTTGAACTATATTATTATTAGTACATAATTAATCATAGAGTTGCGTATCTTTTGTAACCGTTCATTACTAGTATACTACTTATTAATGCAATAATAATCTAAATTGCACATGACTAAACAGCGCACTTTGCATTAGTTCCTAAAATGCTAAAAGGATGTGTTTGGCTCCCACAAGTTATGGGGAAAAAAGTAAAGAAAAAATTTCTCATATTTCTCCTGTTTATTTACAATTTAAAAATAAAGAACTTGTAAGAAAAGGCTAGAATCAAGAAAATGCTTTCCCTCATACACCCCCCAAGAGGCAGGCATGGATTTTTAATGGTAATAAAAAAGGGGAAGATGTATTCTTTTGCATCACCTTTTCCTTTCTGTCACCAACTCAAGAAACCAAACAAAACTTCCATCTCTTTAAGTGACAAAAAAAACTCCCATATCACCAATGTGCCCCATTCCCTCAAACATCTCATTATAGTAATTCTTATTTCTCAGCCAGGAAAGATGACAAACAATTCTTTAGCTCTCTATAGGTTCAGACATCTCTACACCTTCCCTACATCTCAGTACCATAGAATGGAATTTTTCCTCCAATTAGGAAAAATAGTAAATAAAAAATCTTTGAAGCCATGTGGTGACCAATAACTCAACAGTTATTGTACACACGAGAATCTTGAATTTATTCAAACTCTACCAATATAATTCCGAACAGATATGATTCACTTTTTCTTCCAATGCAAATTTTCCACCACATGAGAGAATCTTCCTTAGAATGGATATTCTTTTCAATTATTTTATTTCATTTTAATATTTGAGGTTTTTAACAACATAACCCTGCCTGTGTTGTGCTTGGTATTTCATTTACACAGCTGAACAGTCCGGATAAGGAGGGTTTCGTATTAGGTAGCCTAACAGTCAACTCATAAAATTCCCATCAAATCTCTTATTTTTGTACAACGAAGACTTATAGATGCATTGGTAAGGAAGAGTGATATGATAACCATAAATGGAAATGTTAGAGAGAGGGGAAGATCTAAACTGACTTGGGATGCAGTAGTAAAAAATGATATTAATTTATTTATTTAACTTGAGTATATAACCCTTGACCGAGTAGAATGGAGGAAAATGATTCATGTAGCCAACCCATTTGATTGAGACATAAGACTTAGGAAGGTAAGGTTTTGTTTGGTTTAGAGGTTTTCAAAAATATGCAAACATGTCAATGTGCAGGTGAACTTTTCACATAAAGGTTTACAACTACAGTATTTTTGGGCTAAACTAAATCTGATTAGTTAATGGCAATGGTAAGTGTTGAAATTTCTAAAGATGAAGTTTGAAAAGTAGCAGTCATCCCAACTCATTATCATCCAATATTTGGAATAGAACTTTAAGTTATCCTGCCTATAAAGGTAAATAAGTACAAACACCTTAGAAAATCCTAGACCCACCCCAGTCCCACCAAAAAATAAAACAAGGACCACAGACAATAGCATATCTATCTTCATTGATGTTCCAAATCCAACAAAGTCCCGAAAAAGCAGGTCTATCTTTTGAAGCAATTGTGACAATATGAAAAATCTTGTTTTAGTTTTAATAATGCACCATACCATTTATGCATCCCAAGATACAATTAAAACTTTATTTAGTATATGCATTTACCATGAAGAATATATCTCATTCATATTAGAAAGGGTAATTTGGAAGTGGGATAAAAAATGGAACTATATATATTATGGTTGGAGGAGTAAAAGCATCAACTTACACAATAATCCATATGCCCCCAACTAAAGGAATGGTACCCCAAAGCAACCCACATACAAGGGCCACCACTTGTCGAATCCAATGCAGTACATCCCCTAATTGATCCTGCAAGAAGAGTGTGTTAAATTATACTATGAATAACACACAAAAGAAATTCTGTCTAGTCATTACAAAGAAAGGAAAATTTGTGTCTATTGGAATACCATAGCTGCAATATTTCCAAATTATACTACTCTAACCATCGCATACTGCAAATTTCTAAGTTTCTTTTAAACTAGTTATCAAAAAAAAAAAGTTTCTTTTGAACTATCAAAAATTTGCCCATAAACTCCACCTTCTATATTAGTCAATAAGAACATATATGACCTTATTGCTCTGGCAAAATATAATTCGATAGAGATTTATATTGATTTCTATGTGAACTTATTTCACCATTCAGTAACATTTCCCTTGGTTAATTTAAGAATATGACCTTAGCATATGGATCTCTCTCAAAATGTTTTTCACTTAAGGATGAATGGATTCAAAATTAAACATGATGTGGGTCTTTCCTTAATTGAAACTGTTCCCACACCAAAGCTTCCTGACAAACAATACCTAGTGCTCACTTACAGAGATAAATAAACAAATATCACACTTCGGATTCTCTATTGACTTTTATGGACTCTACATCAATCCACATTTCTCTATTAAACCAGATTTTCTTGAAAGCACGAAGCAGGAAATTAAAGAAACTTTAATCATAGTCAACATTGAGAAATTTATGATATTTACCGTTATACACTAGTACATAAATAGAAGTCTCCCAAATTATATTCTTCCTTCTATATTTCCTAGGCATACAAAGATGAAGTCTTCGAGGGTACATCTTGTCATAATTCTAATATTTTTTTTAATAAAACACCGTTAAATGTCAAACTTGTCTTTAAATCCTTCTACAATAATCAGTTCTAAAGGGTATGTTTGGTTTGGTTTTGACAGAGCAGTTTTTAAAAATTGTTTTGGGGAGAGAGTTTAGAAATTTTTTTGGGTTGTTTAGTTGTGTATTTTGAAAGTAGTTTTGGAATTTGGGAGTTTGGAATGATTTGTTATTTTGTTGTAATTGAGTAGATGTGTGTGAGTGAAAAAGTGATTGAGAGAGGAGAGAGGAGAAAAAAAAAGTGATTGATGGATGTGTAAGAGAGAGAAAATGATTTTAAAAATTGTTTTGGAAAAATTACAAACCAAACAAGTTTTTTTAGAAATTTTTTCTCAAAATCACTCAACAAAGCCAAACCAAACATACCATTCTGCCACCCTTCTCTAATATAGAACCCCATAGCATTGCAGCTTGAAGCTTCAAAATGATATGATATGATAATTGGGCATTATGAAGTAAAAGAACACAAAGAAAAAAGAAGTATGTAAAAAAAAGAGGAAAACAATGATCGATATAGAAGAATTAATCGACTAGAGAGAGTCTCTTGAAGCTGTTTGGTTTCTCCACACACGAGGAGCCCTGCTGATGTTTCATCTTCCTCAAACCATACCATAATTCTGTTTTTCACTTAAAATCCTCTATTGTACAACTGAAACTGTTCACTTTTTTCTTCTTTTTTTTTTTTAATTTTTCCCTTCCTCCATTAAATGCCATCATAAACACATGCAATCAATATCTGGAAGCAACTGGCACTAAATTACTCAACTATAAGCTCCCCGTCTCTTGCTAGGAATCCACCCTTTGTCAAAACTTTTCCACATAGGAGATTTCACAGTGGAGAATAATACACGTTAGGAAAGAAAGACAGTTGAGAACATCTTCGATTATTTTTTCTCCATGTTTCGAATTCCCAGTAGGATAAAGTTGTCACTACTAGTCCTTTAATCTCTGAAATACATTCTTCCTTCTCACATCCCCACTCCCACTCCGATACATTTATTTTCCACATATAATTCAAACTGCGAAGAAGATGGTCCCGGCTAGCCTACATATCTCGCACTTTGAACAAATCAAAATGGAATAAAAATACAAGGCACCCCAAGTAACTACTATAGAAAAACAGGGACCTCCGGCTAAATACACATCAAATATAAGTTTTTTGAAGGTTCCCATGCATTGCAAACCAATTGGGACTCCAACCCAGCTTAAAATTACCAATTGGGACACCGGCTAACTGATTTTCGAGATTTCATCCTTCTACAGTGAGCATAAGCTATAAAAATTACCAATTGAGCTTCTTTGGAGTCCATAAAGCTAAATTTCGACACATTGGAAGATTTCTTATTTCTCTTATCAGAATTTCGAGAATTTCAAAGGCATGAAAATACACTATTTATCAGATCAAATTAAATTACAACCTAAATTGAAACGAAGAAACGGCGATCTAACGAATCAAAAGCAGCAAATTATCAAGAATCTAAAGTAGAAAAGTGCGAACCTTGTCCCAAGAAGCCTCCGGATCCAACAATTTAGCGAACTTGAAAGGAGACAAGTGACCGTTTTGGTGGTGGTGTTGTTGTTGTTGCTGCTGAAGATTGAACTTCACCGATTTTCTCTCTTTCATGGTGAAAATCGGTGATGATTATATATTATGTTGCTAGAATGATTGAACTTTCAGAGATTTTAATCCAAGTACGTTAGGGTTCGTGGAGAAGAGAGTGGTGATTTGACTGTGATGTTGTTAAAAGTGGGATATGTATATATTATTATACTATTGTTAGTAATTAAAAATTGAGAGAGCTTTGCTGTAGATCTGATGTGATTGGATAGTGGAGAGGAGGTAGGTTGGCTTTATAATTTTTGATTCGTTTTTTTTTTCTCCTACTGTCAGGACTGCACGTGATGCAAATCAGAGTTTCAATCAATTTTGATGTGTGGTTGTGTTGTTTGAGTTGTGTTTGTATTAATGTATCATATATGTATGTATGTGTGTATGCATTTGGTTTTATGAATAGTGTTCGTTTCTTCTACCAAACACATTTATAAGTTGTTTGCCATGTTTGAGTTATATTATTTTTTTAATTTTTTTATAAGGTATATTTATTTACATCTGTTGGCTTTTTGGCTTTTCGAAGGATAGTTTTGTAAATGCGAGCGTGCCAGCAAGGATCAATCAGTCCTTACAGAAATTATAATTGCCAACCAATTTATCAGACGATTGTGTTTTTTAGTTCTTTCAGCCTCAATGAAGAGGACTTTTACTGGTGGCTTGACTTAGGAGAAATTAAGAAAGATAACAAGCAATATGAAGAACAATCGCAGTATTTCATTAAAAATGAACACTTACAATAGTCCAAACTCAGCCTCGAAGAGGTTTACAGCAACAGTCTACTTGAATCTACTTGAAACTACTCCTAGGAATCGAAGTGCAGTGCAGATATTTAAAGGACAAGTATTTAAAGTGCAGGTATTTAAAGTGCAGGAAATGTAAAACTGGGAAAGAAAATATAAAGTAAATGACTGGTTTGTATGATCTGAGTCTGGGGGCTTTTTCTGGGGACTTCCTTGCTATTTATACTTGCCAAGGATGACCTTCGAACTGCACTTTAAACCGTCGAACTGCTCCTCCATGATTGCTGATCATGCTGCCTTAGAAGTAGTTCCACTACGCCATCACTTGCAGTTAAACTTCCCTCTTATATTTGAATTTGAATATGAGTAACCGTTGAGGCCACGTCATCTTTCGTTTCTTTATTGATCTGGTGCTACTCGGATCACGTGAGAACCAATTGTCATCGCCACGTGTACGATCAGGATTGAAGACATGAATCATCTTCCCATAATACCCTTATTCTGCCACGTGTCGAATTGTTACTGGCTTTTACAAAATATATAGCCAACATTACCCCCCGCACTAATATACCCAATACTTGGTGATATTAGTGGATTAAAAACTTTTCCCGCGTTTTTGGAATGTGCACGGAATCCACTTTCGGGAAACATAACCGTCACCCATTTGGTGATCATTAGCATTAACTCTCAAATTATTGAATATTTCAATATCTTTAGCATCCGAACGGATTATGGCTCAATCAACTTCTCATTCTACTGATCAAGCATACGAAGAGCCATTGAGTAATGCTGTTTCCCCTCGAAAGAATCTTCACGCATTCATTAGCCATCTTTATCCGCCCTTCCATATTCAGGTCGTGGAGGCTTTTGCGAATTATCAAGCTTTGGACTATGCGCATATTGCCATTAACCCTTCGATTCACAACTCCGTAAATACAAGAAGTTCTTCCTCTAGCATCCCTTTGTACTTTGAACAAACTACCCTCAAATCTTTGCTTCGATAAGTTACAAATATGGATTCGGGAAGTTCTTCTTTGCACACCTCTGCATGGGATGAAGCTATAACTTCTTCATCGTCTGGGACTTCTAGTTGGACAAACTGGTCGTCCTCTGAGACTTATGATGTAAGGGAGCGCATCAACCATCATTTTGTTGAGTTTACTGATCCCTTGGAGTTTCCTTCCTTCGCTCGAAGTTCAGTAGTCTACCCTTACGTGCCCATTGATTTTCGACGTAGTTTAGAAGAAAATCTGCTCGTGGCCTGGTATACCTCATCCATGCCTACAAAGATAATGCATCCTACCCGGCGCCCGGAAGAAGCACGAGGATACAGTCCTTCATTCTTAGCCAAGAAGGCGAAGATTTGTTCTTCTGATTGGCTTGATTACATTAATGCCTTTGTTCCTTCCACTCCCACGCCATCTCTTACAATAGAGGCATCCACACCTTCTTCTTCATCTTCTGAATTTGAAGCCTCTACTCCTTCTTCTCCTCCCGCTCTTTCCTGGATAGAGAAACTAAGGCTTGCTCTTCCAATGGACAGAGTCTTTTCACCTTACAACCCTCCATTATCCCCTTCTCCAACTGAGCGGAAACAAGCTCAACTTCTGCTAGCGGCTTTCTCTCACTTGCCTTTCAATGTTCTTGAGGATGATACCCCTCTCAAGAACTTTCAATGGGCTTGTGATATTTTGACCAGGGGCCATATCCTTAACCCCATCGCCCAAGCAGAACTTTACCTATTTCTGGACCAACTTCCAGTGCTTCTCCACTGGCATCGAAATTCTCTGGTTGCTACGCAATCTTTGGATCAACTCTCATCCCTACGAATTCATGCTCAATACGAAGCAGAGAACTTCCTCGAAGAGTTCGATGACTTCAGAAATAAAGAATCTGCGTATTGGGACGATTTGGTTATAGATGAGCTGGAACAAACACTGAGGGAGGAAGCTTTCGAAATAAAGGCTGAAGAGCTCTATTATGAAGTAAGAGCACATCAGCTTATGCAGCCAACATTAGAGGAGATAGAGGAAATAATAAAGAAAGAACAAAAATTTATTGATCATTGTTGGATGAAATTCCATGACCTTGTTATTTATTCTATTCCTTATTTTTATGAGCTAGAATTCGTACCCAGATAGGGTCACTTGATGTAACTGTTTTGGCTTTAGTACAAACAAAGTCTTTTTACATTTGTCATTGTTTGATTTTGTTCCTTTTTGTCTTTAAAAGCCAACCCATAGCTTCGAATTAAACAATCTCATCCTTCGAATCTGGATTTAATTGTCTAATGAAACGCTAAAAGAGCCAACATGTCAGTTTATGGGGTGTTGTTGACAATTCTGGCTGTTATTACCTGGAATCAATGCTCTGAACTTATTAACATTACCCTTCAGAACTAACTATAGCCAATATATGATCATGGTTAATGTAACCAATCAATTTCAAATTAACTAGTTTGCCTCGAAGAGTAATCCACATCGTTCTGGTTCAAAAGCAATTCCTCTTTTTATATGTAATAAAACCAAATATTGGTTTCAATGCGTCGAACAGTGCTCCTCATCCCTCAAAGGATCCGAAGACTTGCTTTGAAGGTCATTACTTTGATAAACGGGCCCTAAAACCCCTTGAAGTAGACCAATACTCGAACAGTCCAGTGTATTCGAACATGAGTACGCTTCGAAGCTGGCTTCCGTACTTCGAAGCCATAGTTGTTTGAATTTTGGCGCCAAAATTCGGCTTCGAAGCCAAATATCTTGCTTCGAAGCTGGCATCAGCGTCCGGAATGTGCTCTTCCCTCCAAAAATTATCAATTATTGGAAAGAACTCCTCGTATTCGTACTTTTAGTACATAACGATTTACGCAATATATTTTTCAGACACGGAACCTTTTAAAAGCCCCTTTGCTTTGTACTCTGAAATCACTTGCTCTTTTGACACACAAACCCTACCGATCTTCTATTAAACCCCTCTTCCTTATTACTCGCTATCAATGGATCCTTCCTCACTAAAAGTGTTTACTGACGATCGTATCAGTCCTACCTTGGCTTTGAAGCGATGTATCGATGAAGAAATCACTAAACTGTCATCTGGTGAGTCAAGCCACATAGATGGACGTCTTTTCGTGCCTCGTCATAGCGACAAACAGGAATACGTTCTTGGCCCTATTTTTTGGGAAGCTCCTGCTCAACTCGCAGCCCTATATCCTCGCTTGGAGGATCATTTCCTTCTTTACGAAGTAGGGCTTGATTGGGGAAACTGGAGGGTGAATCGTCCTCACCGTTGCTGGCCGACAATGAGGACTGAATGGGAAGAATGGTATGACAGAGTTGTACCTGCAAGAGAAGATGACCTGCAAGAACTCTGTATCCTCGATGCCCTTCGTCTTTCCAGGTTCATCATTCCTGAGGACCCTTTCTTGATACCTGCTGCCTTATGTTTCTGGAATATGGCTTTTAATTTCTTTCAATTTCGGTGCGGCATGATGGCCCCCACCGTTCTTGATATTTGCCATCTCTTAGGGCTTTCTCCCCATGGTTCTCCATTTACTCCCAACTATCCAGACCTTCCTGTTAAGTTTTCCCTTCCATCCTTAAGCTCCTCTTATAGTGATTTTGTAAAGTCTGAAAATAAAAGGGAAGGTCCTGTGAGGGACAGAGAGCTATTTTCCTTCATTTTATATTGGTTATGCAAATTCCTCTTTTGCACCTCATCTCAGAGGATTATGCCTGAGTTTGTCCCTCTCGCGAAGGCACTTGTTTTGAAAAAACATATAGCTCTTGCTCCTTATCTTTTAGGTCATGTCTACAGAGTCTGTTCCCAATTTTGTGAAAAACCTCTTGATGCCAACCAAGGAGGTCCCTTCTGGGTGCTTCAACTTTGGCTCTTCGCCTATTTCACTGACCTACACCCCAAATGTCTAAAATTCCTTGTTCAGGACCCTAGTACTTATGGGGAAAAGTATGCTAGGATTGCCCTTTACCCTGCTTCATTCGCTTACTACTTTACCTTTTTTTATCAACTCCCCATTTCTCCATCTGCCTCTTTCTTTTGTCCTTTTGAAGCCAATAAAGGACCAACCTGGCTGCAAGCTTTCCTGGCTGATAAAGAATGCTCCACTTCTCCTCACAAAGACATGTGGGCCTCTATACTACTACCAAGGGAATTGTTCATTGGTAGTTTAAACCCTCGAGCTTACAAATGCATATCTGAGGTGTACTGCCCTTCTCAATTTGCCAGACAATTTGGACTCACTCAAAGGATACCAGTTCCTCTTTGCAGTCTCTCGAATGTCCATCTTACTGTCAGAGATTCGAAAATATCCAAATCGAGACTAGAGACGGCCATTCTCAAATTACTGAAAGAGTTGAATGAATTCCAATTTATCCCCTTTCTTCCGTATGGTTCAGTCTTGAAAAGATTCCAGAACTGGTGGACAGTCAATATGGAAGTGCGCTTATCTGAACATCCCCATGACTTGCTGGTAGGATTGGGAGTGCCTTCGAAGGCTAAGTCAGCGACATCTCATGAGTCTGCCACAACTAAACCTACAGCTTCATCCCCTCCAGCTAGAGTTACTAGAGCTACTTCGAAGAAGGGTAAACATTTTCAGACTTCTCCTTTTCCTTTCTTTTGAATCTTTTGTTCTTTCCCTTTACACTTTTGTTCTTTTGTGCAGGGCCTCCACACGAAGAATCTCCCAAGAGAGCTGAAACTTTAGCTGTTCTCAAAAAGAGACAACAAGAACAAAAACACAAAAGGAATCTAGTCCTTCCTCCTGAGGAATCCGAATCCTCGGGAGAAGAAGAGGTTGAGCAAGAGCCCTTGCAGAGAACAAAGAGACAAAAGATAGTTGCCTCCCTTCCTGATACAACTAAGCATCCTTCTTTCGAAACACCCACTACAGTACCGGAGAAAGCACTTACCTCTGAAAAATCTGAAACTCAAATTGAAGAGAGGGAGATTGATAAAGAACCAGTAGTATCACTGCCAAGGAGGCAGAGAAAGAAGATGACTGTTTCTGCTGCTGACTTGGTGGAAGATCCGATTCATAAAGCCGTTGCCAAGGCAGTGGAACAAGAACATTCCAAAGCAATAATCGTTTTTGAGAGGGCTGAGAAGAAACGGCAGCAACAGTTTCTGAGAGATGAAGCTGCTGCTGCTGATGTGTTACAAAGAGAAATTGTTCGAAGACAACAAATTGCCGAACGTTATTCTCTTCGAAGTTCTCCCATCAATATCAACATTTCTGAAACAAGTAATTTCTTTCATTCTTCTGTTGTTTTTCCTTCGTCAGCTTTAAATGTTTGAAATCTGACATTGCTTTACATTGCTCCCTTCTGCAGTAATAACCACTGCACTTATCTTTCCCATGGGGCCTCTTCCAGTGTCGGTTGAAATTGACCAGATGCAAAATGTGAAGACTGTTCAAATACAACTTCCACTTCCTAAGCCTACGCCTCCTGTACTTTCCTTGAGTCCCACCATTCCTGCATCTCTTTTCCTTGGTCTAGAACCATATCTTCCTTTTTTGGCTTTTAACCCGCCTCAGTATGCTTCTTCGAGCCTTGCTCTTCCTTCTTCCAAGGATATTCCAGCTGTTACTCCAATCCTAGTGGCAGTTGATTCTCCCACAGAGGGTACTGGTAATTCTCCAGTTCATAATTTATCACCTATGTCCACTTCCAGCCCCTCTTCACTAGATTCATTGGTGGCTAAAACCATAGAGGCTGCCAAAGATGCTCCATCCATTTCTCCCATCCCCATGCAGCCCTTTGTGTCTTCCACCACAATACTTTCTATGCCCTTCATGTCTAGGGATGAGGTAGATATCTTCGAAGGAAGACTCGCTAGTCTTTTCAATGTACCTTCTACCTCTCCAACATTTAGTGCTGAAGCTGAGCCATTAGTCTTGGCTAACTCCTTGCTGGAGATTTTCGAGAGTCCTTCTCCCAGCAGCAAGCCTCCTGCACCTTCAATAGATCTAGACACATGTTTGGAACTGCTAACTTCCTTTTCGAGGATTCCCTTCGAGGCTCTACAAAGGCCTATCATTAGAAGTGGGTTTCTTCAGTGTTGCAACATTGCTGAACAGTCCGGCATGAATGTCTCAAATCATCTATCTCAGGCTGCAGCTACTATTGATTTTTATCTCAACATCTATCATGCTGCTAAGACTGCGGATGAGAAGCTGGTTAGAGACCAGAGTTTTGTTTCTCAAGTGCATACTAAAGTAGCAGATCTCAAGGAACAACACTCTTCTGTCTCCCAGTTTCGAATCCAACTGCTGGAGAAAAAAGCTCAACTTGAAGAGGAGTTGGCTGCAGTAAACCAAGCCTTGGTTCGAACTGATACCAAATTGCAAATTACCAACCAAGAGCTGGCTGACCGAACAGAAGACATGGCTGCAGCTATTCAACTGTTTCCAGCACTTAGCCATAGGAAGTCCACTGTACAAAAACAATTAAGACATTGTAATGATTTTTGGGCCAATCTGTGGCACAATGTATTTAATTCTTTATAAAAGAACAAATTTTGTCTATCATTTGAGTAGTCTTATGTTTTCGTAGTTGATGCTTTATGTTATTCCTTGTGTTTCCCAAATGGTTGGAAAATAAGGTTTTAAATATCTGCCATTAATCTTTTTGGGATGTACATAACCATTCAAATTTCTTAAATGATATGCCCCAAAAGGCAGAACTCTATGAATTTGATATGGTCCTTCCCAATTAGGTGACCATTTGCCACACTTATGGCTTTTAATCCCTATTGGGAGTATTGTTTTCCATACCAAATCACCTTCATCAAAGCCAATGTGTTTGACCTTTTTATTATAATTCTTGGCTGCTTTCTTCTTCTGGAAAAGAATGCTATTTAATGCCAAAATTCTGGCTTCATCTATGCCTTCTAATTCCAAGCACATGCTTTGATGGTATTGCTCAGGATTTAACTGATCTTGGCATCTTACCCTTAAAGATTTAACATTGATTTCCACAGGTAAAACTGCATCATGCCCATATACCAAGGCATAAGGAGTAACCCCTGTGCTTGACCTAGGAGAGGTTCTGTAAGCCCATAACACATCCAACAACAGGTTATGCCAATCCCTAGGATTATCCTCCACAACCTTTTGTATTCCTTTTTTTAAGGACTTATTGGATGATTCAGCCTGACCATTAGCTTGTGCATAATAGGGTGTGGAATTAACAAGGCTAATTCCAAACTCTGCCACAAAAGACTTCACCATTTTCCCATCGAACACAGTCCCATTATCAACTGTTATGGTTTGTGGAATGCCAAATCTATGGATCAGATCTTTAATGAACCCAATAACCTCTGTTTGGTCTACAGCCTTGTATGGCTTAGCTTCGACCCACTTAGTGAAGTAATCGGTAGCCACTAAAATGAAACAATGATGTTTCGAAGAAGGTGGGTGTATTTTTCCCATCATATCCATGGCCCATCCTCTGAATGGCCAGGGCTTTACTACTGCATGTAGGTCAGTTATGGGTACATGCCTTATTGTGCCATGCTTTTGGCATGCCTGACAGCCCTTTGCATATTCTATGCAGTCTTTAAGGATAGTTGGCCAGTAGTAAGAATGCCTTCGAAGCAACCATCTCATCTTTACGCCGGGTTGATGAGCACCACAAATGCCTTCATGAACCTCAGCCATAGCTGTTAATGCTTCTCTTGGGCCTAAACATTCCAGCAATAGGCCATCTCCCCCCCTTTTATAAAGAGCATTACCATACATGATGTATTGCATAGACTGCAATTTAACTTTTCTGCTGGCCTTCGAAGATGGACCAGCCAAATACTGCATTATTGGATGCCTCCAATCTTGTTCTTGCAAGTCATTATGATTGACTTCTAAGACTACATTCCTTTTATTCAAAGGTGGTATCAATTTTTGATATGTTGTTTGGCCTATGCTCCTTTGGGTATTATCCCTTCTCTTGAAGTTCGAAGCTTTCTGAGCCACATCATTAGCTCTATTGTTCAAGAATCTTGGAACATGAGTTACATTTGCTACTTGAAATTGAGAAAGCAGATGTAATGCAACAACATAATATGGTAAAATACTTATGCTTTGACACTTGAAAATCCCATTTACTTGGTTAACCACCAACTGAGAGTCTCCAAATATATCAACTGCATGTACTTGTAATCCAATAAGGATCTCTAGCCCCACTATTAAGGCTTCGTACTCAGCCTGGTTATTGGAACAAGTAACTTCGTCCACTCTGAAACCATGTGTGGTTTCTACCCCTTGTGGAGATTTAATCACAATACCAATTCCAACTAAACCATTGGCTTTCGATCCATCGAACCACATCTGCCATGGCTCAACACTGGTTATGCCAAGTTCCATTACTTCTTGGTTCTCTGTTTGAGATGGATGGTCTGCTAGAAAATTGGCTAAGACTTGCCCTTTTACTGCCTTTTGAGGGACATATTCTAAATGAAATTCTGATAAGGCTAGTATCCACTTGCCAATTCTTCCCCTCAACATAGGTCTTGACAACATATACTTAACCAAATCTGTGGTTGCAATCACCAAGACAGTTGTAGGTAAAAGATAATATCTTAATTTCATTGCAGCAAAATACAAAGCAAGGCACAGCTTTTCGACAGCTGAGTATTTACATTCACAAGAATTTAAAAACCTACTAAGGTAATAAACAGCTTGTTCCCTGCCTTCTTCATTGTCCTGGGCCAAGAAAGCTCCCAATGAATCTTCTGCTGCAGCTATATACAACTTCAAGGGCTTGTTTCCCTTTGGTGGCATCAGTACTGGAGGATTGGCCAAGTAGGCTTTAATACCTTCGAAAGCAGTTTGATGCTCTGTTGTCCAAACAAATTCTTCTTCATCCTTCAGCCTTAACAAGGAAGAAAATGCTTTAGTTTTCCCAGCAGTGTTAGAAATAAACCTTCTAAGAAAGTTAACCTGCCCAAGGAACCTTTGTAATTCTTTCTTACTTGATGGAGGCTTAGCTTCGATGATGGCTTTGGCTTTGTTCTGATCAATCTGTATTCCTTTCTTGTGCACCACATAACCCAAGAAGTTTCCAGATGATACACCAAAGGCACATTTGAGAGGATTGAGTTTTAGCTTGAACTTCCTCATTCTTTCAAAAGCTGTTTCTAACTGAAACAGATGTTCTTTCATGGACTGGGATTTCACTATAATGTCGTCAATATAACACTCTAGATACCCTCCAATGAGATCATGAAAGATGGTGTTCATAGCCCTTTGATATGTTGCCCCAGCATTCTTCAGGCCAAATGGCATCTTAATCCATTCGAAGGTGCCAATATTTCCAGGACATCTGAATGCTGTCTTGTGGATATCCTCCTCCGCAATGCAGATTTGGTTATAACCAGAATGCCCATCCATCATTGACAAAACTTGGTGCCCTGCTGAAGTGTCTACCAGTAGGTCCACTATAGGCATAGGGTACTCATCTTTGGGAGTCGCTAGGTTTAAGTTTCTGAAATCGATGCATACCCTCATTTTACCATTCTTCTTAACTACAGGTACAATATTAGATAGCCATTCAACATACCTGGCTGTCCTAATAAAGCCTGCCTTAAGTAGTCTAAGGATCTCTTCTTTGACCTTCTGAATTACTTCTGGACTCATCCTTCTCGGTTTTTGCTTGTATGGCTTGAAATTTGGCTTCATAGGGAGTCTATGTTCCACTAATGACCTATCCAATCCTGGTAGTTCATTATAAGACCACGCAAAGCAATCTTTGTATTTCTTTAGAACAACCAATAACTGGTCTCTGTCCAGAACGTTCAAACAAGCACTTATGTAGGTTGGCTGTTGTACAGAACCTTCCCCTAAATTCACTTCTTCTAAGGGGTCTTGTGTCTGAGAACTTACTAGAGCTTCCTCTTTGATTCCTTCTACCTTCGAAGCATATTTCTTGCTTTGCTCCACTCGCAAGTTCTCTGGTTCCACATCCTTACCTTCTTCCTCATAGACAAAATCTGTCCATAAGGCATCCTCCTCTTGTATCTCCTGGACCTTTGTCTCAATGTCCAATGCGCAATATTTCCCAAGGGTCAAAACTCTGACCTGTAACTGCTCTTGTTTACAGCCAATCATCATGGCTTCTCTTTCTTGCTCCTGTACTTTCTGGACTATTGCTTCTACGTCCAATGGTGAGAATTTAACCAGAGCCAAAGACTTGGCTTCTTGCTCTTCATCTCTTTGCCTATAACCAGGCATCATTGTCATCTTTCACGACAACCTCTTCATCAGCACTCTCTTGGACTAAGTGCTTTAGGTGTGTCACTTCCTCATCAGCCGTCACTTCGGCTGAGCCATCAGCTTTCCTCAGTATACTGAGTGGTGTTACTCCCTCAATATACAACTTGGCCTCTGCAAAGTCTGCACAGGCTATGAAGGGTTGAGGATCTGCATCAATTTCCTCTGTCTCTCCATTACCCAAGGCCATCATGATCTTCTGATGCAAAGAGGAAGGCACATATTTGTTGGTGTGGATCCAATCTCTCCCAAGTAAGGCATTATATTTGGCATTGCTGTCGATGACGAAGAATGCTGTCATACAATCCCTGGTTCCCACACTCAAATTAATAGGCAGAATCCCTTGAGCCATCTGTTTATCTCCAGCAAAACCAGCAATAGTCGTGCTGGTTGGGATCAACCTGGGATTCTTTTTCCCTAGTTTCTTCAAAGAAGATTTCGGTAATAAGTTCACTGCTGCCCCATTGTCTACCAGGACTCGGTTTAGCTGTATCCCATCAAAGAAAGCCTTGATGTACAAAGGCTTGACATGCTGGGTCATGGAATTTGAGGGATATTCAAAAGGGTATGAGAGGTTGATGCTCACTTCTTCCTCGCTCTCATACTCAGTTTCCATTGGAGTAGCCACTTCAGGAGTATCCTGTACCATACTCACTTGTGACTCCTCACTAGATACAGGAATTGGATCCATGTCTTGGTCACCATGACCCTCATTCTCAGCCTGGAATTCATGAGGTAGTATGTGTACCATATTGACTGATACAGGGGGAAATGAGCCAAACTGAATGGCTGACTGTACCTTCTTCCCCTCTTGGCTACCTTGCTCAGTGTCCTCAGCAGCATCCTCCATGCTGCACTCTGGTATTTCATTGATAACTGATCCCTTCGAAGGATCCTTTTCAACTGGTTCTTCAGTCAGAAATGTATGTTCAGCCATGAAGGCTTCGAACATTTCTTCTTCTGCCATTTCCTTCTTTTGGCTCATGTCAATCTCGTCTCCCACTTCGCTATCACTTTCCATCAGAGCCTTCTCCAACCCTGCCAAACTAGACTTCTCCCTGGCCTTTAGTTCAGAATGAACTTGGGCCAATTGTTCTCTGCTACAAACCACTTTGCTTTGCAGAGTCGGTTTTGGAGTATGGTCTGACTTCGAAGTTTTCTTTCCTTCTGTCTTGACCTGTGAAGAACTCTCTCCACTTTCTTTCAGATCTTGCTGGTACTGGGTATACCTGCGTTGAATTTTCCTTCTTTGTGATCTGGAAATGACTGGGACCATGTCTGGTTCCTTTGTCTTTGGATGTTTAAGTAATACCCAATTGTTTGGGGCCACCAAAGGAGGCTTGACCATCCTGCCTTGGTTTCCAACATCCCTTTGAGTAGGCGCCTCCCTAGGTTTGTTCTGCATTACAAACCAATCTGGGACCCCTGGTACCCACGAGCTTACTGATCCAGATGTCGAACTGTTTCCTTCTACCTTCGAAACCATCTTCGAAGCTGGCTGTGAAGGTAAATGCTTGGCTCTGACTTCATGTTTCGAACCTGATTCAGTCCTTCGATGAAAAGAGCCATTTTCTGTCCTTCGCAGGGTTGGTCTAAAAGGCCAATCTCTGGCTTTACTCCCATAACCTGGACCTCTCTCCAATCTTCTTTCAGAATGGCTGCTTTCTACTCTGTAGTAGTTAGGTGGCCTAGACTCATACACAGGCCTCTTGCATTTAGCATGCATTCTGTCCACTACAGGTTCCACCACTAATGGGCGTTGCCTGTCACCAGCCGGATACGGCCTTTTGTTGTGAGCATTGGTTGATTTAGGACGTCTCTGAACATCCTTATAGTATTGCTTCCCATCAATTGGAAGCCCCTTTAACCATTTGTAACTTAATCTGCATCTAGGACACATCCTCTGCACTACAGCTGCTTCGAGAGAATCATCGTCCAGTGCTTCTTCATCAGAGTGTTCCCTCTGACGTGAGAAACCTTGTCCAATAGTTGGTGGGTTTCCAATTTCCTTCTTGGCAGTTGTCTGGTTGGCAATATGCATTTGCACATTGACCTCTTCCAATTCCTGCAGAGATAGATTCTGAAAGTTTGGTACAACCACATTAGCCGCGCTTTCTCCAACTTCTGGAAATGGGTTGCTGTCAATTCCAATGGCTTTTTCTGTTTTGGCTGGGAACTTCAAACTTCCTTTTCGAATTTGCTCTTGGATCCTGTCTCGAAAAACAATACAGGTTTTAGTTGAGTGAGACCAAGAATTATGCCATTTACAGTACACTTTTCCTTTAAGTTCTTCTGGAGATGGCAGTTTAACTCCTTTTGGTAACTTAAGGAAATTGGCTGCAAGCAAATGATCAAAAATGTCATCTGCTTTTGTTAAGTCAAAAGAGTACTTTCGGTGAAAGTCTTTCTTTTTAAACTGTTGGTCGATGGTTGTATCCTTATGAATTAATGCTTCACAGATTACAGGTTCTTTGCCCACAATCTCTGCTGCATCAATCTCATAATTGGGATCTCTATAATACGTCTTATACGATGCATTATTTCGATCTTGTTCCTCCTCTAGTAATGCTTCATATCGAGACACCTTATAGGTTAATTCGACCAAATCCCTAAATTCAGTTGAGTCAAATTTCTTTCGAAGCCTGAACTCTAAACCGTTTTGAGCCAATCTTACAAATTCTGACTCTGGAAGGATGACCCTACATTTATTTCGAGCCCTTTTAAATCTGGCAATAAACTGAGTAGCCTTTTCTTCAGGCCTTTGACTCAATCTTGCCAAGTCTGCCATGGACACCTCTGGCTCCGATTGGAAGAATTGGGCATGAAATGCCTCTTCCATTTGTTGCCAATTTTGAATGGAGCCAGGTGTAAGGTTGATATACCATACAAAGGCTCCCCCAGTCAGGGAATTTGGAAATAATCTCAGTTTCATGTAATCATGATTAGTGAATTCACCACATTGAGCAGCGAATCTGGCAATGTGCTCTACTGTTGATTGATTTCCAGTTCCATAGAACAAGGTAAAATCTGGTATTCTGAATCCTCTTGGATATTCATGTACCCTATCTACCCATTCTGGGTATGGTTTTCTGTATACAGGAGTCTGGACCCCCCGAGCCATCGGTCCACACATCTCCCTAACAATATCAACAATTTGGTCCCTAGGGACCATATTCTGTGCCTGCTGAACCAGTACTGGAGGAACAAACACAGGGTTTGGTGGACAAACTTGTGCTTGTGGCCCTCTTGGTCCATAAGGTGGTACATTTGGGACTGGTTGCCCCTGTGGTACAGGTTGCTGTTGGGGATATGGGTAACCCCTTTGAGCCTGTCCTGCGAAGGGACCTGCGAAAGGTGCTGGAACAGGTGTTGTGTCCCTTCCATTTACAGGAAAACTCTCCAACCCCCCGGGTATAAATTCAAACAAAGGATTATTATATCCCCTAGTGCCAGGTATGGCTTCGAACATAGGATTTGTAACCATTCTCATGCCAATTTCTTGTACTTGCCCAGATCCACCAACATGTGTGGCTTCATTGTTGGGTACTGAGGCATTTTGGCCTACTACAGGCCTTGAAATGGGTTCATACCAAGACTGAGGCGATGGTCTTTCATAATTCTGAGTACTAGTCTGACCATTAGATTGTCCATTAATTTGCATAGGCTGTTTTTCTCTAGCCAATCTTTGCTGAGGGACATTTAAAACTTCCTCTGTGTGTCTTGTATTTGTTGGTTGGTGGTTATTCATTCGATCTAAAAAGGATGTTGCCCACCTTTCCATGGTGTTCATTAATTGTTGTCCCATAGCATCTACTAAGCCATCCCACGGATTTGTTGGCTGAGTAGATGGAACGGTGGATGTTCCAATTCCTTGGTTTCGTCCAATATTATGAACATATGGTTCTTGTCCAGAAGTACTGGTCTGTTCGACCATAGGTTCTGATAACATAGGAGCCTCCACAGGATGTGTTATCACATTATCCTCTGGATTAGGTATTTCTACCTCTCCTTCTACGCCTTCTTCCAGACGTTCATTTTCTCCTTGTCGTCTTCTTCTAGCCATTTTAAATTAAGTCCCACTGGGCGTGCCAAAAATATATGTTGGCTTTTTGGCTTTTCGAAGGATAGTTTTGTAAATGCGAGCGTGCCAGCAAGGATCAATCAGTCCTTACAGAAATTATAATTGCCAACCAATTTATCAGACGATTGTGTTTTTTAGTTCTTTCAGCCTCAATGAAGAGGACTTTTACTGGTGGCTTGACTTAGGAGAAATTAAGAAAGATAACAAGCAATATGAAGAACAATCGCAGTATTTCATTAAAAATGAACACTTACAATAGTCTAAACTCAGCCTCGAAGAGGTTTACAGCAACAGTCTACTTGAATCTACTTGAAACTACTCCTAGGAATCGAAGTGCAGTGCAGATATTTAAAGGACAAGTATTTAAAGTGCAGGTATTTAAAGTGCAGGAAATGTAAAACTGGGAAAGAAAATATAAAGTAAATGACTGGTTTGTATGATCTGAGTCTGGGGGCTTTTTCTGGGGACTTCCTTGCTATTTATACTTGCCAAGGATGACCTTCGAACTGCACTTCAAACCGTCGAACTGCTCCTCCATGATTGCTGATCATGCTGCCTTAGAAGTAGTTCCACTACGCCATCACTTGCAGTTAAACTTCCCTCTTATATTTGAATTTGAATATGAGTAACCGTTGAGGCCACGTCATCTTTCGTTTCTTTATTGATCTGGTGCTACTCGGATCACGTGAGAACCAATTGTCATCGCCACGTGTACGATCAGGATTGAAGACATGAATCATCTTCCCATAATACCCTTATTCTGCCACGTGTCGAATTGTTACTGGCTTTTACAAAATATATAGCCAACAACATCATCTTAAGTAATTCCTAAACTAGGTTTGGCATAAATTTTTTAGATTAAAATAGTTATAAAAAGATAAAATAAGTTTAAAAAATTAATAAATTAAAATGTCACATATAAATCATAATCATTTTATTTTTTCTCTCACAAAAATCAAAAAATAAAAAAGTTCATCTCAAAAGAGACTTTTTTTAGGCTTGGTTTGGGATGAACTATAAAAGTTAAAAAATCAAAAAGTTATTTAAAAAATCAAAAAGTCCATACTATTTGAGGGAAGCTTGTGAGGAAAACCTAGAGGACAAAATTATTATTTTGCCATTTCAATTCAACTACCCAAAAGTCAAAAAGTTAAAAGTCAAAAAATCAACAAGAGTAAAATGGTCATTTTGATTTTACTACAATATTTTATTATACATTTTTTCCGTAATAAATCAAAAAATTATCCCAAACATACATTTTTTTCTCTACTTTTTTAGTCAAAAAGTATACTTATATAGCACATTCCAAATAAAAAGTCAAAAAGTCAAAAAATTAATTCACATCAAATGAAGACTGACTTAATTTATCACTCTTAAATGACTTGTCTTTTGGGAAGCCAAAAAAAAAACTAATTTTTAATTTTTTTACCCATTTTGAGTCACATTATCTCTCACATTTTTTATTCACAAAAAGACAAAATATATTAAAAGATTAAAAAAATTAACTTTTAACCAACTTTCTAAAACACTACGTTATTGAGATTAGATCACATATAATAAAATGTTTCACAAAATTTGGACCAATTGGTTCATAAATTTAACATTTGGAATTTATTGATAAATCTCCCTTTAAAATTTAACACATGCCAAACAATCAATATTTAAAGATAATAAATTAGTAAGTGTTTAGAACAACGATTAGGTTAAAATAACTTATTAAAAAATAAAATAAATTAAAATAATTAATAAAATAAAATATTATATCTAACCCATAATCTTTTTATTTTTTCTATCACAACCATTAAATTAATTAAAAAAAATTAATCAATTTTCTAAACACAATTTTTTTAATTAAATTAAAATAATTAAATAATCAACTAAAATAATTAACTTTTCAAACAGGTTAAAGCTATGTTTGGTTTTGACTTTTTGACTAGAAAAACATAAAAGATAAAATTAGTTATGTAAGTTAATAAGACAAAATATCATATTTAAATCATAATCATTATATTTTTTTCCTCACAAAAGTTAAAAAATTAAAAATAAAAACCAAATAAAATTTAAAAAATTAAGTTTAAATAATTTAAAAACTAAGGGCTGGTTTGGCAACCCTTGAAAAAGCTAAAAAGTTACCCAAAAAATTAAAAAGTTATCACCATTCACCAATAAAAAATATTAAAAAAACAATATACAAATATTAATACAAATCAAAAAAAAGTTCCAAGATTGGTACTGACGTGATGGTGGAGTCAGTGACGGGAAAAAAAAATTATAGTAAAATATTCACTAAATTAGATGGTAAAGTTGGACCCGTAGGGGCCCACCATGGGTCCCATTTTGATAATCTGAACCGTTCAATATGTAGATATGTAGAACTCGTCTAGTATTATATGTCTGTAAAAAATTACGTCTATCGGATATCGCTAACTACATGGTCAAATCAGTTTTGTATAAAAATGGATGGTGTTATAGTTAACAGTTAACAAAAAAAACTAACACGATCAAATAGCTATCGATATCCAATCAACGTGAGTTTTTATAAGTATATAGTACTCGACTAGTTCTACACATTAAATGGTTCCGATTAGAAAAACGGAACCCGTGGTGGGCCCCCACGGGCCAAACAACACCATCCAATCAAAGCCCAAGAAGAAGATAATATTTCCTCATCTACTCACTCAACCAGTCACCAGTGCCATTCTGTACGGTCTCTTACCCTATCTTCTCCTATACACTTATTTATACAATTTTTTAATATATGTTTTTTTTAGGGCAAATTACAAACACCCCCTCGAGATTTGGTGAAAATACAAATTCCCCCCTGAGATTTGAGAAATTACATCCCGCACCTTGAGGTTTATATTTCCATAACAAATTGTCCCCTGAGGTTTTTATTTTTATACAGATTCCCCCCTAATTTGTTATGTAAATTTGACCTTCATGGGACAATTTGTAATTTCTCAAACATTAGGGGGGAATCTGTATTTTTACCAAACTTCAAGAGAGTATTTGTAATTTGCCCTTTTTTTTTAATAAAAAGTCAAAAAATTAATTTAAATATTCATATTTTTTTCTCAATTTTTTATTTAAAAAGATAAAAAATATATTTATTTAAGACAGCCTAAACGATCCCTAAAATTTCATACTAACTCTTTCTAAACGAGAAGACTTAACTCAACTTTCACCCATCATCGAAAAGGCGGCCAATCGTCATGGGAATTGCGGCCCACGTTTACTCGCATTGGGCCTGCTGGACATTATTTCTAAATAATGACGATCGCTTACCCGCGTGTAATCTGTGTCAATTTTAATGTATCAACAATGACTGAGATCGCTTTTGTTAGAGACTTTTGTAATTTTCTTTTCTTTTGACCTTAATTATTGATGGCATGAATTTCATATATACATGAGTGGATTTCATATATATATTAATAATTCTTTAAAAAGAATTAAGGGTCACTGTGATACTTTTAGTACAATAATGATTGTTGTATCTCAATTTAAGGTGTATTATGAGCTTATTTTTATGACCCGAATCGTTCATTTTGTAGAATTTGTTGAGTATTTCGTACCTACCAAAAATCATATTAATCGGATATCAATAACTTTATGATCGAATTGCATATTTTTTATGCCATTTCTCAAAAGAAAAACTTAATGCTTATTTTTTTGATTATCGATCATATAGTTATTGATATCCGATTAATATGATTTTTGGTAGGTATGAAGTACTCAACAAACCCTACAAAAAAACGGTTCGGATCATAAAAATAAGTCCATAATACACCTCAAATTGAGGCACAACAGTCACTGTTGCGCCTTTAACACAACAGTGACCCTTAATCCCTTCAAAAAAGGGGGTCCCAAGCATTTTTCTTAATATATTAATTAATATATCAATATAATTATAATATTATCATTTAAAAATATTAGAGATTTTAAAATTTTTATCAAATATCTCACATGGATGTAATATTACATATATCAATTAATATACTAACATATACTATAACAATATCACTTCAAAATTACAACGCCACCCATTATACAAATTACAAAAAATAAGAACCTCTAAAATTATATTATATCATCTGGTATTATACTAATTACTATACCAATCGGTGTATATAGCATTATTCATTACAAAGACTCAAAACCTATAAAATTATGTCACATCATTTATTAGTACACTAATTAGTATACCAATTAGTGTATATAACATTATTCATTATTTAGGCCTTATTTGTCAACTATGCATTTTAGTTAGAAAGTTAAAAAGTCACTATAAGTTGTCACAACACTCTCTCTATTTTTCTGTATATCTTTTCGTAAAAAGCCAAAAAGATACTAAAATGGTTTATTCCCAAATGAGGTCTTACAATTGAGCTAGTGGAAAAAAAATACAAATTATAGGCTTATTTTGGCAACACGATTAAAAGCTAGCTTTTTGATTTTTTGGTTTTTTTGAGTCACATTTTTTCTCTATTTTTTTTACACATTTTGTTCAAAAAAAGTCAAAAAAATCAACTTTTAATCTACTTCCCAAAATAGGACATAGTAATAAAAAATATTATAATATTAATTATTAATATATAATGTTTGTTTTTTTTTAATAAATACGCTTTATTGATATAATATTAGTGTAATTCTCTCTTTTAAATAAGGCAAAATTACCATAAAAATTGTTGAAGAGTTCAAATAAATTATTAAATATTTTACCTATTATATATAGATGTGAAACTTATATCATTTAGATTCCACAAATTGAATAGAATATTTAATAATTTATTTACCATAAAAATTGTTGAGGAGTTCAAATGAATTATTAAATATTTTACCCATTATATATAGATGTAGGTTTTACATCATATAGATTCCACAAATTGAGTAGAATATTTAATAATTCATTCTTTAATGTTACTCAATTATCCTTTACCTCATTAAATTTTAGTTTTCTTTTAAGAGTTTATTTGTGATAAACCAATCTTTATGGGATATTTGACATTTTTAGGTAATAAGAATATGATTAATAAAATTGTTTAGGTAAAAAGATAAATTATTATTTTGAATAATTTTTTTCACATTTACTCTACTACTGTCGGACCACTACCCAAAAAATCATCAGGAAAAAAAAAATCAAAAAAGTCGTCGGAAGTGGTCGACAACGTCTATTAGTGGCGATGGTAACATGAACAAATAAATAGATTCAGTCTATTTTGGTAATTAGAAAAAAAAAAAAAAAAAAAAACTTATTAACTTATTTGAGTCACATTATTTATCTACTTTTTTTTACACATTCTATTAAAAAAAATCAAAACATTTATTTTTTCCTTACTTTCCAAAATAGGTAGATGAGAAATGCTCACGAGCACTAATTTAAGTCCCCAAATTAGTGCTCTGATTCGAGTCCATATCCTCTCCAATCCTTTCTCTAGTCCACGGCCAGGATTTGGCCACGTCACTTTGGGCAAAATCTAAGGCTCATATCAGATTAGCTAAAAAAAAAATTGAATTTCATTTCATTCAACACAGCAAAACAGAGCTTCCCTCATATATCTTTCCATTCACTTTTTCTCTCCCTCTTGAGCTCTGGTGAACGATGATTCCATCTCATGACACCGATGGCTGTGAATCCAAGTTGACGACGAACATCGACGGTCTCTCCCTCTGTCCCTCTATCTTACTCCGAAGATTTCAACCGTGAACCAGAGTTAAGATAATATGTTTTTCTCGTTGTTTCTCCCAAATAATATGCTATTTTCAAAACTTGAACAATGACGTATGTTTCCTATACAGTGGAAATGATGATTGATAATCTGTCATTTTCATTATTTAATAGGCCCAATAAATAAATAAATGAAATGAAATAAAATAATTAACGCAGAGAAGAGACTGAAACCAGGCAAACAAAAAACCATGAAATTTTCAAGAGCTTCCTTCCAACTTCTTCCTTCATTTTTGTGTTTCCTTTATCCTACACCACTTTAAACATTCATCTTCTTATCCCCCTCCCTCATCTGCTCCCTTTGTAGTTTGTAATGGTTTTTTTATTCATTAAATTATATATAGTTAACAATCATATGCATTAATATTAAATAAATAAACTTCAAAGCAGACTAGATAGATGAATTGGTAATTTTTGTTGATAAAATAACAAATTGTCAATAGGAGAAATAAAAGTGAAATTAAGATAATATATATATATACTAACTAGGGGTGAGCAACGAATATATCGATCCGCCAAAACCAACCGAACCGAACCGATCCGCTGCATTTTGGATGGATGCGTGATGAGGAGCGGACGGTTGCGGATTGATTTTCTCCAATCCGCCAATCTGGCGGACGGATGGCGGATTTGAGATTTCTTTGGCCGCAACCGAACCGCCAAACCGCGAACACCCCTAGTAATTTATAAGACTTTATGTTTTCAGTTTGTTTAAATATTCTGTTTGTGTTTTCAATTAAAAAAGAGTTTAAATATTCTGTTGAAAAAAAGTTTTCAACTTGAATATCTTTTTTGAATTGAAAAAAATAAACGTATTATTTATCTATTTTTTTGGTTTTTAAATCAATCTCTAAAAATAATAAATAGAAAATATGATATATATTGGTTGGTTTTTGTTTTCAAAAAAAATATAGATGTAACAATATAGAGACATATAATCTCTACTACTACTCTGTTCATGGTTTTAGTAGTTTGAATTGTTTTTATATTTTAAGAACCACAGATTGTAATACTTTATGTAAATGAGGCATGCTGTGATTGTAGTATGTGGATGAGGCATGCAGCGATTGTGATATTTTAAAGTTTCAAACTTTCTTGCTTTTGATGAGACATGCAGTGATTGTAATATTTTTTAAGTCATTAACTGTAATACTTTCTTCATTTTTTTTTTCTTTTTTTTTTTTTTTGAGGAAGTGCACAAGTTGAATTATGTTGAAAATTTATAAAATTTTAAACCGCCAAACCAATTCGCATCCATCCGCCAATCCGCTCAATCCACATCCACCGGATTGGCGGACGGATGCGGATTGATTTTCTCCAATTCGCCAATCTGGCGGACAAATGGCGGATTGGAGGTTCCGTGACCGCAACCGACCCGCGTAACAATGGGTTAATTTTGATAGTATAGGTTAATTCTGATTACTAGTCTTCTAATTTTTTGGGTAGTAGCAATCTCCTAATTGTCCCGTATTTGCTTGCTAGAATAACTTGTGTCTATGTTGCTTCTTTCTAATTTGGTTCATTTTAGTAGTTATAACTCGTAACATCCGAACATTGTCGAGATTGATGATTTTAAAATGGGTGAGATCACTGTTTGGTCCTTTTTCTTTTTCAAAGTAAAAGAAAAAAAATGCTCACTATTGTTAGCTGAGTGCAACAAAATTCTAGTTTGTAGTTTTTCCTTCATCCAATTCAGGAGAAAGTTGATGACTGTGCAGAAATGTCAATCTGTTAATTTGTTGATGCTCTTTTTTGAAGCTTGGAGGTTGGTTGATATTATAAACGAGTTTTGCTATTTGATATTTTTTTGTAGGTCAATGTCAATGTCAACGTCAACGTCAAATGCAAGTATGGGCAGCATTCACGAAGTTAGATTTGACAACCGCAATTGTCGATGTGGCAGCAAAGCTATGGTTAAGATTTCTTAGTCAACGAATAACCCAAATTGCTTATATTTTGTGTTATCCCAGATAGGCAACCCAAGAGGGGGATGAATTGGGTTATTACAAATTTTATAATATTAAAAACACAATACTTAGAATTTTAACAAATAAAAAACAGAACAATAATTATCAATATAAAAGTAAGAAAGATAGGGAGAGAAAATCAAACACTGAGATTTATAGTGGTTCGACACGCCGAGCCTACGTCCACTCCCCAAAGAACCTCCTTGAGAATTTATTTACTATCAAAATGAATTAATACACCACCAAGGCTTCACCAAGCTTGTAGATTTTTCACATGTCTTACTTTTATCTATTGAGTCTCACTTAACAATAAATGCCTTACTCTTACAAAAATCTCTCACGAAATAATGACTAAAAATAAGAGGTACTTTAACCGTCTTTTATAATACTTTGCTTACAAAGAGTAAATATGAAAGTGTAAGAATAAAGACTACACTTAGATCTGAAAGTGAAAAAGTAGAATATAATACACTCAAAATTTTAGAGCACACAGATTTTTTCTTTTCAAGTTTTTGATTTTTCTCAACACATAACATTTCTATTTATACCAAAAAATATACCCGTTGGAGGTAGGATGCTCCTTGCTAACGTCATGGATTACATGGGCACGTTCCTTGACAGACAAAAGGCATCTATTTTGGTTTTCAATGAATACACCATGTGGCACCTTTTTCTTTGTCAATCTTTACACATTTTTTCTTTGTTCATCATTTCTTTGACAAACTTTTGCAGGCAAGTCACCAAAATGTTCAATTCACACTTTTGAATATAATATCATTTATAAGGGGTGTTTGGCAACAATTTTTTTTGGGTTTTTTTTTTATTTTTTTCACTAAAAGATGAATTTTTTGCAAAACTAAAAAAAACAAATCTAAACAAAATATCACATCAAACCCCACAATCATTTCACTTTTTCTCTCACAAACATCACATCTAACCACAAAAAAACCCAACTATCTTCCTAAACACAAAAAAAAAAAAATTTCAATAATGTCCTACAACTAAAAAAACCTACATAAAAACCCATTTCCCAAACACCCACATATATACAAGGATTTTGTCAAACTTTTGCACTAACTTTTTTTTATTAATTATAGTAATATATATATATGTCAAGGATGCAAAACCTACCGTCAAGCTCATCTTTTTCTTTTTACAACAATATATATATATATAAAGTATGATTTGCTTTCAAACTTCATTTGAGTATGTTTCACTTTACATGCAAAATATAAATCAAATATTTTTACTATATACCAACCATTCCATGTGAGTATATTAAATTTGTCAAAAGATGAAAACTCACTAATATCACATTTGTCAAAATACTATAATTAGTCAATATTAATTTCGTCAAAAGGTGAATAGTGACCAGCCAAACTTTTCGAAATCGTGAATAGTAATATTTTCAAAATATTTTCATTTAAATAATATTTATAACAAACATATCATACAATATATATTTTAAAAAAATAATAGTTTGTGTCAAATAATATAGAATATGTATATTAAAAAATCCATTTTTTTCAAATAATATTTTAGACATCATCAAAATTAAACAATATGATTAACAATCTCCCCCTTTTTGATGATGGCAATATTTATATGGATTTGACACAAAATAAAATTAATAAAATATTTGATAACTTTGCAACATATAATTTTCACACAAAATTAAAATCAACAAAATATTTGATAACTTTCACATAAAATTAAAATCAACAAAATATTTGATAACTCTGTAACATATAATTTTCAAAATCATATTTTTTTTCTCCCCCTTTGACATCATCAAAATAAAATATGAAGAGAGGAAACAAACACATTTGATAAAATAATCTGAGAGGCCAAAAATATAATAATAGTCCTTCTGTCTTGTCAAAATCATTGTGGGGATTTTGGAGCATCTTGAGCGCACAAAATGTTGACAAACAAAAGATTTGAGCAGATATGCATCGAGTATTAGATCGGTGAAGTGTATAAAAAGTGACAAGGATGATAGGCAGAGATACGAAATTGTCAAGTGTTGAGAGAGAAAAAGTTGTTTTACCTTCTTGTGTAATCATGTCATTCCTTACCTTAGTCATCAATGGTTCGGACATGCAAAAGGTGCTTGTAATGCAGGCAAACGAGAGGTTACCAATGGTGCAGTCACACGCTATGCCTGTAAATGAGAGTCCTAGTGTTGTTGGTAATCGGAATGATATCGATGCTATTAATAACACTATGGCTCTTAGTACACAGGCAATGACTAAAGTTTCCAATATGGCTCAACGATTACAAGCAAGAATACAAGAAAATCAGCAATGGAGAGATGAGGTGTGCTTGTTAAAACAACAACTAGTTAATATTCGTAAGGAGAAGAGAGAGAGCTAGAAAGGAAAAAAGTGCAGTTGGAGAATGTGGTGCAATATTATGCAACGGTTATAATGCCAAGACTCACAGAAGTCAAAAATAGAGAGAGACATGTAAAGGAGGCTCAGGAAAAGTTGTTGAGGGAAGTGAAACGAAAAAAATTTGTGAAGCCTTCTGAAAACTTACATGTAATTGAGTAATATTTTCTCCTTCTGAAATAAAATTGCAAGCATTTCTCTCCATTTTTTTTGTTTTTGTTTTTAAAATTTTGTCTTTGCAAAAAAAAATTGTTGGTGCAGATAAGGAGTAGTACAGATAAGGAGTAAAAAAGAGTATATATACTCCTCCTAAAATTATGCACAGAATATACAAACGCCTATTTTTTTTTTTTTTTTTTTTTATAACCATTGTTTTAATCTCAAAATATATGAGTCTCCCCCTAAATTAATGCACTAAAAATTATATAAATTGGAAGAAACATATTACCAATCTATAATGCCAAGGGCCATTAAGATCCGGCCATAAACAACTACACCAAGTGCACTAGCATAAAAAGAGAAAATACAAATAAAAACAATTTCTTCAGACAAGATAAAAGCAATCATTATTAAATCTAAGAGAGTTTGGAGCACATACAACAAGATAAAAAAATATAACACAGTGCAAAAATAATTTTAATATGTTGATCGGTGATGACCTTGATGATCAGAAAGAACACAGAAGATCGTGTAGATTGGTGATGAATTTTTGTAGATTAGTGATGGATCTTGATGGATCAGTAACTGATCTTGACGGATCGGTAATTGATCTTGATGAATCGGAAATGATGTTGAAGATCGGTGATGGAAGTAGAGCCGTGATGGATCTTGGTAAGTCGGTGAGAAATTTGAGTAGATGATAGTAGTGATAAAGGTGATGGATGATGTTGTGGATGGTGGAGCTAGTTGTGGACGATGGTGAGGATGAAGATGGTGTCGTCTAAGAATGAGAGGAAGAAAGAGAGATCAAGAGAGCGAGAGAAAGAGAAAACAAAGAGTGAGGAAGAGAGCAGGTGAGAGATAGAGATAGAGTGGGTGAGAGAGACAGAATATATATATGTATATAAATTTTTTTTTTATAATAATAATTATTATTATGATTATTATGATTATTTTATTTAATTAATTAATTTTATTTATTTATTTATAAAAATTTATTTTTAATATAAACATTATATTGGAGTATTCATCATACCAAGTTCAGTTCTAATATAGAAAAATTGTTTTTCATTTAGAGGTTTGGTAAATATGTCAACTAATTGACGATTTGTAGGCACAAATTCAAGTTCAATGTCACTTTTGAGTACATGATCTCTTAGAAAGTGATGTCTTATTTCAATGTGTTTAGTGTGTAAGTGTTGAATAGGATTTTTTGAAAGGTTAATGGCACTTATGTTGAATATGATCATAGTGAAGTCCAAAATCTATAAGTTGTTGTTTCATCCAAAGCAATTGTGCACAATACCCAGCGGCGGCAATGTATTCTGCTTTAGCAGTTGACAGAGGCACTGAGTTTTGTTTTTTGCAAAACCAAAAAGTGAGAGAGTGTCCAAGAAAATGACAAGTGCCACTAGTACTTTTTCGATCAAGTTTACATACCGCAAAGTCGACATATGAGTAACCAAAAAGTTCAAAAGTGGTTCATTTAGGATAACATAATCCCAAATTTGGAGTGCCAACAAGATATCTGAAAATACGTTTGACTGCGGTGATGTGTGACTCTTTCGGTGCGGATTGAAAATGTGCACACATACAAACACTAAACATTATATCAAGTCTACTTGCAGTAAGATAGAGTAAGGAACCAATCATATCTCGATATTTCTTTTCATCTACAGGTTTATCTTGCTCATATTTGTCAATTTTTATTGATGTGCTCATTAGAGTTACTGCAGGCTTTGATGATTCCATTTCAAACCTTTTGAGTAGATCCTTGATATAGTTCATTTGATTTAAATGGATTCCACAAGGAAGTAATTTAGTGTAATTTAGTGCATTAATTTAAAATTTGAGATGAACTTTTCATTGATAGTTTCAAAATTAGTATCTTTATAATTTGAACCCACTTTAAAAAAAAAGAAATCGAAATAATTTTTTTTTTTTTGAATACTGAACTGAAAATTATACGTATTTAATTATATTATAATTTTGGTGGGTCTTTGAGTCCGACATCCTTTGTTTATTTTCCTTCTTCTGCTTTAACAAATATAAATTATATCTATTATCCTTCACAAATTATATACAGGAAAAAAAATTTAATATATATATAATCATATAAAATTATAATATAATTAAATTGACGGACAAAATATAATATTTAGGTATTAAGTACCCGTTATCCTACTTCTTAAATGTGCGTGTGTCCTATGCTCCAATGATTTTTTTTTTATTTTTTTATAAACCATTGGTTTGATATCATTTGTCACGACCCGTTCTCCGTACCCAAGAGTTAAGCATCGTGATGGCTAGTAACTGAGGCTAATTCTTAAACAAATTAATAAACGCAAGCGGAAGAAATACTAAAATGAGGGTACCAAAATAATCATTGGCGTTTCTATTTAATTAAATTGTCAGAGCTGAACTATCTCTACAAGTGCTTCGTGCCTATCCCACGCGCTGGCCCTGACATATTACCTGAAAGTGGTAAACAACTATAAGCATATGACAGAGTGAGAAATATTATACTAAGAGTATAAGGGCATAAAATTCACCATGGATAATTATTGGCTAAGCAGAGCTTGATATTAAAATACAAAATATATAATACAGAGATCAAATACGGAAATCATATA